>KN832870.1:2417109-2928685 GCA_000827325.1 Oidiodendron maius Zn | reverse complement strand
TCTGAAGGAGGTTATCCTACTCACACCAAGAGTGCTCCTTCTGGATATCCAACCCAGTCTGAAGGCGGCTATCCCACACACTCTGAAGGCGGCTATCCCACACACTCTGAAGGCGGCTATCCAACCCACTCTGAAGGAGGTTATCCTACACACTCTGAGGGAGGTTATCCTACTCACACCAAGGGCGCTCCGTCTGGATACCCAACCCAGTCTGAAGGCGGCTATCCCACTCACTCCGAGGGAGGTTATCCGACACACTCTGAAGGCGGCTATCCAACCCACTCCGAGGGAGGTTACCCAACCCACTCTGAAGGCGGATACCCAACCCACTCTGAGGGAGGTTATCCAACACACACAAAGGGAGCTCCTTCTGGATATCCCACTCACTCGGAAGGCGGCCACTCCAGCCACACCAAGGGCGCCCCATATCCAACTCACTCTGAAGGAGGCTATCCCACTCACTCTCAGGGCGGCTATCCCTCTCACTCGGAAGGCGGTTATCCTACCCTCCCAACCACCAGTTCTGTTCCTTATCCAACGCACACTGGTTCCGGGGCAGGTAACTCAAGCTATCCAGTTGGCACCACCACTGCGTCCGCCTCCTACACAACCTCAACATATTACTCTACCACTACCTACACTATCACTTCTTGCTCCGCTACTGTTCTACACTGCCCTGCGAGCTCTTCGTCTGAGTATGTTATTACCAGCACAAAGACTCTTTACACGACTATCTGCCCAGTGACAGCAACCGAGCAGCCCACCACTACTGCTGCGGCTACATACCCAGCCAACACTCCTTCTAGCATCGCGTATCCCCAGTCTCTCACCCCAGTCTCCACACCAATTCCCTCAACAGTCTATGTCCCAAGCGTTGTTACGCCCACATACGCGATGCCTACTGCGACCAGTTACTCCGTGCTCAACCCCGGCTATACCGTGGCCCCCACCTCGGTCACTGTAGCACCAGTCTACCCAACTTACCCAGGAGGCGCATCTCCATCCGGTGTCATAGCGCCGACTGGCTATAGCACTGGCTCCGCGCCCAGTTACACGTCCGCGCCTGTTTACACCGGTAGCGCGGCTCGCACCTCCGGCACCGTGATCTCCGCATTGGCTGTTGCTTTCTTTGGAGCAGTGGCACTGATGTAAATGCAGCAATTTACGACATGTTTCGTTGGAAGTATGTCCTTGTTAGCGTAATGTTGGCTAAAGGTTTACGGCACAGTAATGTGGTTGCACATGGTTGATAGGAAAATTCGGCTAATTACATGCCCCCTTTTATCCTTTAAAGCTATCTAATTCGATCTCTCACCCATACTCCCAGATGGCCAAGACGGGATGTGATGTGACGAGCTATATCAATCCAGTTACTGGAATTCTCTTCTGTGTCCCTCCCTCACGGTAATATAATTAGCGACTGAAATAGATACTCATGACTGGTGACAAATTAAGATAAGCAGGCCATTAATATTGGATGATATTGTGACCAAGAGAACTCTGTCCATCGACTTAAACAGTTCTATATTTATAAACATCAAACCCCAGAGAATTGCGACTCTAGACTCAACTGCGAATCTATTCTCTTGTTGCATAGTTGGTAAAGGATTACCCGTTATGAGGTGCCTGTCAGGAGTTACCACCACGACGGTGACTCTCTAATTTGCGTCCTTGCTCCCGTTCAAAACACCATTTCCGCTAATCGTTGTCATGCTGCTTAATTTTCCATCCCTTAGTTCTTCGGCCGTCTCCACGAGAATCTCAAAAGCCCTGCGCACATTCTTTTCCTCTGCCAGCGGGTTTGCGCTTACGACCCGTATCACATAGACTCCGCTAACAACACTTGATGTGATGTAAATCTCGCCCCTTTTATTCACAAGCTCATACACTTCCTTCGTTAGCCTATCCTGTTCTGCCTTGTTGGCAACCTTAGGCACAATATTAAACACGGTGAGTGCAAAAGTCGGCCCAGTGACGATCTCGAAGAGATCACCTCTGGTCTTGATCAACCCAGCGAATATCTCGCCTAGATGGACATGCTTGCGTATATGTGCCTGCAAGCCATTTACCCCGTAGGTCCTCAGGACAAACCAAATCTTCAGACTTCTGAATCGTCTCCCAAGAGGAATTTGCCAGTCGCGATAATCCGTCACCAGGCCGCTCTCCGAAAATTCGTTACGGAGGTAGCTTGGCAGGATAGACAAGGCATCTATGAGGTCCTTTCTCTTCTTGACATACAGGCATGAAGCATCGAAGTTCGTGAGCAGCCACTTGTGCATATTTGTATTGAACGAATGGAAATGCTCGAAAGAAGTGGTTAGATGCTGAAACTCAGGACATATTAGGGCTGCACCAGCGTATGCGGCATCGACATGTACCCATATCTCACCAGGCTGGTTGAGAGGAGCGTGCTTTGCCAACGTAGGTACCATGGATCCGAAATCGTCAACTGCACAGGTTGACGTGCTTCCTAATGTCGCTGTAAGGAAGAATGGCTCAAGCCCCTGGGCTTTGCACTGCTCCAGCACTTTCTCCAAATCAGCACCGGTCATTGAGAAGTTATTTTCCTTGGAGACCGGGACAGAACGATACCGTACTCCCGCAATCTGCGCAGCCTTTTGTGTGGAGCTGTGTGCCGCTTCGCTCCCCAGTGCTACCATCGTGCTCCGCTTATGTGCTAGTGCATTTTCGAGTTCGAGGCCGGATAGATGCGCAGTTGTCTCGCGGAGGTATTTATCTCGGGCTGCAACCATTACTGTGACTACTGCCTCTGAGGCAGAGCCTTGTATGACGCCGCCACCGTGCGTAGTGGACAGATAGCACTCCGGGAGGTTAAACAGCTTGGCGAGCCAGTCCAGGACAACGGTTTCAAGCTCTGTAACGGCCGGTGAGCATATCCAATTGAATGCTGGGGCAGTAAATGCTGCAGAGTATAGTTCGCCGAGCATTCCCGGGAACGTAGAGGACGCTGGAAAGAAAGCCATAAAATTCGGCGATTGCCTGCAGAACATGAGCAAAAGAAAACTCCTCTTAGAATATAAACACACCAATGTGTAAGCCCTGGCATTATCTTGGTTTCAATGTCTTTCTGGATATCGGCCCACGGCTCGCCATCCTGTGGCGGTCCATCCGGAAGGATTCTCTTCAGGTAGCCTGGTTCGACGCTTGATAGGACAGGACGATTCTCTATCGTATCATAGTAATTGACGACTAGTCGCATTAGAACGATGAACTGCACGGCAAGAAGAAACGTACTCTCATCAATCGCTGAAGTTGCAGCGGCCTTGAATTGTTTGGAATCCATCGGCGGGTCTATAGTTCGGAAAATGGGGGACAGTTGAATGGTCTACTCTCTCCTGCAATGGCAACTACAACAGACGACATACGGCCTCCTTTTATCTTTTACTTAACGAAGGAAACACGCAGCAAACTGGTAACTCAATACAGAAATGACACGATTCTGCTTAAAGGGTAGTGTTAAAGGGCGTGCAAGTTGACAAGTTCTTGTCAGAACGTTTTTCTAATCTTCAAGGTGGGGCAGCGAAAGCGGCGAACGCGGAACTGTCCCGCTATTTGAAGCTTCACACGTGACCACCTACCAAACCATTCCACCGTTCCATCATAACTCTTTTTTAGTCTCTTTCTTGTCAGATGACATAGCCTGCTTAAAGTCAGATAATCTCCACATCCTTTGATCAGAAGATATACCTTTGATATATACCCCTTTCCAATGATGATGGTTTCAGCCTTGCCCTGTTGACGCTCCCAGAATCGCTTTTCAGGGGTTCCATGGCCATGTAATGTTGACTCTCTGGCCGCTTCCTCGATTGTGCTCTTGCTAATGGCTTCTCCGCGAGTCACTTCTCCGGAAGCCATAGCACGAGCTTCCTCTTGACCTCTAATCTCCGCCAGGTACTGTCTAAGTCTGTCAGCCAAATCCGAATAGAGGATTTGCCAAAGGCACTTACTTCTTGACAACGTATCTGTCTGCCCTCTCCTTCTGCAGGCCTGGACTATCTATCTTAGCCAATGCTTTTTGGACTCCGAATTGAATCGCAAGATAGATGTGCTCCGAGAAGAGTATAGTTAACAGCAGACCCCATCCCGTAATGTCCCCAGGTGTTCCGGCAGGTGCATTCTCTCTGCAGAAGAGGTATACCAAAGCAGAACTCGTCAGGCTACCAAGCCATGAGAGAAAGCTGAGAGATCCAAGCCACGGCCCGATGGAATCCGCTCGCCAAGGTACTGGGCGCTGGGTTTCCATTGCAATCTTAAGAGCATCGCCACGCAACTCAATCCAGTTGTTTATCAAGAATGATACACCAGTGAGGGGCCAGATTACTGAGAAAAGAGACAAATATCCTAGAGATTGTTAATAAATCAAAGCTGTACGATGAGTTATTTTCTTACCAAACTGAACGACCATTTCCCGGAAATCAGTGGTAACATCATAAGCACAGAGATCGGCTTGGTTTCTAACGCGTTCAAGAAAATCTGCTTCTTCGGGATGATCATCTGCCGTGGGCCCCAATCCCCCTCCGCGCCTTGCTGCTCTGTCTGCTGTGACCTCTTTCACCTTCTTGAACACCTTACGAGTCACGTAAGGCACTATAACTTCCATAGCGAGATTGACGATCTGTGCCGTCACAGTGAAGTAAATAACTTGCTTCTTAAGTCTGTCCGGATTGATCTGAAAGCCAACTTTTGGCGAGGTCATCTGCTTATCATTTTCCGCAAGCGGCCTTACAATTAATTGGAAGATGTGCAAATGAGGAACAATCAGTTGAGCAAAAGGTACGTAAACAAACGCCGTGAGAAATATTGGAAGATAAGAGCTTATAAAGTTCAAGACGAAAATTTTCTGAACCATGGCTGCCTCATGAGCTGCTATACTATTAGAGATATATAATATCAACGTGCGGCATCGTGGACATACCATCTGTTGATTGATAATTCTCCAGCTCTGTTAATTTGGTTGCGAAGCCAGTCAACATGGTAGTAAGTGTCGGCATGAATATGGTCAGGATAACTGTGGGTAAAAATGCCTACATGGATTAGACTATCCACCACTTGTTTCGATTTTATAACTGACCAGATAACTTTTGAAAGGGCCACTGTAGACCTCAGAAATGAAGATCTCAATAGCGAAGCACCCTGCAATTAAGCTTCCTAGAGCTAAAGATGCTGCAATAGCAAATGGCACTTGGAGCAATTGCCGTGCCAGTCTTTTCACTGGTGAGAAAACCTTGATCTGCTCGCCCGTGACTGGATCCTTCACCTCGCGATCATACTTGAATGCAGCTCGATGGCGCTGAATTTTCGACACCCCTCTGACGCCCCACTGAACCGCTAAGTCGGTCTCCTGTTTCTTCCAGTATTCGGTGAATATAATGCACCATAGGCCATTGACGATCGCGTAGGCAGGAGAATATTTGCCCAGGAGAACCCAGCAACAGAAGCCGAAGATGGCCGGGAAAGTTAAGAATAGGAAGTATGACTGAAGAAATGAGAAGTAAAATGCAATCTTTTCGCCGAACCTATCCCTAATCTCTTTGAAATCATTCTCACCGAGAAAATACTTGGAGGTTAATTGAGCGACCCATGCTTTGTTGAATTTCTGGTCGTGTAGAGCAAAGATGGATTCTACATTTTTCCACTCTCCGGATTTGGGGGTGATGCCGGCACCACCTTCATGGCTTGATTTTGTCATCAAGAGATATATCAGGCGTAATCTCTCTGCTTCTGTCACTGGTTCCCGATCCAGATTTGTCTCCATGTCCCTTTGAGGGGCATTGGTGCGGACTCCATATAGCCAATCTTGTACACGAGATCGATAGACCTCGGCCTGCAGATGCTTTTCTGAGGCTATCTTAACAAAGATAAGAAGTGCGCAGCTCTCTCCATTTCGAACTTCGGTGGCTAGCCCGACTGCATCTAGAGTTTGAACGAGTTTGACAAACTGAGCTTCAGCCTGACTTTTGTCTGCAAGTTAAATTAGCTTCTGGAAAGGGGACTAGAAAGGCTTCGTGCCTATAGCTGCGAATCGGTAATCTATGACATAGTCGACGCTGGAGAAGTTGTGAGCAACATGCAAAGCTATGCGACGTATGGAACTGACTTGAAGTTGGTGTGCAACGCACTATTTATATTTGGGTCGTAAATCCTCTTTCCGGAAGCCATGCTGGTCGCTCACCTCAAATGTCTCGGTCATGTAGAGATAGAGGGGAGGAAAAGGTCCTGGAAGAAGAACGGGCATTGCGAAGTAGGAAGTTGGCAGCACCTGGATTTGAGCTAGGTTACAGCCAATGACAAGTGACGTCGATCGCAGGGGCTCCAAGCTCCAATTGCTCTGGTGTGTATGGATCGGACCAGAACACCACAACATTTCGACATGTCGAGGATTATTCGCCCATGGGTACTGCCTGCTAACCAACACGATTAGACATGGCAGACCAATTGAGAACCCAAAATACTCTGTGGCCTTGGTCGCGCCGAGCTAACCAATGGGACCCTCCGACCCTTCTCGACAGCCTCCTTGACTCCCCGCTTCGAACTCTGGTATCTCTGATCTACACTATCCTTCTCTCCCTCAGAGGACCGCCATTCAAGCCTCCCCGCCACAAGCCGCCAGTGCGAGTAGTGTGCATCTCCGACACGCACACAAACACAAGAAATATCCCGGATGGAGATGTGCTAATACATGCTGGGGACATGACAAATGCTGGAACAGTGCAGGAAATCCAAGCACAAATCGATTGGATGGCTTCATTACCCCACCGAGAGAAGATAATAATCGCGGGGAATCATGACAGCTATTTTGACCCGAAATCTAGGAAGCCGGACGACAAGGGGAAGAAGCTTAACTTCCAATCCATAAACTACCTCGAAAACAAGTCCGTGACATTGAAGTTCAAAGGTGGAAGAAAGTTGACCTTTTATGGGGCTCCCAATATACCTCATATCGGTGGAGATGAGCATGCGTAAGTATCTGAAGCGTTATCGTATCAATCGCTAACCAACAAAGATTTCAATACAAGCCGGATGCTGCGCCATGGGAGAACAGGATCCCCCAGGACACCGAAGTCCTAATCACGCATACTCCTCCACAGTATCATCTCGATCTTAACCTTGGATGTCCTTCCCTGCTAAAGGAAATTTGGCGGGTGAAGCCTCGATTGCACATATTTGGGCATGTTCATTCTGGGCACGGGCGTGAGGCGGTGTTCTGGGACGAGGGACAGGCTTCGTATGAGCGGTTGATGGGTCGAACAGGTGGCAGCTTCATAAGGGACTTTATCCCTAGTGGGGCTTGGCTTGATGTGATCAAAGTTCTATTCCATGGCGTCAGAGGCATATTATGGGATCGGCTGATGGTAGGTCTAGGAGGGTCGAATGGGTGTCTGCTGGTGAACCCGGCTCTGGTTTGGCAGTCCACGACGGTCATGGGAAATAGTCCCGAGATTGTAGAGATATAACGGACGAAGCATCAAGAGCTAGCATGGCCACGGTTCTGATATCGCGTTCGTACTATTCCATATTATTAGTGGGACCTT
This sequence comes from Oidiodendron maius Zn, assembly GCA_000827325.1. Lineage (NCBI taxonomy): Eukaryota > Fungi > Ascomycota > Leotiomycetes > Myxotrichaceae > Oidiodendron > Oidiodendron maius. Next base: position 2,921,132 of record KN832870.1, on the reverse strand, counting down.
ACCTCATACCCTATCTGAGATGCAGAAATCCTCGGATTCAACGTGTCTAAAGCACTTCACTTAACACTTTTCGGCTCATTTCCGGAGAAGTGCACAATTTCGTGGTATTATATCACATCATCCTCTGATAAGCCTTTGAACGGAGCTTCGACTTCTTCTTGGTGCAATGTTATATTATATACACAGCGGAATGCCCAATGTCTACATACAGATTATATTATGGAACTGTATAATATTCATGACGAGAAAAGTCTACACATCCGTTTAGTACAGTTATTTCCCGGAGTGGTTTACTTCGTAGAAATTCCCACGTTTAGCCGTGCCTCGCCAGTTATTCATCCGACGCTGCGAGGGCGCCGGAAACAATTCCTAGCTTGCGTAGCTCTTCGGGAATGATAGGAGCCATTTCTTAAGTAGGCCACTGGCCAGGTACGCTTCCCCGTTCTTTAGATATTTCACAAGTTGTGGCCGCTGCTTCGTACCTACATATATCCTTTCATTATAGCAGTGTATTACGCATCCAAGAACCTCGGCTGTCATTTACAACTTCCACGACAGCGCAAACATGCCTTTGACCGGAAAAGAGGTAGCGGAGCACAACTCCAGTAAGTCATGCTGGGTCATTGTACATGTATGTCATCTCGAGCTTTGTGTCATGGTAATTGGCTTACAAGTACACAGGGTAAAGCATATGATGTTACGGAATTCCTACCTGGTATATCTCGTCCTTTCCAGCATTCCTGTAATGAAGCTGACAAGGGCAGAGCACCCTGGCGGAACCAAGATCATCCTCAAGTATGCAGTACGTGTCAATCTGTATCCATATTTCTATTGCTCTTATTTAACATATCTCCCAGGGCAAAGATGCAACCGAGGAATTCGAACCAATCCATCCTCCCGACACCCTCGATAAGTACCTCGACCAGTCGAAGCATCTTGGGGATGTTGATATGGAAACCGTGAAGCATGAAGAGAAGGTAGAAACACCCGAAGAAAAGGAGCGGCAAGACCGAATTGCGCGCATGCCCGGCCTGGAACAATGCTACAACTTGATGGACTTTGAAGCCGTTGCGAAGAATGTTATGAAAAGGACGGCTTGGGCATATTACTCGAGTGGTGCCGACGATGAAATTGTAAGTTAAATGTGCACAGATTCAGGGATTTTGGCTAATGGTAAAGACCTTGAGAGAGAACCATGCTGCTTTTCACAAGATTTGGTTCCGACCCCGCATTCTCGTGGATGTCGAGAAGGTTGACTTTAGTACAACAATGCTTGGAACGAAGGTTGATATCCCATTCTACGTAACTGCGACTGCTCTGGGCAAGCTCGGGAATCCAGAGGGCGAGGTTGTTCTCACCCGTGCTGCGAGGAAACATAAAGTTATTCAAATGATACCGACTTTGGCCTCCTGCTCGTTCGATGAAATAATGGACGCAGCCGAAGGCGACCAAGTTCAATGGATGCAATTATATGTCAACAAGGACAGGTCAATCACAAAAAAGATCGTCCAGCATGCTGAGTCGCGAGGTTGCAAGGGACTTTTTCTTACTGTTGATGCTCCCCAGTTGGGTCGTCGTGAGAAGGATATGCGGACCAAGTTCACGGAGGCGGGATCCAATATCCAGTCTAGTTCCCAGACCGACAACTCCCAAGGCGCAGCTAGAGCTATCTCTAGTTTTATTGACCCTGGGTTGAGCTGGAAAGATATACCTTGGTTCCAGTCTATCACGAAGATGCCAATTATCCTCAAGGGCGTCCAACGCGTGGAGGACGTTATTCGAGCAATCGAATCCGGCGTTCAGGGTGTCGTTCTTTCGAACCACGGGGGCAGACAACTGGATTTTGCACGCTCAGGAATTGAAGTGCTTGCGGAAGTCATGCCTGTTCTTCGAGAGCGAGGTTGGGAGAACCGCATTGAGATCTTTGTCGATGGCGGTGTGAGGAGGGCGACTGATATCATCAAGGCGCTGTGCTTGGGAGCCAAAGGCGTTGGCATTGGGCGGCCTTTCCTGTACGCTATGAGTGCTTACGGGCAGCCGGGTGTAGAACGCGCCATGCAGCTTTTGAAGGATGAGATGGAGATGAATATGAGGTTAATCGGCTGCTCAAGCATCGATCAACTGAACCCTACTCTGGTGGATACGAGAGGATTGAGTGCTCACTATACAGGTGTACCGACCGACAATTTGGTATGTCAATTCCTCTGCTCTTGACTAGAGTACGCCACTAACGTTATGATAGGGGCTGTCTGTGTACGATCCTTTGATCACGCCCAAGGAGAAGGCGAAGTTATAGATTTGTTTGTGGACTCGATACGATATACAATGGATCGGGACTGAATGCACCCTGTATTGGGTCCTTAATATATGTAACGGGTCATCAAACCATCTTCATCATATGTCTGACTGGCTCGGTGAATTACATTGTGTTTGTCGACAGCGAGGCTTAGACCCCTAATCAGCTCTCCGTCTGACCCCGCTCAGCGTGAAATGCAAACAATCACATGTGCGCCCTATATTCACTTCTGACTCTGATAAGATTAGAGTCAGACAAACAGGCCAACGGGCAACCTACTGGTCTATATAATCGTAGACCCATCTCTAGAACTCTTCTCGTTGGTAATTCCCCAGTGAGTCGACAAATCCGGTCCCGAACTCACAGCCTCGCATCCAAACAGGGATCGCAGCGGGGGTTGTCTACCCGTCCTCAGCTGCCAATTTCGATTAACCCACTTCGAGGAAACATCACAACAACACGCTGCCCTCCTCGGTTCTTGCAGATGCATGGTCGCGCGCGGGTGAATTAAGCATTTTCGGAGGTACCAACGATCTTTCGGAACTGTCTTGCGTGCAAAATCTCCGACACGCACACCTGCATATCATGAGGCGCCGGCTGGTCAAGATATGAGACATCAGAGGTAGTTGGATCCCTTCGTTAATCACTTGGGTGTGCGGAGACTCGCCGCCTTTACTGTTAACATTTTCTGCGAGCAATTGCCAAAGGCTCCGCCGTGCAGTGCACAGCTGCACAAGGCAGATGGCCCAGTCACTGGAGGCTAAGATTGTGGTCTTGGGCAGCCAAGGTGTTGGGAAGACGAGCCTGGTGAGTGCCTTTATCCTTTCATGCGGTTCTGTCTGGAATAGAGAGGAATACGGAGACGTCTGTGGCCGAAGTCACTGGTCTAATGTGCTCTTTAGGTCCAAAGATATGTAAGAAATCAGTTCACTCCGGCGAGTACAACGAGCACCGTTGGAGCCAGCTTCCAGACTAAGAAAGTCGTCGACGACGAGTCCGATACAGTGGTCAGGCTACAGATATGGGATACAGCTGGCCAGGAACGATTTCGGTATTGCATTCTTCTGTCATTTGTCCTCGATACTTCTAAACAAAATCTGACATCATTGTGAACCGCAGTTCGATATCCCGCCTCTACTACCGCGGCGCAAACGCTTGCATCCTCTGCTATAGCATAACCGACCTCTCCTCGTTTGAGGAAATGGGCGTTTGGCTCACAGAGCTCCGGCGCAACCTCCCCTCTGACATAATTCTCCACGTTGTGGGCACCAAGACAGATATTGTTACCCGCGACCCCTCCAAACGCGAGGTGCCTTTCGAACGTTGCATAGCATATGTTGCCGAGAACCTCGCTCCTGGCCAATCCTCCACGCCGCCCCCGACTGCTACACCAGGCCTCGAGTCAATCATTAGACAGGCTAGCTCTAACACAGCTGATTTAGGTCCGAAAAGCCCGAGCTCGAAGCGCAGCTCTGGGTTTTGGGGCCAGGAAGTGGGCTGGGACTGCTGCCATGAAGTGAGCGCTGAGAGCGGGGAGGGCGTGCAGGAGGTGTTCCGTGTCATTACGAGGAAATTGGTAGAACAGAACAGGAAGATACAGGAGCAGGTTGCGAATGCCATCCAATCCCCTGGCATTGGTGCAGGCAATGACCCGGATCAGGGCCAATATAATGACGGCGCTGCGACGGGCGGTAGTTTTCGCGTTGGGAGAGATCGCAGGAGTTGGTTTGGAGTTCCTGTTGAGGTCATCATCGATGAGACGCAAGGTGCAGATGGAGCCCAAGGCAGCACGCAGATTAAGGTGCGAAGGAAGTGCTGTTGATCTTTTGGATGGATACCCTTAGTTTTGAATTAGAATTCTGGATTCTCGTTTTAGGACTGTTGATATGGTTGCATCTGGGCGGTTTTGAGCATAGCTTTTGGAGTCTTGGCCTAGGTTCAAACAATGAGTTTGAAACATCTCTCTTCGTGAGAGATTGTACAACGATACTGCTCTACCTCCAAACAATATGTCTGATATAATAATCTTGATATTCCGCAGTGCGTATTTGCACTCTTCATCCTCGAATTGCAATGCTAGAATGTTATCGCAAGTATAAAAACGCCAAAATGTAACTCCGCCAGTCTATCTACATTACCACACAGCATGAATTCTGTTTCTTTGCTTGAGCTACATGTACATTAGCAAGTCATCCACCGAAACTAAAGAAACTGGAGAAATATACTTACTGTAGAACATCTTACTCTGCGCGCTCAGTCCATCGCTTTTCGCAACCAAATCATCAATTTTTTCCCCTCGCTGCAGCACGCTCTCAATTGTCTTGTGTAGCACGATCTTGGTTTCGTCCAGTTCTTTCTGGATCTTCATGATGCTATCCGCCTGCGTTGGATCCTGGTACTTCACAATATATTCCTTTAGCTCTGGGAACGGCAAGGTAGGGTTGGTCGTAGCCCACGTAGAGCGTGGATGCTGTGTGAGGAATTCGTCGACAACTTTTGAGAGAAGTTGGTGCGCTACAAGGCCAGGGTAGGCATGATCGGAGATAATGATACCGCAGACTCCTTCTGTGCGGCCATAGGCATGGAATGTGTAGTCTGCAACTGGTCAGAAAGGGCGGGCAGCATAGCATGCCAACTTGCCTTGCTCTTCCACATCTTGCCGTTGACCTGGGCGTGTTCGCTCCGCCACCGTCTTACTGAATAAGGTCATAAATTCGCCATAGCTATATCTCCATGTCAGCGATGTGATCCACTACCTCCCTCGACCTCCTCCGGCCCGTAGAAAATAGACTTACTTTGTGCGTGTGAAGCGCGAGTAGGCGCTAAGGTCCTTCTCGGCGCAGAGCTCGTGGGCCGGTTTCGATTCGTTCTTGATTATCTGGGAGAAGGTGTCAGTTTCAGAGTCTAGAGAGGTTGTTCCGCAACAAATACGTACGCCAATGTAGTGCAACTTCATATTGGCGGTTGTGATGGGTTCGCGATAGATTGGTGAAGTCTAGGAGGAAAGGGCACAAGGCAGCGTCCTTAAGTTTAAAAGGTGTCTTGTTGTCTTCACACTTCAAACCACTCCAGTTTCCATCGTCACATGGGCTGGCTGATTGGGGAAGCCTTGCAGCCGAGAGCCGTTCCACTATATCGGTCACGTGACTAATGTTTATCTCCCCTCCTCTTTTGTGTCCCATTTCCAATTTATTACATTTGTCAAAAATGAGCTGCCATGCATCTCCAAAACGGCTCTCGATCCTACATCGCCGCATGAAGCCGAATTTATTGTGGTGTCAGCAGGGAAAAGCCCAAGTTTGTTCTCAAGCCCCAATAACCCTCCTATGTGGCCAGCTCCAGCAAGGCAACGATGATTCTCCAATATGCTTAGGGCTTAAGTTATCATGATGCAGATGCCTCTAACTGGTTGTGCTACAATTGAGGATGCCCTAGATCTAAACATCGTGAACCTAGAAGATGCCTCGCGAGAGGGAAGTACATGGAGACGGTTCTGTTGATTTTCTCGCAACTAGACACATATACATGTCTATCAGCGTCCCCTTTTCTCTCACTTTTCCTGAAGAGGAGATTGAATTACTTCTACTGTTAACTTTTTTACCACTATTGACTGTTGTCACGTGTGTCGCATTGTGCTTACCCGTCCCGGCATCCAGTGTTTCGGCCCCCAACGGTTGGTTTTGCCGAACTTTGCTGATCGCGATGTAGGAGTGCATTAGCTATTGTTTTTTGTTGCATGCCGCAATCTTGAGGCTGTTCGGTCTTTCGCCGCATTCTCAGGCGTTTGCCTTAATGATTTGGCTCTGGCGGCGGCGCGGTAAGCGCGCGGCTCCAGACACCAGGCCAGACCTTCGGTGACGTACCTTAAATTCCTTCGCTTTCCTAAACCTACTCTCTTTGCAATGTTTCTGCATTGAAGTGAGGAGCAGTGGATTTTACTTGGCGCCTTTTGGATTCAGGAATGGAATGGTATGTGCGACCTTGGGAGGCACATATTCTCATCGCAGAGGCGCAGACAGACCGGTGCCTGTCCGCGCCCTCCAGCCTTCAGGCATCTCCACTAAAGTGGGATCAGAATAGTGGGGGAAATGGCCTTAGAGGGCTCAATATGTTTGATTGTGCCGAACACCATAATACTCTTAGATTCTTTTCTTATCAATCTCTTCTCATTGGAGAATAGCCCACAGCTGCCTATATCGATCTTGCTACCTTTTATTAAACCTCTACACCGCTACATCTGGCCCAGAAACACTAGTACCCGTCTTCAACGACTGCTAATGGCACCATTAGGTTCGGGTCGTTAGAGTAGCATCTTCACCATGTGCAAAGGAGCACTACAGTTCTTTCATCCGGCTAAGAGCCGCCAATTACAATCTTTTCCAGGTACTCAGCTAATCAAACCGTGAGTCCCAGGTCTTCAGCGGCACTCAAGTTTGATTGCCGTTTGTCTAGCTATAGCATGTGCACCTGCTTAATGTCACTCGTCTGATCTACTTTTCTTCAATTTTGGACTTTTACGCCACATCGGTAATCCTGAAGGACTTCTTGTTCTTGTTTCTTCGGGGGGGTTGATCTTCTCAGAAGAGCCAGTGTGAGCAAAAGGCTCGTACGATCGATGATGCATAGACCTGTTATACATGATCTCAGCTTTTATTGACACTTTCTGTGCGAGGCTAGCTCGCGAGCTCGATCCACCTACACTCTCTACCAAATAGGAATGTGCTACCGCACCAGTAGTTGGAAAGTCTCCAAATGAGAGTGCGTAAAATATGGCAGTGGGCTTGAGATGCCCTGAATTGGCGCGATATTGGTCTAAGCTTATAGACCGGACTGTTGGGTCTTAGCAACTTTACGCGGCCATGTAACAACTGCGCCTGGATTAGCCTCCAGATTTTCTACCTCTCTGAACCGACATCTTAAGATCGGCATTATTGTCTTAGTGACCGTTCCCCTGCAGCTGTGACTCTTTCATGCTCAATCAGATCCGGCAAAGCTGCCATCTCAGTAACTGCTCTCGCACCAAAAAGGTGGGCTGCACATCTTTGCGGTAACCGTTGAGCATAGAATATGAATAACCTATGCAGACGCTCAAGTTTTTTGGCGATTAGTAGGAAAGCCAAGTGAAACCAGAAGTTGGGAGGTGCGGGTAGGCGCGGTCGGCCATGATAGACCCGTCCAAATCATTCTTAAAGTGGTTTAAATTGGCTTTTTAGACTGCGTCATTGTCCGTCAAGACTAAGTGTTCTCGTCACATCTCATTCTAACTTTCCTTCATTCCATCACTAGCCAGACAATTTCTTTGGAATGCTGCTATCCTCCGTATCTTAATCTTGAGGAAGCCCATTTCTGTTCTGTTCCAACATGAGGGTCTCCTGGCCCGACAACATTCTTGCCCACTTTGTCGTCGTCGTTGGCCTCATCTCAGCAGTAACGCCTTCTCCATTCGTCATCTGCGACCGGAGATCTACTCTCTCCACACCACAGCCAATCGAAGCACAGTGCAACTCCACGTCCCAAGGCAATGTCCTCACGCCTCGGAGAGAATTCGGTCTCTCCATCGACACATTTGCAGCGCTGGGAGACTCCTATGCTAGTGGCCTTGGAGCGGGTCAAGTCCTCGATAGAACATGTCGGCGCTACCACCACTCTTACCCTTACCTCATCAATACCGATCCCAGGCTGGGCAACGGGAATGGAAGAAGATTTGAGCCTCTAACATGCGCCGGCGCCACCATACGGGATGTTGTGGAGAGGCAGATCCCCCAGCTCACCACCAAATTTGACGTTGTAAGAGCGTTATCATTCCATATTCCCACCTCTTTTAAAGGTAAATGAGAATGGCTGATATGAATTGCAGATAACGATCACGGCAGGAGGGAACGACGTCGGATTTGGCAAAATCGTAGATACCTGCATCTTTGGCATCGGAACGAACTCATGCGAAAGGACTATGGCAGCAGGACGTGCTTACATCAACGATGTCCTCCCACTTTCCCTCGACAGGCTTCTACGGCACTTGGGCACCAAAATCACACCTGATACGGGTCGCATCTACATAACGGGTTATGCAAAATTTTTCAATCCTAACACTCCCCAATGTAACTTCGTGAGCGTATCTCTGCTAGGCAGGAAACCACTCGATCACTATCACCGCCAGAAGTACAACGATTTGATCGACCTCGTTAATGCCGAGATCAAGGATGCTGCCGAACGAGTCGGACCGCGTGTCACGTATGTGAACTACGATCCGTATTTCGGTCATTGTAATGGCAGGCTATGTGAGGTCGGTATCAATGAACCTAACGTTAATCGACCCAGACTGCTATTCTTCGAGCGTGGGAGCAGAGACGTGTCGATCCCTAACCAGGACTCCGGAGTCGTTGTTCTAGTTAAAAGGAGATTCGAGAAGATCACCTCACTCTTTCGGCTTCCTGATTCAGACTTGAGAGTCTTTCACCCTCGATCGACAGGACAGAGGATTATTGCGGATGCAATAATAGCCCATATGGAACAAGATAAGGCTAAGACCATGGGATTTGAATCGACACTGCTAAATCATGTTTATTGTCCACTGTGAAATCAAATTTGGCTGGAAGGATTTGGTTGGATAAAAAGCGCCACCCATCATCAGAGACAAACTTCTCTTGAAGGATTATTAACATATATATTCAAGGTTTAGAATATATCGTATATAAATTACTAAGCATATGCTTTATCTCTTCTTATACTCTGGTTGTAATCAGTTGACTTGGTAAAATAAGGTAGTCGGCTGTTGCGTTCCTTCTACTTAATGTTGTAGGTACATATATATATTAGATTCTTAAACTGCTGCTTCTCCTAATGGCATTACCTTACAAACGTAGCAAACCTCGGTCCTTAGGCTTCTATGGTCTGGGATATTTGCTAACGTATATAATAGTAGGCAAGCCTGGCAATCTTAGTCTAAGACTCAACTTGTCCCTATGGTTGTTTTGATTTGTACCGAGCGGGAAAAGGTGCTGAGTTGGGCTTTTTATTCACATTGCAAATTTCTGATAGCAAAAAAGAATTTGTTTTAAAGTACTTTTGCTCATTGGTGATCTTTTTCCTAGACCTAGAATTCTATAAAACAGATGCTTTTTGTCCTTTTTGTGCGAACATCATCGCGTTCAAGCTTACAAGCGCCAAACGCCTTGAAATGAAACCCCAGAATGCCCTTTTCCAAGTTCAGAACGCTGAATACGCAAAGACAAAATCAACAAGCGTATGAGAGAGTTTTGGTTCTTCCACCTACTGAGCTTAGAAGCGGCCCTCACCATGGCGCTGCTCCTCTGCACCACTGAAGTGGCCCTCACGCCCTTGCTCCTCTGCACCTCGGAAGTGTCCCTCACGGCCGTGCTCCTCTGCGCCACGGAAGTGTCCTTCACCCTCACGATGCTCTTGGGCGCCGCGGAAACGGCCTTCACCCTCACGCCCATGCTCCTCCGCACCTCGGAAATGTCCCTCACGGCCGTGCTCCTCTGCGCCACGGAAGTGTCCCTCACCCTCACGATGCTCTTGGGCGCCGCGGAAACGGCCTTCACCCTCACGCCCATGCTCCTCTGCACCTCGGAAGTGTCCCTCACGGCCGTGCTCCTCTGCACCTCGGAAGTGGCTCTCACGGCCGTGCTCTCCGCCCTCGAAGGAATGACCCTCAGCACCACGGAACTGTCCTGTACGTTCACCCTCATGCTCCTGTGCTCCTCGGGATAGGCCCTTCGCTTCTGGGCGCCCTTCTTCACCTTCTCGCAGCTGGCTCTGGAGCATCTCAACATTGCGTCTGGCAGCCTTCGAGGCAACATCAGTCGGGGGAGCCGCGCCTGCGGCAGCTAGAGCGTTAGGAGAGGCAGCGGTAGCGTCTATAGCACCAGTAGCCGGTGCGGGGCCAGTGACAGCACCGCTGGCTGGGTTCTCTTTGTGATGCTTGCCCTTGCCTTTGTGTTCACCTTTGTGGTGTTTACCTTCGTGGTGCTTCTTGCCACCAGGAATCTTCACACTCTGTGCGCCTCCAGCTGGGGATGAAGGTGAGACTGCTCCACCTTGCGGTGGGACAGCTTCTTTGCCAGCAGCAAGGGAGGTAGATGGATCGACTGTGCTTACGTCGCCACCACTGGCAACTTGAGGCGTGGGAATGGCGAGGGTCTAGGTGCGTTAGCAAGACAGAGAGAAGTAATGGCAGGCACTTACAAGTCGGGATCCGGCCAAAACGGCTACTGGGAAGATAATTGAGTAACGCATGATGAAATATGTGAAAAGGGCTAAGTAAAGAGGGAAGAAAGCTTTTGAAGAGGGAATCGGGGTGTGAGCTTGAGAAGGGAGATGAGAATATGTTGCTGGAAATGTTGATGATGTTGATGATGAGAACAAACTGGATATAGACCAGATATATATATTCGCAGAGAGCCGCTCAATGGGGTATACGATAAGAAATCCTCGTTCTATCTTGAACTCATGCGGCTTCCTTCAATCTATCCACTTTGTTTCATGACTGTGGGACACTGCGGACTTGCGCTACCATCGAAGTATGTTCATCCTTCTGTGAAAGCGCCACAAGGGGAGCTTCGTGAAGAACCATAGTCTTACGTTAGAAGGTGCCAAGGTCCGGGGCAGAGCCAAGAAGAAGTCTACGGGGAAGCCAAGACCAGGACAGGCCATTGGTCTCTGAATCTAAGATGGAGTTGCTGTGCCAAGCAGGAAGCTAGAAGGAAGCTTAGATCAATGAGGGTCAAGAGGCTGAAGAGAAGTTAGCCTCATCCTTAGCTGACGCTCGTGACGGATGAGGGCGCAAGAGGCGAGTCTCTTTTTGCTGGTAGTATTTCACGTGATGTGAAGTCACGATACTGGCTCCTTGCGGAATCAAATCCCAGCCAGTCGGCCGCTACCGAGCGCCAAGAATAACTTTCGAGCCACGATCTGCCAATCACACCGAAGCGCGTCGATCAGCCACAAAGCTTGCGCGTATTAAGGACGCGGCTGTGCCGCGTACAGGACTGGGAGCTACTTAACAATGTCCGGGTCGGACAGTATTACGCTTAAAAACAAGTTTCATGTTGGTGGCTCAAGCCACTGCCAGCCTAAGGATTGCTTCAGGGATTCGATGTGGGCAGAGATCGCGTTGCTGTTCGGTCCCGTATACTAAACTTATTTGGCTAGGGTTGACGAGAGGGAAAGGTCTCAGCCGGATAGATGTTCCTATTCCCGTAATAGAGACCGCACGGCTTTGACTTCAGAATCTATTGTCAAGCTTCTATTCTTCTCCCATTGGTATTTGTCAACATGCTGAGCCTTACTCTATTGCATCTATTGTACAGTCCGAATAGATGCCATGCCCAAAGAAAGTGCATTTATGCTATATAGTTCGAGATGTTGATATCTCCAATAAGCTCTCAAAAGGGCTATACAGATCTAGTTATATGCAAATGAACAAGTGACATGATACTAATATCCTACAACATCTTCATCGATGAGGATCTCTCCCTCGGCACTGGTGTCGGGCCCCGCGGAACGAGGTGTTGTTTCAGTGGCATCTTCCACAATAACTAGTGTATTGTCAGAATCGGCAATAAGAAAGTGGAAAAGGGGTTAGGGGACTGTACCATCCGGCCTGATAAACCAACTTGCCAGAAACGCAAGGCAGAAGCAGCAAGTCAAAGCCACAAATACGGTCTGCGGGAGCGTCCCAACCGTCGCGGAATAAAGCAGATTAAAGATCGTAGGACAAATTATCCTGGCCAAGGCATGTAACAATCCAGTGGCGCCTAATAATTGACCAACCTTATCCCGCGAGACATGTTTCGTCAGTGCACTCTGTAGAATCGGGCTTCCGATACCTCCAAGAGCAGCAACGGCACCTGATGCCACGAACAATGCACCAGTGTGGGCTGCAGAGTAGCCTCCATACCCTATTATTTCTAGGAAGATGGCGCCGCGTATGACATAAAGATCGAGGATGTCTGATCCAGAATTACGTTCAGGCAAGATGAATCCAAATTCTCGGAGCTGCTTTCTGGCTCGTCTGAGACGAACCAGGTGGTTTAATAGGGGAAGGAAGATCAACAGAACGGTAACTCGGCAAATGTTCACGGCCGACACGAATTCACTTGTTGTTGCTGTATCCCACCCGAATTGGAAGCCAGTATAGTAAACGATGACAGTTATCCCGCCCATCGCAACGCCAAATACAGTTGTATCGACTGCAGACAAAAGAATAAGGTTTGCGCGGAGGTGGCCGGATGAACCAGATCCTGTGGGCCAGAGAATTTTGAGCGGCTCCAGGATATTACTCTGTTTGAGAGCCCATAGCCACGTATAGCCATCCCAAGAGGCAGCGTCGTTTTCGGCCGCGTATTTATCCTGTGCTTCTGACTGCCGCTTCTTGGACAGCGATTCTGGGACGACCAGAAAGATGAAGGATATAAAGAACGCGTGAATGCCGAGCGTAGCATAGAAGATAGTAATGAGAGACCCGGTGAGTTTGATGAGGAGTGCTGCAATCAGCGGTCCTAATGCGATGCCCGAGAAGAGACAAGCATGGAAGTATCCAAACGACACTGCCCTCTTTGGTGGCGGGGTAACATCAGATGCGTAAGCATATGTGAGTGCCATGCTGCATGTAAACGAGCCACATATACCGTCGAAGACTGCCCCACCCAGAAGCCACTTGTAGCTTATGGCGTCGGGGTATTTAAATGCCAGGATGGTAACTATCTCTGAGATGAAGAGCCCGAGACTGCTTATAACAAGGAGTCTTTTGCGGCCGTACCGATCAGATAGCGCACCAAGCTTGGGAGTTGTGACTGCGCTCAGAGTCCCGGCAATGATCGTGAGGTATAGATTGAAATCCGTCGCCAACGACTGCACCTCTGGTATTTTTTGACACTGCGGATTTTCCTCACCAAGCAGAACTGGCGCGAAAATGAGAGACGGGTCAGCAGCAGACTGTTCGTTAAGATATCTTCTGCAGACTAAAGCGAGGATAAGGTTGAGCTTTGGTACAACGAGGCCGCCAACAGCCGTGGAAAACAGGAAGAATGGAGGGAGTAGCCATAATATCTATGTGCATTAGCAGGATGGAACAATTGAGACAGCGGCAGAAGAGAAGGGACTCTAAAGTCGACAACATACAGACGGCGTCTTCCACCAGCTCAATCCTATGAAATCGGCAGCACCCTCCCACCCGTGCTCGCTATTCGCATCCGGACCGCCTCGGGAGAAACCAGCTCCATTGTCCAGCAACGGAGCGCCCTCGTCATCGGCTCTATTGAGAGCTCCTGTAGGCTTCCTCGACGCCTCTTCCTGGGTCCGATATTGTCCCGCCTGGCTATCGCCGCGCTCAGCTGGCTGCGCATCCATGTTGCTGTTGACGGGATGATATCGCTGTCCCTGGCTCTTGTAACATCGATGCCCGTCGCAGGCGAATCCACTGTTCAGCGGCCAGATCTTCTTGTAAGGGGGTTCGCAGGGCAATCACCAGCATGGTAGAGCAAAGATGGCTGTACAACCAAAAGGCAATGGGCTAGTCTGGAGAAATGGGGGGTGCATTATCTCGATTCCAGGCGACGAGTTACGTAGTGTGCATGTACCTTGGCCGGCCGCCAGCACATCCCGAGCTCCGTTCTCCGACCACGCGGCTCACTTTGGCAGGTGCGAATTCGACGCGCTCCCCTGGTGCTCTGTACTGCTGACATATCGAGATAGTGGCTTGATCATCGTGGAGGAGGGAATAGATCCCCCGACTTTATTTACATTTCTGCGCCCGCTACTCTTATTTTGCAATGGCCAAATCTCTGGAGAAGATTGGCTTTTGGTTCTAGTCTTACACTTGCTCTAATCCCGGTGTGGGATAGCAGATTATATGCCCTCGACTGGCTTCTTTACGCCCCCATCCACTGAACCCCGCGCCGACAATGTTGGGACAAACCTACGCTGCGCCAGCCCGCCCAATTTCCTGGCCCGCAAAGAACTTCTTGCTCTCCGCACACCTTTCGCTCTTGCATCCCGGACATCGTAAGCCCATTTGTGAGCTGCACGACTCCCCGCTCTCTAGGTGCGCCTTTGCAATGTCTGCCAGCGCCTGGATAAAGACAGGGGAGCCGTTGAGACTCTCTGATCTCTTGATCGTGTCTTTGTGACCCGACTCGCCAATAACCTCTTCGTCCAGTTCATATAGCGTCTCGATATGGTCAGAGGTAAAAGCCACGGGAATGAGAACGAGATTCTTTTGGCCTTTAGCGATGTAGTTCTCGACCGTATGACTCGTCTGGGCGCCCAGCCATGCACTTGGTCCGACCTGCGATTGCCAGACCAATCGATACGGATTCGAAAACTTGAGCCGCTGCATAACTGCGTAGACTGTAGCGGCAACTTCAGCGGGGTATGGGTCGCCTGCTACGAGTTAAACATTGAAGCGTAGAAATCCAGAGGAACTCACCTCGATTGACCACCGACATTGGCAAGCTGTGTGCGGAAAATAACAACACTACATCCTTCTTAACATCCTCCGGATACGTCGCCAGTTGGTCCTCGATATTAAGAGCAATTGAATCAACCAGTCCTGGGTGAACAGGCCATCTATCAATCACGCTCCATTTGATAGTCCCATCGTTCGCCGAGCTGAGAATGTCACTGGCTCCCGCGCTCTTGCCCTCTAACCTTTGTCTCCACTTCCATAATTCATTCAAGCTACTTCCCGTCGTTGAGCAGCTGTACTGTGGATATTGTGTGAATGCAACTGCCCTTCCTCCCTTTCCATTCCCAAACCCATCTGCAAGCAGCTTATGATACATCTCTTCAGTCAGAGGATTGGCATATCTGAACGCTACGTATGGCCTATGTGGCGCTGTTTCCGGCGACAATTTATCCAGAAGCTTGCACATCTCTGCAGCTTGGTACTCGGACCACTTTCGAATGGGAGATCCACCACCAATAGCCGCGTACTGTTTCATGATCTTTGGCGTTCGACGTTTAGAGATGAGAGGCCCGAGATAATTCTGCAGACGCCCTAGAGGAATCAAATCTCCATCGGCCTATTTTGAGAGCTAATCAGCATTACGAGAGGACTGCGGAGCCCAGAGACGTACGAAAAGCCTGCTCAGAAAATCCCCGACTTCGTCAGTCTTGGACGGCCCTCCCATATTCATAAACACCATAGCCGTTGGTCCCTTGGAGCCCGTTGCATCCTGCGTCACTGGAGGCACTGGAGTGGCAAAAGACCGCGATTGAACTGCGTTGTTCTGCTTCCATGACGAAATCGAGGGTAAGCAAATGAGTTTTGATATTGTTGCTGGAGATGCCCTCGTCGTGAGCTGGCTGATGGGATTTCGAAGTGCCATTGTAAATCGATGTGGTCACAATCAATTGTGAGTCAAGGAAATTATTTCCTCGACGAGTACAAAATTCTTGTCATCAAGTTATTTATACTGCCCGTCGCCTCCGAAATCGTTGCGGGTCTTCGACGGTGGTCCTAGAAAAGCTGACTGTCCAGCGCGGGCCAGCCACTTCCCGAGGCCAATTGACATGTTTTGATTTGCAGGATTGGGGTCACGTGCAGAGATCCGCTCATGTCATCCAAGCCTTATCTTAACTGAGGGAGCTCCGATAAAGACATGTGAGGCAATCATCGGTCTTTGACGTCTCGTCTTCGCATTGAGGAATATATCCTCATTCTCATCGGCACAACAACCATGTCGGCAGACCCATCATATACGGTCTTGGTCAGGCTTCCATTTCCTCGAGGAGACTTTGTCGACCCTCCTCCTGTGAGATAATTCCTCCTTAAAACGAGCAAGGCTGACCAGCTACGTTAGGTGGAATGGGATGCTACGAAGGATAAGGCGCTATGGAAGATACTCTCCAAACCCCCAAAAACATCTGACATAAACTGTATGTTTCCAGTTCGTCAAAATCTAGCCAGCTAACGAAATTATAGGGAATGATCTGTTAGTACGTCCGGTTTAGGCTCCATGAGATGCTAACAGAATCAGTGCAACGAAATTCAACGTCTCTCTGCCCTTTCTCCTTCAACAAGCTGCATGGCTATATGAGAATCAACTCCTGCAAGTCCGCGAACAGATAATGAAAGTTGGAGTGTCAAAACCCCTCTCGGCATCCCCTGTGCCCGGGGCAACAGCAGAGTTGAGCGGCGGAGATATGATGAAAAGAACAGGATCTGGTGGCGGTCGTAAGCAAGAAAATGCCCGACATATAGGTGCTATACCTGACAAAGCCAACCCAGTAGGTCCGCGGCCGCCCTCCTCCCTTTCCATACGCCGAGATTCGCCCATACCGAAAGAACTCTATCCCGGCATAGCAGGCCGTACGGCCATGCACTCGCCACTCTCCTCAGTTGCTATCCCTCAACAACAGAGCCCCAATACCCGTACTCCATCACAGATGGACATGCAGCAAACACAACGAGCCTCAGTTCAATCCTCACCACCATCCTCCCCATCTTCCAACTCCGGCTCCTCAGCCTCTCCCTCACCTGCCATCCCGACTCGCTTCTCTCGCAGGCCCCCGCAATTTGCACCTCACAGAGATAAGCGTAACCTCTCAGACGACGATGACGAGGATGACGATGAGCCTGCCTTCATGCCCCTAGCTAACAATGATCCTTCAGCGACCCTCCGTGACGACCCGAAGAGTGCCACTCGCAAGTCCACTCGAGGCAAAGGGGACATCAGCCAGACGAGTGATTCGAGCACCAGCTCGATGAACCCGGTAATAACTCGAGAGACAACAGGACAGAGGCGAAGTACGCCTGGACCGTTGAGTCCGAAGCGGACGGCCGAGCTATCTGGACGTAAGGAGAGCAGCGACGGGACACCGAGTATGGGGAGTAGTTTCAGTGATTTGGATGGTAGGTCTCCTTCTCGTCGCATATCCATAATGATGTGACTCTTTTGCTGTCTCCAACAGAATTGTGATGCTAATCAGGCTACGGCAGATGCGTCGGTCACTCAAAGTGCCTTGGAGGAGGCTCTGGCGAGTAATATGCGAGCCGGCGGTATGGCAAGCAGGATGAGCTCGATCAGTCAGGCTCTTAGGAGCCGGTATCTCTAAGTAAAAGATTTTTATAAACTTCTTGGTATTTGGATATGTAAAAATATAATGTATCACAGCATCGTAAGTTGCATTCCATCGGCATTGCTGTTAGATGGATATCAGAGCGTACATAAATTACTAACTTTGGACCTCTTCACGTGTTTCAAGGCAAGATTTATATAAGTAAACACCTTTATTCTATTTATATATATGCATGTATATATAAATAATTTATAGCCCCCTTAAATATACGACCTGAACCCTCAATAAGATACCCCTGAATTGGTTAAATACTAGACCCTAAAAATATGTGAAATAATCCCATAGGTAAGTTAATTATTTCCGGTTTAAACCACGCACTACGTTTTAGAAGTTATACCCCTCAAGTCTGCTTCCGACGTAAGTTTATTCTAAGTAAGCCTTGAGGGGGAAGTCGCGACTTCTCGTGATATTGCTGCATTCTGATCGCCTCCTTAAACCCGACATAAATCGATCAACTGTCTTATAGAAATTTCCTCTCCAGGCCCGTACTTGCGACCCATCTTCTTACCAACCGACAGCCTGCTGCGCCACTAGGTCTTCCAGAGCTTTAACCTGGGGAGGCTTATACTTATCGTCGCCCCAGACGCCCCCGCCCCAGGTGCTCTCAGAGGGTTTCTGGATGGGCTGACCCCAGCCGTCGACCTCGCTTTGGTCGACCTCTTCCAAGACCAGTTCACTCTCTTGCGGCCGTTCCACTTCTTCCTTTTGTTCTTGGTCTTGCAAGGCCCTCCACTCGCGCCTCCACGTCGACGGAGGTTTTGAGCCAGGCTTCGGGGCAACTCCCAAGGGGCTGTACTCGTGCAGGTACTTGCAGGCGTTTGCAGAATTGGTGCAGCTCTTACTTATGGCCCAATAGTAGCATGTCTTGGATCTCGCCTTCAACCCATCGCCTATGACGCCTACGTTGGACGGCGCGGTGGAGGAAGGGGAGGGGAGAGAGTCCGCAAGCGCACCCCAGGTAGGCTTGCCTTGGCGCAGATTGGTGGGCTCGCTGGTCCTGTTTGGGATGAAGGCGTGTAGGTCGCGACACTCATCGGCCGGGAAGCGACAGTTATTTTTGACAGACCAGTACCTAGTCGGTGAGACATTGACCAGCTGCAGATCAGAGTTGGACTTACCAGCAGGTTTCTGTTTTGGGCTCCACGGATTGCACGCCTTTCGGCTCCGGCCTAGAAGAAGTATGGGGCGCTGGGGCTGGCGCTACTCCACGAGATTTGAGGATTTCCTCAAACTTGTCGTTGATGATCTTCCCTATCTGCCCTGCCATATCAGAGGCGATGTCACCTTTTTGAGCATGTATGCTCTGCCTGGCTGGAGCTCTATCTGCGGTGGTAGAGAATCTCGATACCGCTAATCCACCAGCAAGATAGGGTCGGGAGGTTGGACCAGCAGTCTCGGGACGTTTAATCGACGATACATCGTCCCATTCTGCAGCGTTGACATTTTCAACTTGATCCAATCCACGTTGGAATGATGGCAGAGTCCTCTCAGCCATCGCACTCTGACGGGATGTAGGCGGATCTCTCCTAAAAATTGACTCAGGGAATTGGCCGCGCTCACGGCTGCGTAGATTTTCGCCAATATACATCATACCGGATACGAACTTTATGACTTTGATATGGTCCCCCGCCCGAATCTCAATCCGAATGCCCTTTTGTGGGGCACTGGTTTGGGCAACATAAACCTTGCCAGTTACAATGCCCGAGTTTGAAGGTGGAGCATTTCCGTCCATGAGTTGGCCGATAACGGACTGCGCCGCAGTTCTGATTGATGAAGAGGTCTTGGTAGTCTTCATAGACGCCCCAGAACCTGGTCGCCTAGGGTGATGGTTGGGGTTGTTGGGTTGATAGAAGTCATTCAGGGACTTGGGCTGGCGGCCATGAGCTTTTATGAATTGTTCGGCCAGAATTTCGACAGCAGGGGCCTTGGGAGTCAAACGGCTTGGGGTGTGAGACTCAATATTGGGAGAGGCAGGTAGTTTAGCAACTCCGTCGGCCCATGTGTTTATGCGGGCTTCTCGCTCAGTTGGAGGTGGGGATGGATACGATTGATCTCCCCTAGATGGCTCGTTATAATCTTCGATCCATTCGGATGGAGAATGCTCCACGATTGGTTCATACTTGGGGCGTGACTTGTGACCTGCTTTGGTCAATGAAGCATTGAAAGCCCTAATTTCGTCGAGCTGCTCTTGCGTACAGCCAGAGGGGAGGCGGTTATTGGTCGCCGGCCTGGGCTCTGCTTCAACCGGCTGTGATGTGACCTGCACGGTCGTATTTGACGTCTCGGGCTCACAAGCTGTTGGATCAGCAGTGGGTTGGGGCTGCGGCAACACATCTTCGTCGGACGTCTCGATGGGCGTCTCACTACTGTTTTCCGGAGACGGAATAGAATCTCCATGTTCAGAAGGATGCGACGATACCGTTTCCTCCGAGATGACAATAGAATCCGACTTAGTCTGGCATAAGGAGTCCTCTTGTGGTATCTCCACGACGTCGTTTTGGTCGTCTTTGGTCTCCTCAAAAGTCATCAGCGGCTCTTCGAGAATATTCCTCGGCGGGCCGTCTGAGAGCACATATCTCCCCTTGTGGAGCAAGCTGTCAATTTTAACCCACTCTTCATTGGTGAAGTAGTCGGCTCCGTATAATATGCTTAGGTTCTAGCATTGAGATATCAGCATAATGCAAGGAGTTAGAACGCGACGCGGGGAGACGGGGATAGCGTACCCTTTCTACGACCTCCAAAGCCCGTTTAGCGTTTCCTGACAGCTCCATCTTTGGCTGATAGTCATATTGACACCTCGAGCAGTTAATTATGGGTATTAGCACTCTATGGGTGTGGAATACCGCGTTGAGCTGGTAGAATAGTAGATTTGGATGTCGCGGTCGCGGATTTTGCTAGGGGTCGGGGGGTGAGCTACTTTTTGTTTGCGCCCCTTTTCTGGGTCTGGAGGTGTGATACAAGTGCGTCGGGAACAACCCTAGGGGCTACAGAAGATCCCGCCCTAAATGAGCAATGAATAAGACAGCCGTTATCTAGTCCGAGTGGCATATGTAGAGTAAACCAGGATCCAATCCAATCCTTTCTCGTGGCCATCCTTCGCACGACGCATCCGTATTTTCTGGGTTCGTATCTTTCGCGTTTCTGGTCATAAACTATCCCTGCTTGGCGGGGTAAAGCAAGGCACAGCACAGGGGGAGCTCTAAGCAACTTGACTGGTGAAAGAGAAAGGGAAAGCGAGAGGCAAAGTGTTTGCGATTTGACCTGTTCCAATCCCCCTGCGTCACCTTCTGGCCATCTGTGTCTTTCCTCACCGTAACTATTTGGGGCCGGACGCAAAAGAAAACGGCTTGGATTTCCCTCCACACCGACATTCCCCACCGCCGTCAATCGACATGGTGATTACTTGGAGGCTTGATAGCAATTAATGCACGGACACGCCGGCGAGATTCAGCATGTCTTAGTAGCCCTGTCTTGATTTGCTGTTTGTGTTGCACTAGCCCCATGGCCAAGAAATGCTTAGATCTATTCTGATGAGGCCTCCTGGATATACCGCCCAGGCCCCGCCGGTTGCAAGCAACCCAATAATCTGTGTCCCACTGAGAGTGTTTCGACATCAACAATCCGAAAATTGTGGTGTTTGAGGCACAGGGACTCTGCTCTGCTTACAATCAAAATAATGTTGGAGAACTCGATCGTAACCCCAGATTGTACACGTTTTGCCTCTTTCAAATCCTTGTTCCACTCATCTTGTAGAGTCGGCGATAAAAGTGCGATTTCTTTCGTCTCTCTCAGTATCCATACATCTCTGTTTGCAGCATACCATCTACATTATGTAGGTGGTGACAGAAAAGTCTTTATGCCTGCCTATAAGATATACGGCTAGGACAAGACAGCATTGAATAAGAGGAACCATCATATCAATATTCACAAACACTTGTCTCCAAGAGAAACATATGCTCTTTATTCAACCTTGCGAATGATTCATGACCTCCCATAAGGTCAATTCACCCACTTCGCTCTATTTAAGAGCCAACAGTACCGCTCGCTACCTCTAAGCACTTGCATACCTCATCTCTTAAGAACAAACACTCCTACAGACTCAAATATCAACAGTCTCATCTGCCCCGAACTTAACACCAAAGCTTCTAACATATTATCAGCTACAAGATGAGAATCTACAAACTAAATTTCATGCTCCTCGCCCTCTTGACTTCAGTAGCCGCAGCCAGGCCGGCCAGTGCCACGATCGTTGGGCGTGAGGGGGGCGGAGGACACGGCGGCGGAGATGGGGGAGGCGGGGGACATGGTGGCGGGGATAGTGGAGATGGAGACTCTGGAACCACATCTGGCAAACCCATACCCGCTGGTGGTGGAGGTGCTGTTCACAACGATGCGAATTCACTGGGTACAGGAACAGTCATGATGGCTTTCGGCACAGCCGTAGCCGCTGGACTAGGAACGGAGCTGTGGCAATTTTGATAGGTATAAGGGTACAATTCGTCGACTTAAATATCGGCCCCGCCGTCTTTCAGTAAGCTTTGCAGCTGCATCAGGGTATCATCGCAATTAACTTCCATTCCCAGTATAACATCCGCACTCCCTTTATTAGTTACCAGTAACTGAGTCACCAGCCAGTAGTTATATCCATTTCGGAAGAACCCCATCTTTACCCACGCATTTTCGGGGGTGTTTGCTCGAATGGCAATCCAGAGTGCACGCCAGCGTGACAGCGCAGTTTTGATGAGCGCGATGTTAGAGTCGGATGATGGGTCATGGATAGGAGCATTAGGTGTAGAGGACCCGGACGAATTAGGGGATCGGAAAGCCAAGGATGAGAAAAGAGAAATTTGAGTATGGGTATACACATAGAGCACTTGACTAATTAGTGGAAGTCTCAAGACAATATTGCAAAACAGGTAGCTCCGTACGTACAATGGATTAAGGTGAACATATCCACGACACCTAAGCCTAATGGATTGTTGGTCGTCCCGTCTGACTGTTCCAACTTTTCCTTACTGAAAAGACTCCTGAATGCTTCGTAGACAGTAAGTTGCCGACTTGAATGAAACGAAGGCTCGGAAAGGGGGTGCATAGAAGCGAAGAATGACTCTTCGCTGTGGAGATCGAATTTCATCTCAGTAACTGATAGTCGGGAAGGAAAGTTGGAAAAGAATACGAAGGCGCTATCCAGGAGCGTCATGGCATTGATCAACCTGCAGGTGATGTCAATAAGGTAAGCAATATACCATAACTACGACTGTAATAAAGTTATTACCTAATTTGGCTCTCTTTTTGGATCCATAAATTTTCATCATGACTATCCCGAAAGTCGTGTCTAGCTTTTGTGAGACCAAGCCTTCTAGCTACCTACAGCCATGTGTAAGAAATGGGACGAATATAATTTCCGCAGAATTACCTTTATTACTGTCGAAAACCTGGTCTCAATTGATCTCTTCCGAGCAGCAGTATTTCCAGCCCAGGTCTGGACGACAATCATTAAATAGGCTGCCTGGAGGTTTTTGAGCGCCACATAGCTCGTCGTGGAAGCCCCAGTTTGTGTTGGGGTTGCTGAAAATTTTAGCATCTGTTGAATCTCATATTCATCTGTGAAGTCATCTAAGCCATAGATAAACAATTCAGCCAAGTCAAGTGCCACTTTAGCAGAGCTGACTTCGTGGTCGGTTTGCGAGTACATTGCTCCCATGAGGGTCATGGATATGAGTAGAGGCACGGGCGCTGTGTCGATACTAAATGAAGGCCGGTGAACCATGGGGCAATGTTGGTGCCAAAATTCAAAGTAGCAGTTTATGGACTTTTCGATCTTCGACGGCACGATGAGATAATTTAGGTGCTGAGAGATATCTGCTTGCTCCTGGTCGTTCAAATTTAACAAAGCGGATTTCCCAAGTAAACCCTGCAAAATTGCAGCTGATTGCACGCTTGCTGGTTCCCATTCTTCAGGGCAGAGTGTGCCACTGACCGGCCCAGCGTGTGCAAAGTTTGGATCCATAAACAGGGGCGTGAACACGTCCGCCGGCAATGGTACATCCGGGACCGGATGGGTCATGAATCTTGACAGGCTGTCCTCCTGCATTACGGGCCAGTCAACCTGCTTGCCCGGTTCCATCGCCTCGGGATATGCATTTGCATTTTCCATTCCATTTCCAAAGAAGTTAGGGGATCGTAGATTATTTGAACTGTTCCGAAGATTGAAGATATCGCGCTTCTCCGTGGGAGGAGGGAAGCGGAAGCACTCAATAAAGCTTGCAGTCCCGGAGTTCAGGAGAAACTGGATGGATCCACGTTCAGAGGATGGAGCAGTGGTACTCTCTTGCCATGACTTCGGTGCTGCTGCTGTGCAATACGTCACTATCAGGATGGAATTTCTGCGCTCGACAGTGACTTACGAGATTCCTCCTGTCTCGGCGTAACCAGTTTTGATTGCAGCCTTGAATACGTACACTCAATCCCCTTATAACTACATGTGTTACAGGGTCGGCTACCGTCACAACCAAGCTTCATCGACGTGCACTGCCCGGCGATGAGGCTGATGAACTCAAAGGCAGTTGGGTGAGACATACCGTATCACAAGCATGCGATCTTCGGCCCCCTCTCGCGGCCTCCGGGATTGGCCTGTTCCTTCTCTGGGCGCATGTAGGGTAGTGGTCTCGCAGGTTATCGCTGGTTTCAAAAGTCACCTTCAGCCTCTTCGACCTGCCCACGGGGCTCGACCGGGCCCTTACCTGCGAGTAAACGAATCGCCGCAGAAGACGCACGAGTACGGCTTTACCCCAGAATCTAAACTTTGGTCAGCGATGTGCATCGTGGGCCTCCTCCCCGATATGCGAGAGAGCCTTACGCCTCAGGTGGTGACGTTTCAAATGGTCCGTCCTCGAGAACTTCTTCTCGCAAATGGGACACGTGACGCTCCTGGATGTTGACGGCATGGTGGCAGGCGGAGGGAGGCGCCATCCAACAGCTTCATGGGTGCGGCATCCTCAAATCCCCCAGCAGCAGTTTGTCTAGGTGAGATTGGGACGCAGAAAATGGAAATGTAAAAGAGAGACATCCATCGTCCTCGCACCGTCCCCCCCGTAGATGGCCCGTGAACCCTGGAGGCGCCTTTCCGCATGTGGGGGTCGTACGCTGACACAACCCTGACACATTCTGCTGGAACATTTATCAATGATGTACAGTACAAAGGCCATGGCCAGCCATTGATCGTTCGTGCTGAGGTCGTGTTCGCGTCTAGCTTCACGGCCATCTGATGGCAGTCCCTGGAGGCTGTGGCCGGGCCGCTTCCACCTGGCCGACGACGCGGACTCCCGTCAAGATATGTACAGCTCGTCGTCCGTTGAATTATACTTGGTATAATGGAGAAAACAAATGCCGCCCTAGTTAGGGCGTAGTTTTAGCATCTTAGCGAGGGTTTGCAGCCAATTATACTCTCCCCCCCCCCTAAATAAATAATAGTGGGCCCTCTTGGCCGGGGAGTTTTGTATGGTAGAATGTCTGTGCTCTGTAGACCCACTGTTACATTTATTTAGGGGGGGGAGTATTATATGCTTCAAGAAATTCTGCGGTGCGGGATTATACCCTGCAAGTATAAAAGGGCCGCGAGACGAAAATGGAGCCGGGGTACGGACGATGGCAACAATACAGGAATCTAAGCATCGTTATCCTTCCACCTCTTTTAACCCCCTTCCTATTGCTGTCCTTATGCGATGCCAGTTTTCACAGAGAGCATCTACTTCCTCACGCGATCTGCACATCCTGCCCCCATTTGCACCTCCAGTACCGCGTCTGGGTCCCAAGTTCGAGCCGACAAGTGCTACAAGGCTTGATATCTAGTAGAGGAGTTGGTAGACTGAGATGTCCTTCTTCCCCTCTAGCAAATTCCCAAAGGTAAACAGTAATTGACTGACCCAAGCCAGACAGCTGATAGTAGACTCTTTCATGGAAGGAGTCCCCCCAGATAATAGTACTCTTGTCAGATATGTCCCAAGCGGTGGCATATAGTAAATAGTTCCTGTCTAGAGAGCTCGATCCTCCAGAACAACACACAACACAGCTTAGGACCCTGGAGGCCTAGTCGGTGCTTCTTGCGTGGTTGTAGAATGGCACTGTTGTACAGTGTTTCATATATTGGCTTGAATTGCGGCGAGTTTAAGCATTCTCGAACTGCATTAGCAGTGCCGATCTTCGAGAATGATAATGCTCCAGAAATAAACTTCCACTTATTCCTCCAGTGAAAGTTCTCTTCGATGTAGATCTCGCCATCTTCTAGTAGTACGATTGCGCCTTATATGCTAGAAGAGTCGACCACAATACCAGTCTTGCGGCAGCGTGTAAGATGGCGAACCTCAAGCTCAAGGGATTAGCGATATAAATTAAAATGGTGGACAGAAGTATTTGTGCATACCCCACTTTTACACTAAAACTTGACCTCTTTACAATCTGATTTATCTTCGTATCGATTTATTTTCGTATCGACCAGCATTATCTACACATGGTAAGAAATCATTTATGTGGAATTCAGAGTGAAAAGGGGATGGCGGTCTCCTATTAAATACACACCCGGAAGTGCTAAAAATCAAACTTCTACGCTAACAAACGTGGCTGACCATATTACGCACACCCTCAAATCTCCTCCAGCGCCCACGGATTTATTAAGACGGAAGTTCAACAAGGCTGGCAATTAGCACGTCCATAACTCCACGACGCTTCATATGACGACGCCGAGGGCAGGATGGTGCCCAGCCAGGCGCCTACAATCTCGGCCATATCAGAGCCTTTGACGCCTTTGACACCTAGCAAGGCACACCCGTCATCCAACTCCCATAACGTCGCGCCAGACCGTACTCTTCTTGCGCCTGAAGATGCCATCTATCAAGGATCGCCCCCCCGGAAGCAGCCCAGCGCCACGAACAAAATACATAATGAGCTTCGCATGACCAATGGTGACAGTTCAAAACTGCGCAGACGAGCGAGACACAAAGATGGGCATCGGACCTCCAGTCGAAGGAGAAAGGGGACATGGAAGAAGCTGTTATGGGTGAAGCAGTCTTGTGCGTCTCGACTCCAATTGAGAGGCTGATTATTGCTAATGTATAGCAGATCCGGACAATTACACCGATCAAGAGACATTCCTCGAGCAGCTTCAACGCAATCCTCGGCTCCAGCCTTACGACTTCTGGCCCCTCGTCGCCGATTCCACAGTCATAGTCCAACACGTCTGCTCGGTCATAATATTTGTGGTATGCTTCATCGGTATCTTCCAGGATCGAGTATCACCCGTCGCAGTAGTAGGCGGAGGTAGTATCGCAACCTTTCTAGGGTGGTGGTTATGGGACTGGTGGGTTGGCCAAGATGAATTGCAGAAACCTCTACCTGGCCTACCTCCTGAGCCCACCACGATCTCAACCGCAAGCTCCACGCCAAATCTGGGGAGCATATCACAGAATCTTGCACCTCCTCTATCATGGCACCCGAATCCGCATTCCGCATCCACCTCCTCAATTCACTCCGCAGCGTCCAGTGTAAACACCAACCCTCAACCACCAACCCCGCGATCCGAACCACTCCCCCTACCGCACGGCGATAGATCCAAATCATTCAGCCCACGTACCTCTCTCCGAATGTCGACTGCGAAATCTGCCCTCCTCATCTACTTCACACTCTTGGGTCTCTCCCCAATCCTGAAATCCCTTACCCGATCAACGTCCAGCGACAGCATCTGGGCAATGTCCTTCCTCCTCTTCGCTATCAACATCTTCTTCTTCGACTACGGCACTCCTGCGCCAACCTCAACTCTCAACGCAGCGAATAAGAACATCCCCGCAAGTCTGAGCACCAATGCTGCACTGATGGCGTCCACCGTATTAGCAAGCAGACTGCCTAGTACAGGGCAAGTGTTCTCCTTAACTCTCTTCTCTATAGAAGTCTTCGGGCTCTTCCCCGTCTTCAGACGATACGCGCGACAACGCTCTTGGCGGGGACACGTTGCCCTCACTACATTACTCGTACTTGGTGCAGGTGGCGGCGTAGGGTTAATATTGGGTCGCGGGGGAGATGGGGAAGGCATATGGGATTTCCCGTACAAGAGCGGGATCATGGGCTTAGTGATTGGTGTTTTAGTCACGGGCTTGGCAATGGGAGGATGCAGCTGGTGGCTAATTGGATTGCAGAAATACAAGAATGAGATTCACGGGCCTTGGGACGCGGCAAGACCCGTGATCAGGAGGCATTGGGATTAAAAATAGACTACTAATGAATATAAAATTTTGAGATAAGCGTTTTTTTTGGTTGTTATAAGCATTTGTATGGCCTGAATTGCCGATTTTGCATAACAGTAAGGCGAATATATTTCTTTGAATGGCTACAAATCTGATGACAGATTGTAACATTATAGAGTAGCGGTCCGAGACACAAGAAGCTGTGTCGGAGCAAAGGGTGGCTTAAAGGTGCAAAATATATAATACATCAATATTAGAAGCAGTCTGAAAACCTGAAATCGCCATACACCTTCCCGCAGCTTCAGGGATAGATTATAACTTGACATCATAAAAACACATAATTCAACAATAAAAATTCATGTCTATCCTATTGGGGAGGGGAGACGAAAGAGGGATTTAAGATTCCCGAGCGAAGAAGAGGGGGAGTCGGGAGGGTTATGAGGAAGAAAGGAGTAAGCGAGGGGCTAAGAAAGCAGCCATGGTAGAGATATGGTGATAAATGTAAGATTATTGTTCATTGTTATGTTCTAATAAAGTTCCCTTATCCTACAAACGGACGCCATTGCTCCATTCCCCCATGCTAGCGAATGATATCGTTAATTTAATCACGCCACCTCACACCCAATCAGCTGTGATGTTCATGCATTGGAGACTCCCCCCTCGATTCAAAATATATCAGAGCGTGTACGCCTTTAAACTCCCACTACTAGATCCAGTCCAGTCCAGTCCAGTCCAGTCCAGTCCATGCAGTTGTGTAACGGCCGTTGCCAGTCTCATTCTCTTGCAGATGGGCCGTTGGCCTGCAGTAAAATGACATGCTATATTGCTCAATTCAAGTGCGTCGAGACCATCATATTACATTCCCGTCTTCGCGCCCAGGAAAGAAACTCTCGTTTTCCCTTGCCAGAGGCGTTGTAGGTCGACTTGAGTTCTTCCACTGAGTACTCGGCCGCGTCTGACCTTGGTTTCCGTACGCTTGTTGACCAGGGACGTGGCTGCGATAGGGCTCTGACTCGCCACCGATGGCCATTCCGATATCTGCGGACTGGTTATCTGGCCGGTATTTTTGTCCTTGGCCTTGGCCGTAGGGGCTTTCGTCTCGGACGGGCCGACCTGGCGCCCTTCCGTAAGACGATGAATGTTCCTGGCCAAGTCCATATCTCCCACCGCCCGTAACGATATCCTGTCCACCATAATTGTGGCTCTGGTTTGAGCTATCTGGATACGGAGGATTAATTTGCTGTCCATAGTCGTAGGGTTGGCCAGGGTGCGCGTAGGTCGGATTTCCGGAATTTAATGGGTTTGGTTGTGCGTGAGCAATTAACCCGGCGCCCTCCTCATCTTGGGGTGTCATCGAAGGCATCCCGAAGTTGCTCCTACGAAATTGATCTGCAATCGGCAAGCCCATTGCTCCATTATAGCCGGAATCTTGCTTATATCCCCCGTTTGCACCTCCAGCCGCACCTAGAGTTACACCATCCTCGTCCGCGTTACCGAAGTTGAATGCAGAATTCTTATATGAAGAGTCGTCCTCGCGAGACTTTCTGCCAACGAATAACCACTTCATTCCACGCGCAAATGCCTTCACTAAATCCCATGGATTCATCGCGTCGACGAAGGCCTTGATCCCTAGGAAGCCACCTTGATTTGGGCCCGGCCCAACCATGCCCGAGTTGATAGAGGGTGTAGAGATGGGGAATTTGGCTGGTGGTGCTCCTTTGGAATAAGGGCGGTAGGGAAATGCAAAGAGGTGCAGGAAAGCGAAGATCATCATCTCGATGCAGAGAAGGAGAGACGGGATACCGACTTTCAAATCCGGATACGAAATCTTGTCTGTTGGGCGGACAATTTTCAGAGTCGATGAGGTGAGAATGCTGATCAAGAAAGATTGCCAGAAGGAGAGGAAGATAACCAATTTGATAGCAAGCACCTTCAGGAAGGGGCTGTGGTGTGCGAGATCATGTCGAAGTTGGAGGTAGAATTGAATCAGACAATACATGGCGATAGAGACGGAGACACCTTCAATGACAAGGATCTGATATTGTTAGCCGGATAAGACTTCGGGAGAAACAGACATACCCAGATGTGTCCGAATACAGGAGAGTTGGAAGACTCGCAGTATTTACCAAAGTATTGCGTGACGACAGCAGTGATGGTCATGGACACCCTGATAAAGCAGTATTGATAAACGCCTGTCCATATGATATTGAACCATGTCAGCCCGCTTCTTGGAGTGCGCCACGGACCCCGCTCCCCTCCACAGCACCTGGCAAACCAGCTGATAGGCAAGACCCATGGCCTGGCCTGAATTCCACGAAAATATGTCTTCTGGTCATGTAGGTTCGGTGCAATATAGTGGCAGAGGAGGGCGAAGAATGAGGCAATAGCGAAAGCCTCATAACATTCGGAGATGACTTGGAAGTATATGGCGTGCCAGTAAAACCAGAAGCCGAGGAACGAGGCGGTGGCATAGATCGGAACCATAAAGAGGATGCGGATAATGCTGTGAAGAGTTAGTAAGGGCAGATAGAGCGTATAGTCGACGAACGTACTGTCTTTGCTGGTTTGGGTTCGTATAGTGGAGGGCGTGCATCCACATCAAGTAGAAGGAGAGCAGGATGGCTATTAATGAGCATGCCGCGGCAATGATCAGGCCCAAGTTGTGAAAGGTAATATTTCCAATGACAGGAACCTCAGAGGCGCCAACTGTGAGTCCGTTAGCATCTTGGTATCTTGGCCAGGCATCCGCATACGGAGAGGGTCATACTGCGCAAGTCGTCCAGCGTCGCATTACAGGTGGTGTTGATTTTCAGCATCTTGGCGGCCGCGGATCATTGAGCGCGATGATCTTGGCAGGTGTCTGCTGTATTCTCGATGTTTGTTCGTGGAGATGAGGGTTGAAGAGGGTCGAAGGGTTAAGTTCATGCCACAAAGCGGAGGCTCGTATCAGTTCGCCGAAAATTATAGTACGGCCGATAAAGAGGCGCCACAGGTAGCACAAGGCGACTCGATACACAAGGTCTCTTGACGTGGGCAAGGTCGCGGCGAATGCAGCAGAGGGCGCAGGCAAGAATCAATCGATTGGGCTGGATGTTGTGGTGGATGGCGGTGATAGCAATTGCGTAGAGAGTCGGGGCTGAGCAGCGAAAGTCAATGCAAATTGCGCCAAGGCTTTGTGAGTCCGCGGAATAGGCGCCACTTACGCTGACGGGTTTGACGAATCGTTAAACGGCTGAACACAGCCTCGCTTGAAACGCGCATCTCAATCTCCATACGGTAGTATTTTACGCGGATAGATGAGGGCAAACAAAAATTGCCCCCGTGACGTAGGACACACGCACAACATCGCCCTCTTATACGATGTACGGAGAGGCAGCAGCCGTGTTGGGTTCCCTCGCCGACTGTTCTGAATAACCGTATCTAAAAATATAATGGGTATCACTGCCACCGTCGAGACTTTGCCTGAGACGCCCACGAAACCCTTGATCTCGTTCCTGACCCAGTGCTTCTTCGGCCCAGCCCGAAAATGAAACCAGGGGCTCAGGGGCATGTGATTTACACGTGACTATAATCTACTTTACAACGTGGAAAGCTACCCTTGACAGGGAAACAAATTTAGAGATTGTTTACCAATATGCTCTCCATTTGGAGGCGCACCTTTTTGACTTGGGATTCTGCATCGATACCGAAACCATACGCGATCACTATACTCCGTATAGTACATTTCAACCGACAAAACCCCTCCACACCCCTAACTCCCATCTAATAACGCCTAGAACCTATGCATTCTCAACCCACTGCTCGATCCGTTCCACCAAATCTGCCTTCTTACCACTTGAATTCAGCCCCTTCGAATGCAACCAGTCCTTCAAATCTGTAACTGTAAACTTGTTCAGGCTACCTTTTGCAATTGCAGCTCTCAGGTCATCGGTATTCATGCCCTCCAAGCCTGCTGTTGCCCGCGATACTTTGGCTTTTTTCTTCGGTCCTTCTTCGCTGTCGTCATGTTCCCTCTTTATACTCGTTTTCCTTCCTGCTTCGTAAATCTGGCTCTGCTGGTCAAGTATCACGCCCCATTTGTTTACATATTCACCCGCTCTCTTGCTGAATTTCCGCATTGTCAGCATATATGCAAGTAAAATACCCAGTAATAATGTCCTAAGATGGAAATTCTGAGGCGCACCTCATATGTAACCAAATATAGCAAACATGGCTCTCGAAATGAAGACAGTGAGAGAAACTTACTCAATTTGTCGATACCTAGGTATAGTTTTATCCTCAGGAGCGTCAGGGAGTTCCTCTTCAAGCGCAATAGCTTGTAGGATTTTATAATGCCACTGCAGAGACGGATTAGGATATTTACCCGGATCGTACATTGCTTTGGGAAGTTGTAATTGCTGAATGACCTTCCGCATTTCATCAACGAGATTGTCAGGAGCAACGATCGGCTTCGGGCATTCTGGTGTTGGTCGGATATCATCTGCAAATGGAAGAGGATAGAGCCATAGTCCCTGTGGAATAACCTGACCGCCTGTAAACTCGTCCAATTTTTCGTCCGATGGGAGAATGGCGACTAGTTGCGGCGAAGCGTTTTTGCGGGAGATGTACCACGCAACTCCCATCTTCTTATCTTTGAGAAGCTTTTGCCATAAAGCGGCAAATACCCGAGTGGATCCTACATAATCCTCTTCGCTGGGGAATATGAATGTGGATTTGTGAACGGATGCCCAATCTGGAAGCATCGACTGCGGTTTGAAGCCAACAATCCGAAGCACTGGCGGTCCGAAATTTCTCAGCTCCTTCTGTTCTTCTGGGGTAAATAAAACCGTCCCCCCACCAAATTTGTATGCCTTCTTAATCTCCACTTTATCAACAGTTCTGGCCGTGTCTTCTGCCATCTTAGTTGTCTCGCCGATAGCAATTTGCGCCTTTTCGCCATCTAGGTATATGAATGACGACCGAGAAGGGGCTTGTTTCTGCAGGATATTGTACCCTGTGACGGATATCTTGAACCCGGGGCCAATCTCAAACGGTAGATTGGAAAATATGGCACGTTTTGCCACTTGTTTTGAGTTGATATCCGAGATGAGATTGTTTAGAAGAGAGACTCCGTCAGTCCCCGTTGACTTGAAGGTCGTTGGGCGTAAGGCGAGCTCTTCCCCCTCGTTTGGATCCCGATATATAATATCCTATGCAATTAGCAGAGAATGGACAACTGAGATGGACTTCCATACGTCATAAAACTTTGCACGATCAAAATCATGATTCGGGCGAGAAATGGGGAAGAGCTCGATAATAACTCCAAGGTCATAGAGATCTTTTGCCCTGACTGCAGCCTGGGATCGTGTATTTTTGTCATCTACATGTGGATTGTCATTATCCGTTATGATGAACAACCTCCGGGACCCGAAATTTGGAGCCTTCGTGGTAAATATCTGGTTCGCGCAGAACAGAAGATTGGATATGGAGACTGATTCCTTGGAGGGGACCAAAAGCTTCTTGGATTCAGAATCATCTTCAACCATCTCTCGCAAGACCTTAACGTCTTCAACGGCAGGGACGTCTAAGTCGGTCAGAACGTAGCAATGTGGATAGGCCAGTCCTCCTCGATTGCTCGCATCCTCTTGCTGGAACCTGGATTCTTCTGTGCCGAAGAGAAGAACTCCCATCATATCTCTCGGGTTTGATATAATCCTCTGTTGCATAATTTGATATGCACACTTGAGGGCTGCTAACGTGCCACTGTCTCTATCTGCCTTCTTCGAATCCGATTCGGGAGGAGGGGTAAGCATGGTGCTGCTGACATCGATTGCGAAAAGAACGGCATCCTTTTGTGCTTTATAGTCCTATTGGAATTAGATTTAGATGTATTTAGGGCACAGGAAACTTGCTGTCTCGTCGAATTCTTCCTCCTCCTCCTCCTCCTCCTCGGTCTTAAATTGTCGCTCTGCCATTTTGAAAAGAGGAGCAGTTTGTTGAAGGCAGAATCAATTCTAGGTGTATTTCAGAACACTAGGACCGGGAGGAGAGTTTTGGTTAGGGCATGAATATGAAAGGCTGAAAGGAAAGACGAACGAAAGATGTATTTGTATGTATTTGCCTTTAGGTTGAACTGTTCGCGTTAGGCTGACGCGACCTTTGGCAAGGCTGGGAGTTCGTTTTGAGGAAAGCCGGGTCACGTGGTTCCGCACATCTATTTTTCCATGAATTAGAACTAGCCATTCCCCATACGCCCCACCTTGAGCATATCAAGGAGCAAGTGCAGGGAGGTTATTCACGATTAACGTCCGGTCCGGTCGAACGATTTACCGCATTGGGCTTACCTCGACTGGGGGCGAGTGTCCCAACAGCTGCGGAGGCGGCTGAAGGTGGGCGGACTAAAAGCAGATCCTGAAAGGTACAAGTATCGCATCACACCCTCATGTTTTCTTTATTTCTCTCCAACAATCTTCTCCTGTGATTCAGATCCAATTGCTCTCGTAGACATGGCAGAAACTCGTTTCAAGCTGAATACAGGTGCTGAAATACCCGCTTTGGGTTTCGGTACTTGGCAGTCACCCGCTGGAGAGGTGCAGAAGGCTGTTAAATACGCGCTGTCAGTGGGCTACAAGCATGTCGATGGCGGTACAACCCCCCCACCCCCCCTCTTTGTAACTTGAATCATACTGATTGGGCCAGCGTATTGCTATGCCAATGAAGAGGAAGTCGGGGAGGGCATCAAGCAGGCTTTCGAAAGTGGTGTAAAGAGGGAAGATATATTCGTCACGACAAAGCTCTGGGGTACTTATGCTTCACGGGTTGAAGAAGGCCTGGATAAGAGCTTGAAGAACTTGGGCTTGGATTATGTGGATCTCTTTCTCGTGCACTGGCCTGTGGCATTGAATCCAAAAGGTTCTTGCACGACCTTAGGCCGAAGTAAAACTTGTTATTAATTGCTCTCAGGAAACCACGACAGATTTCCCACCCTTCCAGACGGCTCTCGAGATATTGACTGGAACTGGTCGCATATACAGACATGGAAGGAGATGGAAAAGCTATTAGGCACGGGTAAAGTTAAAGCAATTGGTGTTGCGAATTACAGTCTCCGCTACTTGGAGCAATTGCTTCCCCACGCCACAATTGTGCCAGCCGTCAATCAGATCGAGAACCATCCGTCTCTCCCTCAAAAGGAAATTGTTGATTTCTGCAAGACAAAAGGGATTCATGTCACGGCCTACAGCCCCTTAGGATCTACTGGAAGTCCGTTGATTACTGCGGCTCCTGTCGTTGAGATTGCTAAAAAGCATAATGTCACACCTGTTTCGGTTCTGCTGAGCCTTCATGGTAAGTCTCGATACGGTATGCGCATTAGCTATAAATGCTAACCATCATAGTTGCCCAAGGCAGATCCGTCTTGGCTAAATCTGTTACTCCCGAGCGCATACAGGCGAACAGAAATCTGGTTGAGCTGGATGAATCTGATTTGAAGCTTATCAATGACTACTCTGATGAATTGAAGAAAACAGGAAACCTCAAGAGATACGTCTACCCACCATTTGGTGTGGACTTTGGCTTTCCTGATAAGTCCTGAGGATATGCACTGGCAATAAGATCCTACTTTGACATTTGGAAACTTGTCAGGGCCTATATGGGATTGAACTTTTCACCTTTCTCTCTGGATTTTATACACTGAAAAATTAGTATACATATCTCTATATATCAATATTGCTATTGATACTGCCTAATTCTATTTGGCTCTCTTGATTCGGTGACCTACCTGTATTCAGATAATATGAAATATCAAACTTTTGTTTTATTTTTTTAAGCCATGTCATTAAATTATCTATGAAGCCTGATCGACTTAGTAATCTATACACAATCTTTGGACTTTCGCTTCAGGTGATAACTTCTCTATCTCATCGAGTAAATAAATCATGATCCTAAACAAATAAGGACAATCTCACACTCTAAAGTACACTTGAAAGCTTATTGTCCAATCCATTAAGTGTAGAAAGAGCAGAGAACAAAGAAAGGAGTATCAAGTTAGCACTTGGGTTTTACGATGCTGTATCTATTGGAATATAACTGACTTGCTTCCGTGCTCTGTCTGCTGTAAGATCGTTACTTCAGATAAAGAAGCTGTTGATGTCGGAATCGAGGCTATAGAAGAAGACATGACTTGGCTTAACAGAGCATCAGTGATATATATTATTGTACTAGGAGGAACAAAAAGAGTAGTTGTGATGGTTCCTGTTGCTGTCGAACTTGCTGAGGGCGGAACCTATATCTAACAGGCTGTTTCATTTCCACTAGTCGATTCAGACTGCAAAGGCAACGTTATTTCCCTTCTATAGAGATGCACCATGTAGTGTAGCTATTTGCTAATGGTCCGAAGAATCCTAGCAGCACACAAGACGGTGGCTGATGGATGGATGACTTTTGGGGCGGGGTGACATTCCCATATTTATCAGAGGCGAAATGAACTCGGTCAGAAGACGAAGAAACTTCCTCACGTCTATGAGGGATATAATATCCCAAAATATCGTACCGGATTCTGTCAGCTATACAAATTTCCTGATATGGATTGAGCCTGTAATCGGTCGAGGTGCTCAAAGCATATTGTAGCGCATTACTAACCGAGCTACCCCTGAATGGTGAATACTGCAGTGTTCGCTATCAGACTCTTCTTTACTTGCGAGATAGACGATCATGGCAGAGCAGTGATCGATGCTCTACACTCCAGCATAATCTCTTCGACATCATCGCCTGGCCGAAAAGCTGAATTGTATATTTGATACATAGCCTTGTAATTGACACCGTGATCTTGTTACAAAATCTAGCAACGGAAATCCAATGACAACGGACATCCAGGAGTGGTTGTCTATGCATTTGTTGGCGCGCCGATCATGCATTTTGGTTAGAGTGGTCTCCATCCTTTCCTAGAGTGTGTGGATTTCAGTCATGATGTTCTCCATTCTCTCCTGGCGTGTCTCCATTTGACCCTGACGTGCATGGATTTCAGTCACGGTGATTTCCAACTGTGAATACCTTTCCTAAGTATGGGCTAGTATATATAGCGATTTCCGAAGGGCAGCTGCCAAAGCAGAGGAATCACTTGCGTTGTCGGCTCATTGAGGATTACGACTTCAGAAGTCCGTCCTTCAAGCGTTCGGCCTCCCACATTCCATCCGAGCCGAGCGGGCGTCTCCCACGACAAGCCGAAGACCGCTCTAGCCTGCTTAATAAGCAAACGACATCAACCAATTATATTTCATGCACGAGGGTTAGCGCCCTCTGACAGATTGATGACTTCGCAGCTAGTGGCTGATGCAATTGTAAGTCAGCCATCAACAATCCCGATTTGACTCCTTCAAAGCCCAGACTGTGAATAGCAGCAGGTGTCCTGTTTCCAATCATCAAGTAATTCCTTACCGTCTGCTCTTCTCTTCTCTTCTCGAACACTCTCCGGCATTCTAGTGAATTGACCCAAAAGCCTATTTATGAAGCTCTTCTTTCTCCTGAGCTCCATTTTCATCGCATCAATTTCCATCTACTTCTCAACCCCACTTCGAGAGCTTCTTAACCACTTCACAGTCTTCATCACACAGAACCAACCACCAGTCGCAGACGTCAGCCAGTCGACGACGTCTACTCCAACAATCGCAGAATATATGAGTTCCGCATCCGTCATCAAGCAGACTATGTCGAAAGCTCTCAGCCACGCAAAGATCGTGCCCCGCCGCTCTGGCGATCGCGGGCACGCAGACCACGGCTGGCTCAACACGTACCATACCTTCAGCTTTGCCGACTACTACAGCTCTCAGTTCCAGCACTTCGGTAGCCTGCGGGTGCTCAATGAGGACCGCGTGGCGGCCGGCTCGGGCTTCCCCACGCACCCGCACCGCGACGCCGAGATCTTCAGTTACA
The DNA here is from genome assembly GCA_000827325.1 of Oidiodendron maius Zn. Classification (NCBI taxonomy): domain Eukaryota; kingdom Fungi; phylum Ascomycota; class Leotiomycetes; family Myxotrichaceae; genus Oidiodendron; species Oidiodendron maius. The sequence continues at coordinate 2,883,593 of KN832870.1, read as the reverse complement.
TCCTGAGCGGCGAGTTGACGCACCGTGACAGCATGGTCAGGAAGGGCGCCGAGGGTATGCAGGGAGATGATTTCTACAGGATGAAGAGAGGCGATGTGCAATTCACTACGGGCGGAAAAGGTACGATCTCCACTCACCCCTGCTCCCATGTCTGAATAGAAGATATACTAACGCATAAAACCAGGCATTGCACACTCCGAAGGCAACGAATCCGATGGAGAAGTCCACTTTCTCCAGATCTGGGCTCTGCCATGGTCCCGTGGCCTCATTCCGCGCTACCATACGCGCACCTTCGACGAGAATGCCAAGCGCGAGGGCTTCGTGCCCATCCTCTCCCCCCTTAAGGCCGGCCCGGGAGCCAATGCCGCTGAGGAGGAGGCCGCCGAGCCGACGCTCCCCAACACGATCCCCATCCACGCGGATTTCGTTATGGGCGCAGGTATCATAGGTGTGGACAAGCGGTTCAAATGGACTGTGGGAGGCAACGCGGTGAAAAAGACAACTGATCGGAACGTCTACGTCCACGTCCCGATGTGCAAGAACGGCAGTGCCAAGATCAGGCTCGACGGGAGAGAGGATGCGGTGTTAGGAGAAGGCGACGGAGCGTTCATAACAGGAGTCAATGCAGGAGACGTGCTCAGCTTCGAGAGCATCGGAGAGGCCGAGGCCGAAGTGGTGGTTTTAGACAGTGACTAGAGGAAGTAGCAAACCTGCTGGTGTTATGTTTATGTATATATCTTGGAATGGAATTGCAGTCAATGGAAGAGCCTCTCCCCGTTCAAATTTCATCTCGCCACCTGTAACTTCGCGTAGAAAGAGCCTCCTGGGGTCCGGATCGCGCGGGATTGTGGGTACGGGACGCTTCTTGCTTAAAGTTCTTACACTGTTGCCGCATTAATTACTAATGGTTCACGATCCGTGGCTAAGCTCGTCGGGATGCGGGTTTAAGATGCGGTTCCCACGTGGAGGCGGATCAATTCTGGCCACAGGTGGGGGGTCTATGCTGGAGGCTCTCGAGGCACGATGAGATCTGCAGGAGTGGCATGTGTGGTGCTGTTGTGCATATATGAAAGAGACCGAGTATGGTATTCACCCTCGGCGCCACGTTGCGCAGACGACAATGCCGCCATCCGTAGACAACAATACCAATCCAACACGATAATAGAGTGGGACGCAGTGAGAAGCCCGCGAGACAATGAAACATAACAGACATTAAGCATCCTCGTCGGGACATGGCCACATCCGCGGGGCCGGCCGGCAGTTCGCGACACTGCCGACAGCCAGGGGGGACGCGCCGACAACGTGCAGACAGACGCAGTCGCTCAATCTCTCGTACTGGTACATCTTAGTCCGGCGCGCAACGACAGGCATCCTCGCACTCGGACTCGCGTTCGCACTGCGGGGTATCCGAGCGGTCTGCTTGGGCACGGTCCGTGCACACTTGCACAGTGTGTGCATAAGCACTGCACAAACACGCACAGAGCAGTTTTATGCTCCAGTCGCACAGCATTACTTGCGCGCGGCCGCCTACGGAGCCGGCAGCCTGCCACCCACCACGGCACCCCAGCATCTGAAAGGGCTTCGGGGTTTGCTAAGTCCCGACGGGAACGTCTCGCACGTAAAGCGTTTCCCTTCGAGGCCCACGGGCGGAGCAGCTGATATTGGGCCTGCAGCTCGCGAGAGCAGAAGAGGAATGGATTGAGGCATTTGATGGATGAATCGGAGGCCTTGAGTGCGCAAATCCCTATATCCACGGTGATAAAGGGGGAGGCGCACAAGAACGACCGCCGAGACGGATATAGGGGCTTGGGGTCGGACTGTAGGGAGCGGGCGTGCTGTAGCCGTCGTATACGATTACCTAGATGGGGGAGTAGCTAGTGTGTTCCTTCTGGAGTGTGCACGAAGCAGGCTGGGTAGACAGCCTATTGTTGACTGTACTGGTACATTCGTACCCCCGTTGGTATTTCGTTGGTTGCTATACCCTTTGGGCAGCTTAGACCTCAGCGCCGGGAGCTTAGGGTCTTTGGAGGCATGATTAACAATGGAATCCAGCGACCGTATGCAGCCTGCTTATTCCACTCGGCGGAGATCCCACCGCTCTTTCGCTGCTCCCATAGGGTAAGCCACGGTTCGGTTCGTGCGCGGCGGACGAACAGATACTCGCAGGGTGCGAACCGGTACGGATAGGTAATCAGAGCTCCCAGTCCTTTCTAATCAATATGGAACGAGCCGGGCGCGCAACGAAAAAAACTCTAATGATGGAGCAACCGCCTGTGTGGAGCCGGGGAGCCAGCTGATGAAAGCCTCGCACCGGGTTATTGTCGAGTTTCTTCTCCTTTTCTCTTCTTCTCTGTGCTTCTCTTGCGTTGGGGGACCCATGCTCTTGCCGCCATAAACGGCAACCAATTCTGTTTTCCTCAGCCTTGCCCGCTGATCAAGTGCTCCAGCGAGCGGACCCTTGGATGACCGATCGGCCGCCCAGACCCGCTTACGCAGCATTGCAAATCGAGGAAAAGGCATTTTCCTTTTCCAGTGCGTGAAGCTGATTTGGCGCTCGCGCGTTATGATTCATGCGCCTGCAGGCGGTTCTGCCGTCGCGCAAAGCTCGTCCGTGGGGAGGAGTGGCGGCCGACTATCGACGTTCGCTCTGGTTCTTTTCCTCTTCTTCTCGCTCTGCCGTTCCGCTGGGCGAGGCCGATGCGGCGGGTAGGTCGAGAGTGCTGGCATTTTGACGCCAAGGTGTCTTACCTAAGGGCTTGACATACGTAGTGGTACAAGGTTCGTGTGGCCAATGTTGGTGATGTAACGGATCGATGAGGGATACAATGCGGTATCGCGAGATTACCCTTGCCGGGTCCAGGTCAGCATCTGGAACGGGACCCTCCACGGCCGCAAGCCATTGGGCTGGGGGTCCTGCCTTATCGTTATGTCATGGTGGTCCCCTGGGTGCTGTGATCCATGATCGTGCCATTCCCCGAGGTTTAGGTGCTGTGCAACTCAATAGTGCTTTGCGAGAATAATCAAGACTAATCAGCATGCTCGTAGGGGCAGGACGAGCCCGCAGCCGGGTGCGCAGCGTCATGATGAGGGAAAGCTCGTGGCTGCTCGTAGCGGAGGGCGATGATGCGATTGCTGTGTGTGCAGATTACCCAGAGCGGAAAAAGCTTCAAGAGCAGATGCGCGAGTCGGAGATAGTGTTTCCTCATTAGAGCAATAATATTTCCTGATCAGGCTAGCACAGAAACGTATTGTTAAGCTCCTACCTTGATAGCATTATCTTTCCACTTTCCACCCACACAGACAGCTGCACAGGTAAATGGCGCCAGATGCCAGTTGTACCAGTACCTCCCCCCCCCGACAGCGTGTTACTGACACCACTCACACTACTCCCACTAAACTGAAGATACTTCCCAGCATGTTCCACTCCATGCACGCACACTGGCCCCTTCCAGGTAAGTGTGCCTCTGTGTTTCTGTCTTTCGCTCTCTCACACTCTCTGCCTCCTCCTCGCCCCCTCCCTCCCATCATGTCTTCGAACTGCCGCTTCTTGGCCTGCTCTCTATATGGAGTCTTAGATTTGGGGGGGGCTTAGCCTCTTACCTGGTCCTCCTAGCCCACGGCGTCGATTTGGTCCATTGCTGACGGACGGGACCTTCTTGAAAGTCAGGTTGTCGGTGCTGGCAGGATGTAGTAGCCTACCAGCATTATTACAGTATTTTCGCTTCGCTCCACTTCTCTCATGATGCATTACCTCCGGTCGTATTACCGCGCCCGCTGTCAATCCGTCCTCGAGCTCTCGCACGAAGGGCCCCAAAAGGACGGTTGAAGCGGCATGGGCTACGTCGAGCTCCTGACCAAACCTCACCCTGCCCACGAACCATAAATTGCACTGGGGGGGGGGGAGACATACGTCGTATGCCAAGGAGGCCCTGGATCGACTTCACTCCCGCTCGCCGACTCACAACGGACTTAGCCAGTAATCCGAGCCCCGGTTGTGCATTACTTCAGCACCGGCCAGACTCATGTAATCACCCCAAATTGTGTGTCCCTCTTAACAAAGCTCTAGGCCAGGTGGGCGGCATTCTGCTTTTCTTGATATACTGCCGCCCTCGTCACACCCAAGTCTTCTGCCGCATTATTATTTCGTGCTCTGGTTCTGCTACTCCACCATGTCTGGCCTGCCGACCCCTCCAGTGGAGGACGGACATAAGTCCCATCTGATAAGAAAGGCTGCCGCGAAGCAAACAAAGCCCATTATTAATCGCACCTCTAAGAGGTCCAGCTATGTACAAGACCATGGCCCCGTCGTCGTCGACGGGAGACATAAGAGAGTTTGGAAGGCGTGTGAGAGATGTCGCATGAAAAAGACCAAGGTATGCCCACCCTACCTGTTGCTCTATTCACACTCGGTGATCTCTCTAACATTCTTGAAGTGTGATGGGGAGTCCCCCTGTAAAAGGTGTAAGGACGACGGGTTGGTATGTACCGCTGGGAGCCGAAAGAAGACTGAGTTCAAGCAATTGCCCAGAGGGTGAGTGAAGCGATGTCGCTGCAACTAGCTTCCAATTCTAACACAATTGCCAGATACGCTGAGGTCCTCGAAAATACCCAGTATGCCCTGATAGCTACTGTACAGAAGCTGTATACCATGATCCGGAATAACGAATCGTGGGATCTGGGAGAACCTGAATTGAATGACAGAGGGCAACCCGTTATTCACGATATCGCCTCCAAACTTGGCTGCATTCGCCCCTCTCCAGACCTCCCCGTGGCTTTCCCAGAAGGTGCGGAAGACTTTGCAGAATTGCAAGCACAGCTACAAGCGGCTCGCTCAGAGATGGGCGCGGAGGATACAGGGAGCAGGAAGCTATCAGGGTCGTCACCATCGTCACCGTCTCTCGCTCACACAGAACGAGCCAGCAGCACTGAAAGTGACCATTCCGCGTTGTCTAAGGACTACAATCAAAATATGTGGGCGCAACAGCAACAGCAACGTCAAACAGGCGCCAAAGTGAAACCTCCTCTGCCCAATGCCACCTCGGTGAAGTCGACTCCATTGAGATTACAGCAGCGAACTTCTGATGACGATACTTCTTACGCCAGCACCTTCTCTACGCGAGCATCCTTTGACACAAATACTTCGGTCCCGTCACCAATCTACACAGATTTCCAGATCCAGTCGCCCATGTTCCGCAAGGCGTCACCGTTCCCGTCGTGGTCGGCCAACGACGATTTCCTAGGGCAGCCTAACGCTCTGGACCTGACCGCGCAATTCATGCGGGCGCAGCAGTATCCGAACTTGTCCGGTCCTCTAGACGGGTCGCTGGTCCAGCCAATGGACCTGGAGCCAAGTGTACTCAACTTCACCGACGGGACCATCACTCCTCACATGCTGGACTGTAATGGTTACGACCCGAGCAGCCAGATGGACAACCTGATATTCGGAAATGAATACGAGAGCCAGATGGGACGAGCTTGAATGAATTAATGGTAATATCCTCCTTACGGGAAAAATGTTGGTCTTTCGTTTTCATCCCTTTCACATTGGGAATCTCTCCTCACGACACCATGGCGTTGAGTGCGAGGAGGGATGGCATTAGGGCAGGTCATTTTGCGCCGGGGGAGGGGGAGTTGGGGGCCTAATTTTTGGATCTCTACAGCACCTTGTCGCTATTCTCTCACGTCCTGGCATAGATATTGGGGCGGCGTTTAGGGTCTTTCAAAGGGGGCGCAGGGGCGTTCCTGAAAGCGCAAATTCATCACTTCACCTTCTCTTGACCACGCATCAATTGCACATACTTGCTTAATCCCCCTCCCCCCGCCCCCCAGAATAAGCAGAAAGACCCCTTGGATTTGTGCGTGCCCAACAGTGACAACAATTTACCTTACCTGCAGTCGTACCCCGACCAGTGGAAAGTCCGCGGCGTGGGCGGACATAAGCAGGCCGCGCCCCGAGTCGACCTACAGGCCGCGTTGCGTGCCGCAAAGAACACTGAACGTGGTATGTAGGGTGCTGCGACTGTGACTGTGCTGTCCCTGTCCCTGCACGGCCCGTCCAGCATGGCTCTCAGAAACATCCAACGGTCGTCTCATGTCGACCGTATTTTCGTCGATCGGGCGCAGATTCGTTGAGCCCGGAGTCCGAACGCCAACGGGGCCGAAACTGAGGGCGTGCTCGGGGCAGCCCACCATGACGAAGATCCGAGCGAGAGGAATGATGCGTTAAAGTTACAGTACAGCACAGCCAGCGGGTTGGGTTGGATTGGATTGGGGGGCCACAACCAAGCAGGGTAGTTTACTTGACCATCAATCAGAGTAAGACAGAAGGCGGGCTCCGAGGCCGATGAGAGGTCTCTTTGATATCAGCCTCAGGCCCCACAGTGGTATATCCAGGCAGGAACGGAATCGGAAAATGCCCGCCACGACCGTGTCCACTCGCTTGCCTCGCTTGTGCCCCTGTGAAATCTTAGTGCCCACGGCTTCGGATGAAACTGCCATCCGAGCACGAGTTTTTTTATGCAGGCGCCGCATGTTCTTCCTCTTTCGGCGCACTGGCTGAATGGACAGTGAACAGCCGTCCATAGTCGTCCATCACCCGTCCTGAGGCAGAGAGAGGTCTGTACGTGAAGAGGACAACCCACAGTGTGGCCGCGGCGTGGCTGAGAACCATATCGCATTTCAGTAATCCTAATCTGTCAATCGCTAGCTCCCTACGTATACTTACCCCATATAACCTTCTCGACCCCCATCCAAGCTTCAACCACACCCACAGATCGCCTTTCCATTATCCTACGGCCCGCACATTCACGGCTCTTCCCCTCGGAAGCTGGATTGTCAGCCCTCCCCCATAACGAAGCGAACCTGTCCTCTCGGCTTTGTCTTGTGAGGCTCACTAATCCAGGCTGGCTACGGACCGGACGGCTTTCACGGATTTCCGGCACCTGAACACATGGCACTTGATCTCCTCCCGCATCATGTCAAGCATTTAAGGAAAATGCCAAGACTTTCTGGAAGACCCGAGGTGCCATAGCGTGGATTACATTTCTGTTCCTTCCCCAGCTTATCCTCGCCGTCGCCAATGGCAAATATCACGCGTCGGCGAATAAACCCCCGGCTTTAGGAAGTTATCGGGTTCTGCAGTCGAACCCTCCTCCCCCCCAACCACCGATACACCGATGGAATATCCATTTTTATTTTTCAAGGGCCGTGGATATACGGCATCGGGCGGCCACGCGACCGGAGATTTTGCAATTTTGCATGAATTGTTGCGTGAGCTTGCATTTTGCCTCCGTGAGGAATTTTAGTCCTAGTAAGAGAAGGGAAAACGCCAAGCGGCTGCTCGCTGCTGTCGGGGATCATGTGTTCATGATTCTAGGGACATGCCGATGCAAGGCTCGGCATGTCTGCATCCTACCTCCGTGAAGAAGGCGGAGATTGATATGCGCGAACACCGACGAGGCCGGTCTACCCCTGAATGACCTCGACAGGGAGGCCATATCCTCTAGATTGGGATTTTATTCTTAATCTTGGATGTACATGTACTTCCATTGAGAATAGTGCTCCTTATGGCTAGCATGATGATAACTTTTCAAACATCCAAACCCCTAGCCGCAATTGTTTTCTTTGGAACGGGTCTCCACCATGCAATGGACGTATCAACCATTCTTCTTTTGCACCTCATTCTTAGCTTCATCAAGTGTCTGCAATAGTATTATGAAGGACGAGTGTCGACAACATAATAAATTACCTTCAGGCTTCGAGTGTCGACAGCAAAACCGTGCATTAAGCCATTCTTGCAGTTCTAGGCATTGAGTATTCACAGGAGTTTTAAGAACCATGCCGTGTGGTGAGGCGGAGAAGGGACTGTTGAGTATTGACACGAGAACTAAAGGTCGCTGAATATAGACAGCAGTGTCAGCCATTGAGAGCTGACAGCAATACCATGTTTAGGAATATCGATAGCAGCTATACCACAAAATAGGCACACATGCTAAGAAGGATTTCGTCGCGATGGTCTCGAGTAGATCGCAGCTTGCCTGTAGCCGGACTCGAGCAAACTTCTGTGATCGTTCAATCAGGGGGGAGAGGCGACGATAATGCGTGGCACTTGGACGGTACCGAGCTCATCCAACGGAAGAGCTGAGACAAGCATAACATAATCTGTGACTCAAGCGGACACTCGAACGTCGGGTCCGTAGCAGTGGCCTGCCGCCCATCACACTGAACGGAACACTGAATAACTGCATCTCTCGGTCACATGGGCTGGCGTCCACGCACCCAAGGAGTGCACAAACTCAGACTCAGTGGTTGAACCATGGAATGGAATAGGGGTAATCTCGTCACGTGACGCACCATTCCAGCTTGACACTGCTGACGTTGTACCTGCGTAGCATAACTGCCCAATCGAGCGTGCTGCCAGATATTAGTGCAGCAGCTCTCGTGTGTCGCAGCATTGCACAGCATGTGTAATGTGGAATCTTTCTTTTTGTGACACCATGTCGGTGTGAGATGTGGGGTTTCCTCTCTTAGCAATTTCCCCATCTCACCTCATCATATGTCATTGCTGTGGACTCATAAAATGATCCTAGCGGCGAAGGGAGGCCGAAAGTATGGAATCCGACATTGTCCCAGAAAACTCAAGTGGTACGCATAGATAAAGTCGATCGATAATATGGCTTAATTTGAGGCAATGACGAGGAATGTATTGAAGTTGCTGTGAAGGTCACGGTGCTTAGCGAGAGTATGTCTATTGATGTTGATTAGAAGTAATCATTCCTAATCTCATGTCTATTAATTGGTTCGGGATGCAGGGAATCCTGACCAGTGTATTCCAAGTGATCTATCTCTCCATCGCCTGTAATCCATGCCAATGGCTCTAAAAGCGCCATTCTTTGGCCCTTTTCGTAGGTCATGATTATGCACGCTTTTAATATCATATTACGCCGAATCCTACTACTCGCAGACGCCCCGTACGCACTTAGAGATCAGTGCTGACGTTGAGAACTCGTCACACGTGCACGACGTAGGGGGTTGCGCGTGCTCAAGACAGCACGATTCCCTTCGTCCCCATCGATCAGGACTCTCCTTCCAAGAGATTGTCTTCTCAAGAGATAGTGCTCGCTTCAAGGGGGCGGGCCGCTTGAGGATGATCCCTCGTTCTTCATCTGGCAGGCAGATGGGACCTTGCCGTCGCCCAGCATCGCAGAACGTCAATCTCCTATTCAGGGTTAATAATCACATCCCTAGCACAATATAAAGGGCGGCCTACAATCCATCAGATCTTCCTACTGTCTCCCACGCCATCAGAGCAACAAGGAAAAAGACCACGATGCTCACAATCAGCAGTTCGCTGTACTGCCTTGAGCCGATCTGCGTAATCTGCCTCATTCGCTCGCACCACGAGAAACCACGCCCATTGCCATTTCCAGGGGAGTTTAGTGCATCATACTGGTTCCCCTTCCTCCAAACCTGAACCGGATAGTGGGCGGTACCATAAACTATCGATTCACTGGAAGTGGATGTGCTGGAGCCTAAGCTTTCGAGAGATGAGTCCTCTTCTGTGGTGATTACAGAAACCTGGGCCGGTTCCTTAAAAGGGGGTGTGGCCTCGTCAAATGCGGAAGGGAGATGTAGAGGAGGAAGATATTGATCTGCTGCAGGGTTATTTGCTTTGGAATCATCTGAGAGTGCGTCTCGACACGTCCTGAGGCGCCGACAATCTGACGAGAGACCAGGAATGGGCGCCGCGGAGGTGAGATGGAGGAAGAGCAGGAGCGAGAGGTGCGATGACGGCTTCATGGTGATGGTTGGGGATGACGTTGTTGTGGAGTGAAGGATGGGCCTGTATATTAAGGTTGCTTTTGGATGGAGAGGCTGAGGATGATGTTGATCGCATGGGCTGCTCTTGCGTCGTAGAGAACCCAAGAGCAGATCACCGGCAGTTAAATATTACCGCCGATACGACTACTTATAAGGCATGAAAACCAAGCTGATATGAGGCGATGCAAATCAGCGCAGCTATTATAGAGAAGGAGAGATAAAATAATTAAAAAGGAGATGGTGAATGTGGAAGGACAAACGAGGTAAGAGCAGTGTCGGCGGGGGAGCGACCCAATATGAACTAAACACAGCGGCAAGAAACAGCCCTGTACAACCCTCAAAGGATGCTGCGACGACATGTTTGCCAAGAGCGGGTATGTCACTCCTCATGCTCTCTACGACCAGTCAGGAAAGGGGTGAGACAACTGAGGCTGGCCGGCCTGATCTGGTTGAGACAGTGACATAGATAGTGACATTCCCAGAAGCTGTCGAGAACCTGCTGCGCCCAGCAACCACGACTGGGGGTGGGCTACAGCTATCTGATTTGCTGCAGGCGCCCGGATTGGCAGAATCAGATACGCGTTTTCGGTTAAGACGCAGTTGCACTTGCAAATGGAGCTTGCCTTCGTATGGGGGGAGAGGGGGGGGGGTGGCAACCAGGATGGCTTTCTGCCGCATCTCGTGTCGAAGGCTTCCGTTAAAGCACGCTGGGGATTGGGATTTCGCCACGGTCCTGGCGCTCTGTTTTGCGTTTAGCTACTCGTATCCAGCGGTTCCTGTACCGTTGGTCGCCGGCACCACCCGATTTAGCAGCGGCCTTCAGCATCCCTTGAGCCGTGTAACCTCCCCTTTCTGGACGATGGTAAGGCGCAAGCTGGGTACAGAAGTTGCTGGCAGCATTTCTGGCCGCTGGGGTCGCGAGAATGCCCAAACGACGGCGCCACTCCCATTGGGCCTCGAGCGGTGCCAAGCTGTGGGGATGGCGTGATACCAGGAGAGACAAGCTTCTGGATCAGAGTCCATTGCTTCTGCCGAGCAACGTGAAAGGTAGTCACGGAGACGGGACGTCGTCTTACATCCCAATCAGTCAGGTCGCGCCGGTGTGAGCGGGGTTGGAGCAGACTCCTCAGTGAGGAGGGCGAGGCAGTGTAGAGAACGGCCGCATGGGGGAGAAAAATTTCCAGAATGTAATGCGCATGAAGCTTCTCGTATGCTGTTCATGCTGGAGATGATCACAGACATGGTCTGGTCATAGCACCTTCTGAGGCTTGTTCCAGGTACCCTAGCTCGGAAGCCCTAGGTATTCTCGTGGCTAGGGAGGTTTCAGTGGGCTGTCGGGTCCTGCAGACACTAAGGTTGATGTACTGTACTGTATTTGTCCAGCGGTGTATACCTTATACGAACCTCTACTTGGTGGTACAGTACTTTGGCGCGCTTCTATGGCTGGTTTGGGAGAGTAGCTCCTTACGCACCGGACCTCACGACACAGCCACCGCATGGTAACTAACTCTATATCGTTCGCCGTCCGGCTCCATCCAGGCATTGAATAAGAATAATTAGCTAATACTAATGCTAAGTGACTTGAGTTTACAATGCCGAGGAGCACAGTTCCCGTAAAACTGGAGCTTGCTCAGCCCTTCAGCCGATAAATGACGATACGAAAACCTTCTTTTAAGCTAGAAATTAGGCGGAGATCACCATTGGAGTGGCTGAAGGTCAGGGAAGAGAGTTGGGTAAGCAAGGAGGCTTTCCGCAATGTCCTGAATATCGGCTACTCCGGTTTCGAGAATACGTGACACCCGCCACGCGAAACCTGAAGCTGAAAGTAATTAGCAAGGCGGATTCATACCGTTGTAGAGCTCCATCCCGTCGACATATTTTTCGGAATGGTCCATTGCGGGCTGGAACCACATTCTGCATGATTTCAGAGACTTGGCGGGCGCCAACGATGGGCTCACGAAGGCGATAGGGCCAGTCTATCTGTGCGCAGCTAACTACCGGATACGAGAAGATGGTGAAGCCCTTCCGCCCCAGCCTCAAGGGTATATTGCTTTACTAATATTTTCACGGTCGCCTTTGAGATCTTGTAAGATGATATGTGACTGTGGTTAGAAAAGTACTTTGCAATGTCAAACGGCCGAGAACACTGGTGCAACGACCGTCTTGTCTGGGCGCCAAGAGACAGCAGTGGGAGGAATGCGAAAGAGACCCTGCGGACGGCGATTACATTGACATAGGCATCTCTGCCAAGGTGAACATGTGCAATGCGCTATCGTTCTCTGGGAACTGGAACTCAGCATTATTACTGGGAAAGTAGACTCCATTTCCTAGTCCGAGATTCTGGGTGGGCTCTTGGGCGGCGGCGATGGGTTGGTCTTTCTCACTTCTAGGGGAGCGGACCGAGCATACCAATTGGAGGAATTGACAGCCAGTCGCAGCACCAGCTTCAGGATACGGTAGTTGTGAATATCGTATCATGCCAAATTCTGGCGCAGCGAGGAGCAACCCAGTATACTCTGAGCTGAAGCCCCTCCTGCAACCTATGATGAGATATGAGGCCGAGATGACAATATTCACTGCTAGCCAAGAGATTCAATGGCTACGCTGTTCTGTCTGCAGAATACTAATAATGCATCTGAGGTACCAACTGGCCTACTTTAATAATAGACAAGCCCTGTCTTGTCCGCATGACTCTAGAAGCAATTAATATTCTTACCTTTAAATGCAACATGCATAGAAGATAACTGCCGAGGCCATTCACGTCAACGGACATCTCCAGCAATCTAGATAAATAAAAGGAGCAGACATGTCCAACATATCTCATGTAGAGGCACAGCTTAAGGAACCAACAAATAGACCAGAAATTGCCAGGTCAGAAAATGTTGGTAAATAACAGAAAGAATAAGGTAGGAACCGTTAGACACGTGTACTTGACGCATGTAGGTATAATTCGCTCTTTAAGGACTCTTTGCAGAGGCGACTACCTTAAAGGACAACGCTGGAAGCCCGATTCAACATCAATTCGATAGAGAAGGTTGGCGACAAAGACTGGCCGTGATTTAAGATTAGGGACTAGAGATGCCGCCGATCCCAACTCAACCTCGATCGATCTTCTTACGTGGGCGTTCGAATCTGTCGATACCTGTGGGTACGAGGATGGGCAGCAGGAAAGCTGGGGAGTTTGACACCTCGTGCTGCTTGAAAGGCCTTCATGTGCCGGCGACCTCGGCGGATCTCACATGCCCTATCCAGCGCAGCTACACGTTGTGTCGGCAGCGCAGTGGAATTGGTAAGACTCTTGTGCGCTGTCAGCAATCAAAGTATGCGAGTCGGATCCACGCAGGGTCTCGGTGTTTCGTGTTTCATGACCACACGTGATTCATACTCGAGGCGGTTGCTGTAGAGATGCATGCTTCATCAAGCACGGCGGGAAAGCGATCGGTAAATCGAGGGACAGTCGATTCGATAGAAGCGGGAGTCAATGGATCAAGGTGTTCGGCCAGTCAGCCAATGTTGAGATCACTCATAACGATCCGATCTTTTTTGTCGGTGATCAGATGAAACATGGTGGAGAGGTTCTGGATCCTGCCGGGTTCTGTTGTTTCATGGAGCCTGGTCGCCGTCGTGGTGGCGCCGCTGTATGGGCCGCTCAAGCCTTCCGGGGCCGCCACCATGCCACCTCCTCAATCACTCTCTTACACGTCTTCACCACTTCATTTCAGTCGCCCTCGCTCCGACTCGCCCAGATACTCCTCGGCCACCTCTCAGTCCACTCATTCTAGCCGCCACGGCCTGAGGGCCTGAGGGTATTGCCAGCTGGGGCCATAAACAACCCGGCAATAGATAAACAACGGCCCCTGAGGTGGGAACAGCCTCACAAAGCTGTGATGACACCCGCAGCCTCCGCCAAATGCGCAGGTACCGATTGCGCCTCTGAACAAGTGTCACAGAGCCACATTTCACTTTTTCTATTTCGGGTTGCCCTATTTCGACTTATGCCTGCATGCTCGGGCCTCTGTGCTTTCAGGGCGCCATATATATGCTGCTCTCTCCTCCAACCCCTCGGGGTGGTCTCCCTCTCGGCCCCTGCGCTCTGTTGACCTGATCGCTGGCCCACTACATTCTCTTCTTTCTCTTCTTCTCTTCTTCACCAAACTTTTTACACTCCTTTGTCATGCACCCGGTTTTCTCTTGAAGCCAGCACTAGCCGAGAGCAGCAGAAACTACCAGACAATTCTGTCAACGAAGCAGGCTTGGGTTAGATAGAGTGTAACCATGTATATCCAAAGCTCCATTCTCCTTTGCGGGATTGCATCGCCTTGGCTCGCAACAGCTGGTGAGCTGCAGAACCTCACCTGGTGTCCCGTACTCAACTGACTGACTTTCGATAGCTTTCCAATCACCACGCGTTGCTGTCACCGATCCCCGAAGCCTCCCCATTAACAACAACAATATCCCACTCGTTAGCATCAACAAGAATCTCCCACTTCGAATACTCCCCATCGGGGACTCTCTAACATGGGGTTACCTCAGCAGCGGCGGCAATGGCTACCGTCTTGACCTCCTGAATCTGTTATCACAAAACCCTGTCGAATACATCGGCTCGCAAATGTCTGGTAACATGACCGACAATCACAACGAAGGTCACCCGGGCGCTGTGATCACTAAAGTCGAAGGATATGTTGACAACAGTGTCAACGAGCCGCCTAACCTGGTGCTGTTGATGGCAGGGTCGATAGATATCGTCAATGCGGTGGATCCATCATCTGCCCCGGACAGGCTTGGCCACCTTATTGATGAGATTGTGCAAGAATATCCTAGAGCTGCTGTCCTCGTCGCTGAGCTTCCACCTATCGAGGACGCCGACTCTGATGCAAGGGCTATTACTTTCAATGCTGCTGTCCCGGGTATTGTGAAGTCGAGAACGGATGCTGGAAGGCACATCGTCACTGTGAACATGAGCGCCTACGTTACTGTAGCTGACTTGCAAGATGGATTACATCCCACAGACTATGGATATTCTCGGATGGCCCAAGCATGGTATGATGGGATCAAGGATGCGGAGTCGAGAGGATGGCTTGTACCTCCTGTGAGCAAGAGGAGGAGGTCCCGGAAACGGGCTATTTCCACAACTTGTTCAACAACTTCGACAACTTCCGCAGTCAATAAGCTCACCACCCCATCTACTACTTCTTCGTCCGAGTCCACGACAACTCTCACTTCAACCAGAACGCTCACCTCTACGGTTACCATCAAGGCGGAGACTCCTACTTCGACCACAACTACTTCCACAACCACGACATCTATCTCCTCTACCACCTCGACAACTACCCCCTCTACCACCACCACCACTAGCACAACATCGACCACTACGACTACGACTACCACGTCGACAACTACCTCCAGCACGCCAATACCGACTTTTATCCCAACCTATTCTGTTTCTTTTCCCAATGGCACGACTTCCTCTGCCCCGACGACAACTGCTCCGGCATCAGTGTCTCTCCCCAGCAGCGCCCCGATCCCAACCTCCTCCTCGAGCGGCCTCTCCACACCCCCTCCTACCGGTGGTGCATCACGACCCGCAGGAAACTTGTCGTGGATGGCTGTGGGGCTTCTTCTCTTCTGGCTATCTGGAATGGCAATGTAGATATACGATTGAGCTTTCAAAGAAAAATTCCAAAACGTACATATTTACTCTTCGCTCTCAATCTGAATTTGCTATCATATAATGTGATTAATTATACCAGCCGTCCCCAATTGCCCAAACATTGACATTTAATGATCTCATCACCCATAGGGGACAACTCAGAGTATTACAGTGCGGGTATCTTTTCGTAGCTGGTTGCGACTTGGTAATATTTGGACCCAGGAATCTTCACGTTCGCTTAAGAAAGGGGTCAACCGGAAACCAACTGCGTTCGTCAGATCTCACCGTGGACAGAACGCGGGAATTTTAGACTTCATAGGAGCATGATAAAATGCAGAACTACATGTATAAAGAATTCATTGCAGTGAAACTGCATGGGATAAGGCTGCTTTCTAGGGCCGATTTCATAACTAAGAACATGCCCACCCCGCCCAGTTATGCAAGATTGGCAATCGATGCCAAGATACCTGATTGCCGAACGCCTCCGCCATAGGTATATCCATTTGCAATACAATGTACAGTTGGCTTTTCAAGCGTCATTCAAGACGTCCTGCCCACGGCCGTATAAACAAGTGTGATTAAGATGGGTCCCAGGCCTTAGGGAACCCACGTAAGGACAAAGACGCTGTTGGTTGGTGGGGGCTCTTCGTCCTCACCAAGCCAGCGCTTATCATCCTTCCTCTTCAAATAAATCTGTTTTACCTTTCCAGGTCCCTCTCTTCTCGAGTCGACCAGGATCCAGGACTTCTTTTTTCCTGTCCCCGTCAAAGTCTTCCTTATGCCGCCAAAGACGTACGCAAGGGTTATCGCCATTTCCTCCTCGCCTCCAATATCAAACGTACCCTCCATCTGGAGGGGATCAAAGTCAATGCCTTTTGGGTACTGTGCCACGCTGTATGCATTGGACAGGATGAAATCATCCTTGAACTGGAAACGCTGGAGGAAGCAATCCTCGCCACAAGCATCGGCCACAATATGGGCCTTCCCAGGAATGAAAGTATGCCATGACTTGAAGTGGTGCAGAGATAGCGGTCTAGTTCCAGACTCATAAAAGCCGCTGCCGTCGCCATACTGGTCTTCCTGATGCAAAGCTGGTAGATATGTGACAGATGTATCTGTATACTCGTGGATGCAGTTGTAGAGCAGCCGATCTCCTTCGTCGCTATCGAGCACGTACGTTCCGTTTTCGTCCTTCTGCAAACATGGAAGCCTTGATATCTGCTTTACGAGGGGCGTCGTCATGATGATGCCCGCACCGCCAAAGGCGTATGGAACCTCCTGCTCGAGTAGCCAGCGCGCCCGCTCAGTGAAGGATCCAATATAGTATGGCTTCTCAGGATCGTAATGAGAGAGCGTTTCAATTAGATTAGACATGGCTGGAAAGAAAGTGTCATCGTCCACTAGGACAAAGTAATTGCGCGAGTCACGTGTCCTGTGGTTGTACAACAATTCCACCAGTGACACATATCTTCCGGGCATATCCAACATGGGATTGGATGCTAAAACAGTTGCAGAGATCCCCATCGAGGACAGTCTCTTGGCGGCCTGGTTGATATTCTCCTGTGACGCCTCGTACAAGGAGAGGACCAATTCGGCCCCATTCGACTTTCCATTCACATCGGTAAGCCATCGCGCCCACTCATACACCGGGGTGATGTTCTCATCGTTGAATCTCGCATATGTAGTTGAGCAGCCAAATATCAAGGCGGACGCATCGGCCTGCTCTGGGCGCGACGACCGCTTAACGTGGAGCTCGAGCTCTGAGGGCTGAGGCAAGGACGTGAGCTTCGAGAGTTGGAGATCCCGAAACGGTTCGGCGAGAAGTTTCTCATCTATCTTCGTGAGGGAGGGTCGGTCTGGGGCGTCCGCAATGTAATGAATGGTCCGCGCCGCGTAGGAAATGCGCGGCTCCACCCCCTCCCTACCGAGCACTTTCTTCAAGTAGGCGAGCTCCTCGTTAACTCCGACGTCCAAGACACCGGGCAGATTGATGCGGGATTGCGCTGCCAGGAGAGACGTTGCAGTGAGGGTACTTGGGTGGAAGAAGGCGACTCCCAAGAGAAGAAGCGCCACTGCGATCCACCGAATGCGCAGGAAAGGTTTCCTGGGAAGCATGGTCGGGGTCGCGGGCGCCTTTAGGAGAGACATGAAGGGGGCATTGGAAGGGAGAAAGGGATCGAATCCGACCACAGATGCTGGGGAGAGAGGGAGAGGGAGTAGAGGAGGGAGTAGAGGAGGGAGTAGAGGAGGGAGTAGAGGAGGGAGTAGAGGAGGGAGCAGAGGAGGAGGAAAGAACAATACAAGACAGTGGGATGAAATGACCATCGGCATGAGATAGCAATTAAAGAGACCGCCTTGCCTAGAGGGGGCTAGTGCAGCGGGCCGCTTTCCAAGGAATCTGTCCAAGGAATTAAGTGTGTTATCACCAACCCCCCCTGACGTAGGAGAAATACGTTCCCCATTCGACACATTTTTTTTGGGTGGGTTGTATAGCTGGGAATGGCGGCACCAATCTCGATGGTGACACATGTACTTTTTCTTCATGCCATCATTCCGACTGGTGACCTCAGACCTCCCACGACTCAAGGGAACGAACCCCTCGCAGCCAATCGACCTCGCCAGCCGAAACAGATGACACTAAGGGAACCTAAGGTAAGGTTTGTGGGCCGCTTTGTGGGTAGCCCCAGTATGACTTCTGCCCCTATGTTCTCCATAATTCATAACGGTCACCCACTGATAGCCCTCTTAGGGTTTGAATTGCGAAAAAATATGTCCCCGGACGCCACTACACGCGTCCTCTCCCCAACATGCGACAGCCAGGCATCTTGATTTGATTTGGCCCGTCTCAGCTTGGCGATCAAGGCTGTCCCATGTAGGAGGGGGGTTGATTGTCCACATCCGCGCCCAAGGTAATATGAACCGAGTCGTGTACGCTCCAGTCCAGAATGCCCAGGATGAAGAAAAGCGGCAAGACGCATCTTAATTGTTCATTTCTATATCGGCTAGAACTTATTGGGATGTCGCAAGAAGTCAACCACGCCGCTGCAGAACCCCACCAGTTCTCCGACTCGAGCTCCCTCGGTCTCCTGACACTCTCTCCATGTCTCTAACGCGGCTCTCATCGCCTCATTGCCAGCCACTTCCTCTCCATGCAGCCTTAGAAATACGGCCATCCAGGCCTGCACCAGCTCGTAGTCCCGCTTCCCCCGTAGTCTGCTCGTCAGTGCTTGTACAAAAGATACTAGCTCATCGCTTTCGCCGTCGTTGGTGCTGGGATTGAGAGAGCGGATCTCGAGATCTGCTGCTGAGGGTGAGAGCGACTTGAGGTAGTCGATAAAGGGCGTGTCTGGATTTCGTTAGCATCTTCGTGTCAGAGTAAGGCAGGGAACGTACAATCGCCTGATTCTCTTCCTGATCGAAGAGCAACCGTGAAAGCCCCTTCGAAAGCCACGCGGTCCATCTTCATGATTCTCGATCTCTCTGCAGCATTCTCCGCGGTCTTCTCTCCAGTAGCAGCACCGGGCAGTGGTTTCTCCAGCGAAGGGAGAAAGAAGGGCGCCTTCTCCGGGAGCTTGGGCGCTTCTTTTGGCTTGTTGCGCTGCTTTATCAAGTCGAGATGGAGAAGGGTCTGCCATCTACTCTTTGGCACCAAGCTCAATGTCAGCATATCTGAACTCAACTGGTCTAAGGACGAGCTTGGTGCTGCATCTTCCACATCTTCTTCCTCATTCTCGTAGGCTCCATCGATAAGTCCATGTCCCTCTTCGCCCGCCACTGTTGGTCCCGAGATCTTAGCAATCTCATTTTCGGAAATGTGCCTCGTTGGAACATGTGTGAAGAGTGTCTTGTTGTTCCAAATGTCAACGCCAACCTGACCCTCACATGTCGTTGCGAGGAACTCTCCAGTCCACGAGAACGCGATCGATATACACTCTGTTTCCATTCGAATTGCATCGATCAAGTGACCAGTGGGGAGATCCCAGACTCTGATCACGCTGTCCTTGGAAGCCGCAATTATCCAGCGCCCATCGTTCGAGAAGCAGAAATCGTTGATTGCACCCTTACACCCGAAGAGCTCTCTAATGGTCTTTTTTGTTTCTGTGTCCACTACCCGAATTGATAAGTCGTCACATGAGAGTGCAAGCAGATCGTTCGACGCATGGTATCGCATGCCTGTGATTGCTGTCATAGGATGCCAGTCGATTTCATCAACAAGCTGACCTGTGCTAAACTCCCAGAATTTAATTTTGCCGTCCAGAGAGCAACTGATGACGCTTTTATTCAGGGAGTCCACAACCAGACCAGTGACCGACTTCTTATGCTTGCCTATTCCGGGCGGGAAAGTCCGTGCAGAAGTCGACTGCAGCTGTATGGTGCCATCAGCCTCCTGAGCCTGCTGTATCTTCAGCTTGTTAGCCTGCGCCGGTGTCAATTTTGAAGGATATCGTTGTCGATGCCGTCCGGACTGCAGATTGTACATATCAATACCGCCTGCTTCAGATCCAATCACAGCGAAGGTCCCGCAAGGACTGACAGCCACGTTGCTGACATTGCCGCCATCTCCGGTCTCAAACGCCCAGCGGCCAGCCTTCTTCCTGCCCCAAAACCAAGTTCGAGCATACTTATCATCTTTATGGCCAGTAACAACACTCTCCCATCCAGTCACGCCGCTTGCTGTCGCATCCTGGGCCGGCTTGTGAGTATTCGCCCCCTTTAGCCAAATCGCGCCATCGCCAGCATTTGCTCCCATTCCCCCGTCTCGATTCAAAGACATAGCAATGCATGTAATCTCTGGGGCCTTGAGATCTTCAAGAGTCGCGCTAGGCTCATTTTCTAGAGACACATTTGCCAGTATGCCCAACTTCTTGGCCTTCTTCCTGATATTGCCTTGGCTTAGTTCTGTGCTCTGGCCATCTCTTCGAAGACTCCATCCCCACAAACTTCGGTCCCTTCCAGCACTGAGTATCCATTTTCCTCCCCGATCTGTTCCGTCCGCGTCTGAAGGCAAGAATTGAACATTTGTCACGGGAGCTGCATGACCACTCCTAGAATGTAAGATTCGAGGAATCGGCGAGAATGGCGTCTCATCGAATATCCAGGATTTCAAAGAGTTATCAAGACCACTTGATACAATGACTGGTTGCCCTGCGAGAAATTCGATTTTGCTCACGCCGCCGCCAACCATGGCGTCAGACTTTGAAGGAGGGTTGTGAGCACCTCGAAGGACTCCCATAACTCTGCCCCCTTTGTTGAGATCCCAGAGAGTTACATCTCCTGTGCCGGGGCCCGCCGTGGCCATCACGCCGGGTTTCCTACCATCATGTCCAGCCCCAAGGTTGTCCGTCCGGAATGTTATAGACGTAATCTGCGAACCTGCAGCCCCTCCATTTAGTTGAATTATCGTCTTGTCTGTTGTGACATTATGTATTATCAGTGGACCCTCAGAGTATGCGATAGCTACTAAGGATAAGGCGGGCGTGGGCTGCAGTGCGGTCACAGAACCACATTTCGTGGCGGGAGGTAATATTGTGTAGACCAGCTTCCCAGTACTGACGTTCCAGATCTCGACACTGCCATCTTTTCTCCCCGCAAAAATCTTATTCAGGTATGTAGGCATGTTGGTGATGGCACCGGTAAGCTCATTCCCGCCATTCGGTGCTGCAGTTGGATATAGGGTAGTATAGTGCTCATACGGTGTAGTCTTTGCGGAGGAGAGCGCTCTCCATACCTCAATCCGGGTTGTGCAGCATCCGATAACCCAAGTACCAAATATGAATAGCTTCTTGATAGGCTGGTGGAGGTCGGTAGGGAGGTCCAGATGATCAATCTTCTTTCCCCTCTTGAATATCCAAACGCCCTGTTGCTTCTCCGGACCTGATCCACCCCATGCTGCAAAGACCGTTTCCTTCCATGCCGTGGTTGCAGTAATGTCTTGAGGCGTCGGCGGTCTGGTGAGGAATACAAGATTGAGGCCGCGTTTGAGATCGTATGTCTGTAGGCATCTTCCAACCGATGTCGTGATCTGAAAGGTCGTCTTGCCCAGCGGGATGGATGTGAAGGGCACAGAGGTGGAGGATACTAAGCCAATGGTCTGGGAAAATGTATGTTAGCACCACCATAAAGAGGATCGATACCCTTATACGCACCCGGAAAGGCGTGAAGATTTTGGATTCTCTTGGGGTGGTTCTCGACGTAGCGTCACCATTCAGTCTAGGCTTCTTTGCAAGCGGCGCATCGTCGTCCGCACGAATTATGGAAGGCATGCTCTCTCCCGCGCGCAGAAACACAAACCAGGAGAGCACAGGAAAGAGTTGCGAGGTTATTACGGCTCTTCAAAGGCTGGCCATGGTGGGTGGTTTCCTATGATATTTCTTGTATGAATTTTTTCTTTTTCGCGGGCCGCCGAGACCCCCTGCAAACCTCTCAATGAAGCAATGCCGCGTGGGGGAGGTACAAGACAGCAACGTTGTCCTGCATATCAGCCTCGTCCACTCACGGAAACACCATCTGTCAATTATCCTGGGCTCCAGACCACGTCAGGTCTCGTTGTATCCCCTTCGCGCCCTCCCGCCAGCATGCCTCTCGTCTACCTGGCAACCCCTTCGACCCCGGCGCCATCCCGCCCGGCACGTCATTGATAAGGGTTTGCAACCCAGAAAACCCCGAAGATGGATGTGCGCTGCCCCTCGTCGAGAGTCGAACTTTGCTTAATATTCAGTATGCTATCTACCTCGCACACCCTGTCTCGCCCTTCTCTTTGCTGCTTCCGCCATAACCGCCACCCGTCTTTAAGTAATTTCCGGCTTGCAGAGGTCAAGTAAGCTTTGCCGCTCCAAGCCAGCTGATGAGGACACGACATACGCCATATTAGTGGGATGGTG
The DNA here is from genome assembly GCA_000827325.1 of Oidiodendron maius Zn. Lineage (NCBI taxonomy): Eukaryota > Fungi > Ascomycota > Leotiomycetes > Myxotrichaceae > Oidiodendron > Oidiodendron maius. The sequence goes on along the minus strand of KN832870.1, from coordinate 2,861,243 downwards.
GAATCTGCTTCTCCCCGTCTGAGCCCGTCATTCACTGACATCCTCCAACCAACTCCTGAACCTAGCGACAGCCCAAACCTTCCGGCGGCCATTCCCAGGCTGAGAACGGGAACCACTGCTTCCCACAACCTGTCCGCTTCTCACACCCCCTCCCCCGCGTCTAGGAAGGGCCGGTACGCAGAGCCAAGTATAACGGACACCGATTCCGAACCTGCATCTCTCTCGATGCCTCCTCCGTTTGTGACCAAGTCGCGGACCTCATCGACTTATAGCCTGCGAAACCCCGCAACTCTCGAGTCGGCCAGACAAGGTGGAATAAGCCCGAGTAGGACGAGCAGGGACGATTTTGCAGTGGACGACACAGACACTCCAAAGCTTGCACCCGGCAAGATGGCAGACGACTTGAGGCACTCCTCGCTGCCCGATCCGGCGTTACGGGCAGCGCCGTCACTCTCAGACCTTGGCTCTAAGCGCATGTCCGTCTCGTCCATGTACTCGCTGGGCTCTGTACGAGCTGGAGGTGCGCCGAGTTCTGCTGCATCTGCGAGCGGATCTGATGCTGGGGGTTCGATTTCTAGAGGACCTGGTGGTTCTTTGGCTCCTAATAATGGCTCGGTGACCTCCCACCCTGAGACTTCTACTTCGGCCATCTCTGTTCTCACCTCTTCTTCCAATCAATTTGGAAGCCAAGGGACGGCGAATGGCCATCAACTGACTACTAGAGAGACCCCATCGCATGCTGCTGAGATTGCCAAGCGCAATGCTGCTTCAAGAGGAGAGGCGATGCCTCGATCACTGCCTGACGCCAGGTCCAGGAGCCGCGCAAAGAGAAGATTTAGTGGAAGTACTGCCGCGAGCAGCCATAGTCCAAGCAGTGAGCGTGGCTTTTACTCAAGACGAGACGATGAGATTAAGCCGCCTTCGTGGGGTGTCATTGGCGTCTGCGCCCTCGATGTCAAAGCGCGCAGCAAGCCCAGTCGTAACATTTTAAGCCGCCTAATATCCAAGGGAGAATTTGAGGTTGTTGTATTCGGTGACAAGGTAATACTGGATGAAGAAGTTGAGAACTGGCCACTATGTGACTTTCTGATCTCTTTCTACTCAGATGGCTTCCCGTTGGATAAGGCCATTGCGTATGTCAAGGCTCGCAAGCCTTTTTGTGTTAATGACGTTCCAATGCAGAAAATCCTATGGGATCGCAGAATATGTCTTCGAATCCTAGATAAGAGTAACGTTCCAAGCCCGAAAAGATTAGAAGTCAACAGAGATGGTGGCCCAAGCGTCCTAACTCCAGACCTTGCAACACACCTGAAAGAGACAACGGGAGTTGTGCTAGACGGCCCTGAAGATGGGACTGGTGGCCAATCAATCCCACCCCGTAAGGTAGAGCTGCTTGACGATGGCGACACTCTGAGTGTTGACGGAGCCCTGCTAGCAAAACCGTTTGTTGAGAAGCCAGTTAGCGGGGAGGACCACAACATCTGCATCTATTATCCAAAAAGCCAGGGTGGAGGAGCGAGGAAGCTTTTCCGCAAGATCGGGAATAAAAGCTCTGAATGGGTAGAGGGGATGACGGTTCCCCGTGCCATCTCGGACCCCAACAGTAGTTATATATATGAAAAGTTCATGAGGGTCGACAACGCGGAAGACGTCAAAGCATACACAGTGGGGCCAAATTACTGCCACGCTGAGACTCGCAAGTCTCCTGTGGTAGACGGGCTAGTGAGACGCAACACTCACGGCAAAGAAATACGGTATGTCACAAGTCTCTCAAAGGAAGAGGCAACCATGGCGAGCCGAATCGCTCAAAACTTTGGCCAGCGGGTATGTGGATTTGACCTTCTACGAGCTGAGGGGAAAAGCTATGTGATCGATGTCAATGGGTGGAGTTTTGTCAAGGATAACGAAGAGTATTACGACCAGTGCGCCAGGATCCTTAAAGACATGTTTATTCGAGAGAGACAAAGACAGCACGGTACTCCTATGCCGAGTACCGTCGCCTCCCCAGACACATCGGAGAATTCTATTGCTCCTGTTACAAGGAGGGATACTGGAGAAGAGTCAAATCTACGCTCAGTATTTCACTCTGTTCTTGCACACTCCCCGAGCATGTCACTGCTGCATGGGAACCCGCGCCATAAAAATGCGCCATCAAAAGGCTCACCAGCAGCTTCTAGTGTTCCCACTCCCAAAACGTCTCCTCCAGGTGCAAATCGAGGCTTGGGACTCGACCTCCCAAACATACCCCCAGCCCCTCTACCGCCGCCTGTAGTTTCATTGCCGCCAACGAGCGCACCTGTGACGGCTCCGCCAACAGTTCCGCCTTCTCCTGGAATACAAGCAGCGATATTAGAGGACGGCTTAGCGCCATTACCGCCCCCAGCACCTAAACATAGCTGGAAATTCAAGGGCATGGTTTCCGTCATTCGTCACGCAGATCGGACCCCGAAGCAAAAATACAAGTTTACCTTTCATACTAAACCATTTATTGAGTTGCTGAGGGGCCACGAAGAGGAGGTGCTATTGACCGGAGAGGCCGCTCTCGATAGCGTTATGGTTGCCACCGACCAAGCACTGAAGGAAGGGATTGAAGATCGTGAGAAGCTTAGAATCTTAAGGAACGTTCTGGCGAAGAAAGGCGGATGGGCTGGTACAAAGGTCCAGATAAAACCCATGTTCAGAAAGAGAAAGCCAGAGGAGCTACCCCTTACTGAGTTGTCTGGGCTGTTGGAACTAAAGCAAAGCCCTCCACCTGAAAGCCCGGTAGAAGAGCATCAAGCGGAAGAAAGCACAGATGATGGAGTGCATAAAAGACAACCCACAAGACAAGACTCTATATCTGGTGTGACTTTGTCGCGGATTACAGCTGCAGAGAAAAGCTTGGTCCTTGATAAGCTCCAATTGATCGTCAAATGGGGTGGTGAGCCTACCCACTCAGCCAGATATCAGGCCCAAGAGCTAGGTGAAAATATGCGAAACGACCTTCTTTTGATGAACAAGGAAGTTCTTGATGAGGTACACGTTTTCACTAGTTCTGAGCGTCGGGTTACTACGAGTGCACAGATATGGGCAGCATCCTTCACTGGCCAGAAAGAACTACCGCCTGACTTCATCACGGTCCGGAAGGACTTGCTGGATGATTCGAATGCTGCCAAAGACGAGATGGATAAGGTAAAGAAGAAGCTCAAGACTCTCTTGCGGCAAGGAAATGAAGCGCCCCCTCAATTCGCATGGCCTTCGAACATGCCAGAGCCGTCCATTGTGCAGAAGAAGGTCGTCCAACTGATGAAGTTTCACCGGAGGGTAATGCGATATAACTATAGCAAGCTCTATGGCGGCGCTACCTCATCCCTTAATGCAATTGTCAACCCTGGCGACAAAGAGAAGAGCGACTCATCAAGTTCAACGAACTCATCCATGTCTCATGCAACAGCCACAAGCAGCATCCAAGCTCGCTGGTGCTGTGGAGAGGATGCAGAACTGTTCAAGGAGAGATGGGAGAAGCTGTTTAGTGAATTTTGTGATACAGAGAAGGTAGATCCTAGCAAGATCTCTGAACTTTACGACACCATGAAGTTTGATGCTCTACACAATCGCCAATTCCTCGAATGGGTCTTCACGCCGAGCAAGAACATTCTCGAGGAAGAAGGATCGTCAATGTATTCCGAATTACAACTCTTCGACGAAGAAGATAAGCAGAAAAACAAACCCAGAGATTCGGAAGATTCGGAAGTAGACAAAAGCCAAACGGTACCATTTGAGAAAGCCGAGACCAACAAGAGCCTACATCGGCGCATGTTTCGACGGCGATCTGTAATAGGAAAAGCCAGCGAGGAGGCTCCTGAACAGGTGAGTGGCTGGCCGAAAACGTCAACCATGTATCTAACGCTTGTAGTATTTCCGCCTGTTTATGGGAAGTAGTCAGACGAAGGCAAAAACAGATGCTCGCCTCGAGAACCTGCGGAGGCTTTACAAATTGGCAAAAGTCCTCTTTGATTTCATCTGCCCTCAAGAGTATGGAATCACAGATCATGAGAAGCTAGAAATTGGACTCCTGACGTCTCTTCCTCTGCTTAAGGTATTATAACACGTCTAGAATGGGTTGGCGCATTACTAATACGCCCGTAGGAAATCGTCCAGGACCTAGAGGAGATGCAAGCGTCCGATGAAGCTAAATCATTCATCTACTTCACGAAAGAATCGCACATCTATACTCTGTTAAACTGCATTTTAGAAGGTGGGATCGAGACCAAAATCAAACGCTCTGCAATACCTGAGCTCGATTATCTATCCCAAATCTGCTTCGAGCTCTACGAATCTGAAAACAAGACGCCTGCCGATGCGCCACCTAGCGACCTCGCGACGTATGCTTATTCAATTCGGATAACCATTAGCCCCGGATGTCATACTTTCGATCCTCTCGATGTCCAGCTAGACAGCAAGCATTGCATCTCCTGTGCCCCCAGACGGAGCTTGACAGCGCACGCTGATTGGAAGGAGGTAATTGAGACGCTGAGAGCGAAGTTTCACCAGTACGTATTTACCATCTTGTTCCAGTTATCAATCAGAAATTTAACAGCACGGTTATCAGGGTCAAACTGCCGAAAAGTTTCCTCGCAGTTAATCTCTCAGAGACACATACGTTTCATAAGAAAGAGGAAGTGGTAGAGTCTCCACCTGGTGGATCAAGTATGGTGGACGTGAAGGCAGGACCCCAAGAGAGACTGAAGAATGTGGAGAGAGAAAACACGGACCCCACCTCTGAAGATGTTCCCGCGGCCACTTGACCAGGTGTATATAGAGATGAAAGGGGTGATACCGAGGCATGAGACAGAAGTGCTGCACCGTTCGGGCTAAATCGCCGATATGGGCCGATGACGTCTTGGTGAGAACAGAAGTTTGCTGCATAGACGTGGTGAAAGACCTCTCCGGTTAAACCATTCGGCACAAAAGATGATAGATCACAGGCATGCATCATGGCGACGCGCTACCGCGGTAGCTGGTGCTACCGAGGAGCTAGTAGATAGTCAACAGTGCCATGTGTGCATTGCGATTTTAGCTAGGAAAATAGAAATATACACAGGATTTGGGTAAGATACCAAAAGATCGGCGCTGTAGCATTTTGATTGAAGAGACTAGACTATAGGAGCCGATTCCTTGCGACGTGAGGGGAAGCATATATGGTGGTCAGCAACAACCGACAACCGATGGGGCGAGACCACCTGCCGACATATAGGTCCTGGAATGAGTATTATTGTTTGAGATATAGGCATTTCACACCCCGTGTGCAAATGAGAGAAGACTCCTAAACGGTCGTCTTGCATCTGTAGCGTGGATTTCCACACATCACATTCCCACCATCATGCAGGATGGAGATGGGCTCCCTAGAAGGGTAGGCCCCTAGTTTAGGCAGAAGGAGGGGTGCTATCAGACTGAGAGACCTGGATCTTCATTTCTCAGTCCTTGTTCGACATATGTATCTGGTATAGCAGGATGACGGGGAGATAACACACCGCCAACTGCGAACAGGTTTCCTGTACAGTGCGAATGGTGGTGGCCTTGGTGACGACCACAAGAGGGGTTCCACCCACTCGCGACCGTCGATGTCGGGGAAGAGGACATTGATATCCCCGCCACGGTCAATGCATTACGAGTGGCTTGTCTGACAAATAGTAACACAGTCGTTGGTCGCTTGAGGAGCTTCGCGCCTCGCAGTTGGATGACGGATGGAGGCTTCTCTCAGAGTATCAGCATGAGGCGGAGTATCTCCCTATTCGTAGATGGCGGGCGCGACATTACGTCCCCTGGCCGGCCGTGCGCGATGTAGATTACAGTTCGTCCGGTGTCGTCTCTCAGTGCCGGATGCAGCATGGCGCGCCCCTGATCTCCTTCGGTACTGGATAATTGTTAGACGGTGTACAGGGACGGCCGCCAGATGTGATGGCTCGACGATATCTACAGCGGCTGCAGGTTCATGCATGGCGGTGTAGAGCGCTTCCACCGTGCTCCGTGCAGAGTGCGCTGGGCAGAGCGGCCATGCAGGGACGATATTCAGCCGATGCTCAAGCGCACCTCAAACGCGCCAGGTCGATCTGCAGCACCGGGTTCCCTGTTCCTGTCAGCCTGGGATTCTCGCAGATTGGGGTCCCAAAGGGGCGTCCCCAGCCTCCTGCACCGCACGCACATTTCCACACTTCCGGGACCGCCTCCAGCCAACGCCCGGCGGCCGTGGGGCATGGATGGCTCTCTCTAAACTGGACAGCGATGATGCCTGCGGCTCTGGTGCTGGAGATCCGAGGGCCGCGCAGGTCGGTGAGCATGCCACGGTCAGCTCAGGGTGCTCAGGGTGCTCAGGGTGATCAGGGTGATCGGCCATGACTCGGAGATTATCTGTGCGGTAGAGTGGAATTTCTATGTGCGAGTCGTGCTATTGGGGCCACGCGGAGCCACGAGGACACACGAGGAGGAGGCAGCGCGGCCGGGAATAGCGAGTGGCCGCCATATCTGGCCCTGGGAGGGCGACGACCACCAGCCTGGGACCTAGTTTGCCATATCGGTCCAGCAGGTCACCTCTTCCAGCCAGCGCGAGCCCGTCTCAATGGTCCGGGCTGGCGATCCAGCTGCCGCCGTCCCATAGGGATACGCTCGTCTCACGGCCACCCTGCCCAACGCCACGAGGGACGGCAGCTCGTCGTCCCCCAGCTCCAGGACCTCCCAGGCCAGATGGTCGCTCCCTGGAGTGTTACGGGCTGCAGATGCGTGGGTGCGTGGGTGCGTGGGTGCGCGGAGAATAATGAGAGGCGCTGATAAGGGGGGTCTGGTATGCCGCCGGGACAACGCCCGCAAATACCCAGGCGGCTCCCACTATGGCCCCTCTACAGAGGTACAATACCTGCCTTCGTAAAGTACCGCCCTCTGGCCCTTCCACAGGTGCTGTACACGGCCGCGGTGCCGAGGCCCGTTAGGTTTCCAACACCAGACCTATGCAGGCGAATCCCCCTCATAGCCCATCAGCCATTATAATCTAGACCTCCGGGGAACCCTCAATCCCTAACAACACCCATCCCTCGATTCGACCCGGCACCCGGCCGCGCCAGCCAGCTTCTGCCCATGTCGGAAGGAGCAGCGAAGGGAGGGGATAAGAGAAAAGAAAAGACCCATTGTCTTGGCCAGCAGCTTAGCATCCCCCTCCGCCGGATATCAGCTCCTTCTCTCCGTTTGGCCCCTAGGGCGCCTAGCCCTCTGACGGCGTAGGGATGGCGGCACTATGCTGTGCCCAGCCCATGGTAACGGGCATTGGAGCGACACAAACATTGCTTGATTGAAGGATAGTCCCGTCGCCTTGCACTGCGCTGGGCTTCCTGGCCAGCCTGGTCCGGCCCAATGAAGCTGCACCATCCGTAACCAGGCGCGTCCATGCAATAATCCCTATGAGCTTCCGCAGTGCACACCCATGAGACCGACCCTGGGAAGAAGGATGTGGAGGCTCGCCTTGGGAAGCATCTCACACCCTCTTAAATGGCTTGCCATTTGTCGTTCCTACTCGATCGTGGTACATGCCGGACGGTGCAACGATACCGGCAACTATATGCCTTAGATATACAAATACATGGCCTCCTGCCGTTAACCCGCCCACGAACGCCTGCTTTCCGGGTAGGATAGTCACAGGAAAGCCTCCATCAGTCACCATATAAGCAACTGGGGTGCCCGTTCTTCACCTTCGTGGGCATCGTCACCGGAGGTCGATCTCCGTTTCCTCGATTCTGCCCTCAAACTCCACGGCGACATCTATCTCTCCCTTAGCATCGACCTAAGAAGAGGAACAAACCCGGCCTGCATTACGCACCCCAACTTGTCGTGTTCACTACTGCCCCCCACCACGCTCTACTGGCTTGACTGGCTCTCACCACCACGCAAAGTCAAAGGCTTGCCCCCCACGCAACCATCTGTCCCGAATAGTAGGTCGAGATGCAGCCCCCTCCCTCCGATCGATCTCCCCTCGCTGATCCGGATCTTGCAGATAAAAGGTTGCCTTGTGTGCCCCATTATGGCCGTCCCGAGCCACTGCAGTCACTCGTTCAATCTGCTAAAGTCAGAGTCCACACTCATCCAGTGGGTCTGCGCGATTTGCCATAGCGGGCCGCACTGGCACATCTTCGAGTGCAAGTATTGCAAGTTGAAAACCTGCCGCCCGTGCGCTGCTAAGGCATGACGTCGTGTCGCCCAGGCACAGTATGTCCTCATACCCACGCCACCCCCTCTTGTGGTTGCCTGCATCTTTTCTTTTTCCGTTTCTATCTTCCCTTTGGGAAGGTGGTGAATATATAAGCTGACATCTCACGATAGCATCGTCACTGCGTATTGCGTAAGGTGGCGAAGGCAGAAAGGATGGAGAGAAAGGATAGAAGGAAAGAGAAAAGTTTTAAAAATTTCCTTGCTGTGCGAGGTTTACCCCTCGCCAACGGTTGGATTTATGCCGGCGTTCTCTGTTAGGGGCTCTCACTGCTCATGCCATGCAAGGGCGATCAAGAATTAGGCGACGACCACGATCACGACCACGACCACTGCCGCCCGACGCACTAAAGTCGTACTGATCGGGCTGCCACTTCCCTTGATGTTGCCATCTTGACGTCCGAACCTGACGGTCGATTCCAGTCCCGAGTACGTGGCGGCTAGATCTTGGATTATTTTCATTGTGGGGTTATCAATTGGGTTTCGGGCTGATTCGGATGTCTTTGTTTTCGTCTCAGTTGCGTCCCCTTTTCATTTCGGGCGGTAAGACTGATTCCTGTGTTTGGGCAGGCTCTCGTGACCATAAAAATTACCTTCTTGGCGTCTTGTACAACCACGTGCGTTATTAGATTAGACGGCGGTCTTTGTTGCACACAAAATGGCGTCGATTGTGGCTTTTTCTTTGATTTTAGCATCGAGATGTAACTGCCTTCACGGGCTTATAAAAAATACTGCAGGACAAAGAATGGCAAGACCTGCTGATTGAGAGGAGATACGCCTACCTCTATTTGATTCTTACAACCCACCTTTCAAGCAAAAGACCGGTTTCTCTGGCCACAACCTGCAATTAAGTTTTGCTGGGTATTCAGTATGAAACCGTCATCGAGTGACGTTGGCACTCCCCAACAGATGCCGTGCTACGATTCCTATAGGTAGCCCAGCGCTGCCAGGACCCGTTCCGTTAAGGCTGCTCTCGTACGGCCTCGTGGGAAGCGGTTCCCTTCTAGAAACGTGGACCTGTAGCACACGCCAAATGAGCCACTGTATCTTCTTCCAGGAGGTTCGCACGACATCTGGCGCGCGACATCTGGCACACGGCATCGTGCAAGCCTTGTAGCATGCCAACCTTGTTTGGGGCAAGTAGAGTTCTGAGTCTAGAGCGGAAAGGCACTTTTCCAGATACTTTGGTAGACTGATGTGCTTGCTGTACTTCCACAGCATCATGCCAGCAAATACGCTTTCAACAGCTCCCCTCTTTCCTAGTCATATGCTCCTCAGTTGACGCAGTGCCACCTTGGTTTCAGTGCCCATGGATCACAAGGACTTGGAATGCGTGCTATCCTCGATGTTATCGGACTGAGGGAGGTTGTGGAACACTCATCCCGCCACATCCGAGGAACAGCGAGTCAAGTTCGTTGTCAGACGGGAGAACCCGAAGGGCCGAAGTTATACCTGGATGTGGAATAGCGAGTAAGTAGAAGGGAATCCGAAACGTGTTGCAAACATATTTTCGACATATAAGTTTCTCACATAACATGGTCGCTGGGGAGAAGACGGCTCTTCGAGATGACAGATATACGCCCATGGCCTCCTGACCATAGTACGAAGGTACTGTGGGAAAGGGATAATGTGTCAGAAGAGGGAATCCAAATCCTCTTTGATCAGTCGACAAGACAATATAATGGTAATTAGTATAAAGTGTCAGCCAAATTTTAATGCGTATCTGAGGTGGACATGGAGAGTTACTCTGTGAGGGAGCTTAAAAGGGGCTTTGTTTTGCCAGGCAACAGCACCTCTAAAAGCCATCCCAGCAATCCCAACTTCTAAAATTGGCCAGAGCCAGTGGCTTTTCAGATCCAATGTCATACACTGACAAAGATATCCGTATCCTCCTATCTGCAAGAATGTTCTCTTCCACAGAATGTGCTCAATCGACTAGGCCAGTGCCTAATTTTTGTGCTTCAACTGATCTCGTTCCTTGCGTCTCTGTCGATTAAAGGCCACAGTTTCTTTGCGCATTCCAGGTGGTCGGCTTATCTGATTAACATTCTGAGGACTATATGCCACCCGCAAGAGGGACATCCTCTTTACCTTTAATTTTAATGACGCGAGTGTCACGTGAACCCCCCCCCCCTCTTCAAGATGGCGGGTTTTGTTGCACATCGCAAAAGAGGTTTCATTTTTCCTTGCTCTCCCGGCGCTAAAAGATCCTGCTTCGGAGTATAGGAAACGCCCTGCAATATCACTCGCATTAACTCTCTCATCCTTTTCCAAGTTCCGACCAAGGGTCGCCATCCTACCAGCATGCGAATTTCATCAGCGATTCATCACCACATGAACGCAGAATCTTGGATACAGCTGTGGAAATGCTGAAGAATGCCACAGAGACGAAACGATTGCTACGCTTCCCAACGGGGCCGCCCGGCAGCTGATAACCTTGAATGTGTCCCTTTAGCCGTACAGCGGCCTCGTGTGGGGAATGGGAATCCATCTCGGGCGAATTGCTACTTCGGGGGTCAACCTCGTTCTGATCAAGAAGACTCATCGGTTCGTCCCGTCTATTCTTCTGCCAGGAGGACGTCGTTCTTAGAGGTGGCCAGGCCACTAGGCCCCGCTTGGGCCGCCAGAGTAGGAAGTCGACCGAGTGTTTCGGCCAAGGAAGATAACCACGTTGCGTGGTCCCTTTCGATGCCCAGATCCTTGGTCAACGGCTCGGCGTCTCTATTGCAATCACAGGACTATAGGTGGGGTGACGACCCCACAGTTGACTAACTACCAATAACGGTCTCTTCTTCCATAATGGCAGCGAGATCACTAATATGGACTCGATACTGTCCACACACAATGAATCCTTCTCAGATATTGGAATCCTTCTCAGATATTGGAATCCTTCTTGCAAGCTGCGGAGAGTGTTAGATGCAACGATGCCATGAGTTAATTGCCTATAATCCGTACCTGCTTCGACCGTTTTCACGAAACCCCTATCTATGAATCTCACTGGTGGATTTTCGCGGGTAGTTGAAACTGACTTCAAACATTTGAACATTCATGTACCGTTCACACCTAGTCGTGGTATGGTAGCGTCACATTACGCCAGATCGCCCAAAGATAGACTAGTTGCCGATGCCTCTTTGGGAAATCAACTGCGTATCCAGATCCGCCGACGCTCGAAACAAACACCCGCAGCTTGTGAAGATAGAAATGACTTGCTCTCGGCCAGGACAGTACAAGGCTGAGGCGGATATGCGGGCAAAGACTCCTCCGAGGCGGCTCCAGGATTGAAGATCGGCCGTCACTGGACCCCGTTTGGGATATCTTGCGCGACATATATTCCGAATACCCCTAGGGTCTACGATCATCCAGGAAGGTGGCATTGCCTGCAGCAGACAGATCTCTTACAACGTTGTATCTCTGCTAGGTTCCGATCTGGTCTTCCGCCAGACTTGTGCCTGTGAACTCCAAGATGGCGTTTGAATAGTACGGCCACAATGTAAGTAATCACAGCTGTGCGGGCCGATAACATTACCCTGAAGGTTATCATAGTTTCCGTCAATGGTCCAGTATATAGAGTGGCATCTGAGCCGCGCATTTCCCGACGCTTTTCTTTTGATCTTCTACAGGGCCGTGCTCCAGTCTCATATACTTTCTTGTTCTATATTTATCCTATTTAGCATTTCTTGCTATCTATATATTACCATGAAGACCTCATTCCTTACATCGCTTGCCTTTAGTGCTGCTGTTGTCAGCGCGGGCATTATCAAACAACGTGCAAGTGCCGGTCTGAATGTCGTTTACTGGGGACAGGATGACAGCGAAAAATCACTTGGAGCATATTGTGCATCCGGCCAAGGTATCGATGTTATTGTGCTGGCCTTCTTGAGTACATTTGGAAACGGAAACACCCCATCTGGGGACTTTGGAAACGAGTGTGATGTTGCTTCAAATGGTGATGGCTCCTGCAATACTCTTGCTAAGGATATCACTACTTGCAAAGGCAAAGGCATCAAGGTTCTTATCAGCGCCGGCGGTTGGGGTGCTAATTATGACTTGTCGAGCAAGAATGATGCTGATGGCGTTGCTTGGTCCCTATGGAATGAGTAAGTTTAATTATTAAATACTTATGATATATTTCTAAATTGTTTTAGATGGGCTGCTCCTGGTGCAGTCTCGTCTAGTGCTCCTCGCCCGATTGGAAATACCTATGTTGATGGCTGGGACTTCGACGTTGAGGCCAACCCAAACAACAGCGGCCAATATCTCGGTGAGCTCGTCACCAAGCTAAGATCCTACTTTGCCAGTGATCCAAGCAATAAATATTATATTAGTGGCGCTCCTCAATGTCCGCTCCCCGAAGCAAATATGGGGGCTGCTATCAAAAGCTCTCAATTCGACTGGCTTTTCATCCAGTTTTATAATAACGATGAGTGCTCAGCATACCAGCTTTTCCAAAACGATGGTGGCTCCTTCAACTACGATTCCTGGGTCAGTTACGTGGCAGGCACGCCTTCGGCAGGAGCGAAGCTCTTCGTTGGTTTACCTGCCTCGAAAGACGCTTCAACGGGGGACAGCAGCGGCTCGAAGTACTATGTCAGCCCGGCCAATCTTGTCAGCCTTGTTAGCAAGTACAAGTCTCACGCGCAATTTGGGGGAATCATGCTCTGGGATGCGGGCAACTCTGATACCGTGAACGTGAACGGATGCAACTACGCACAGGAGGTTCACAGTGTGTTGAATACTGGTGCCGCATGTTGAGGTGTCACGTTATAGGATATGACGGTTCAATTGGGGAATGTCTCTTTGAACACGGGATATGATGGCATGAAATTCATTGGTCAGGATACCTATGATGCAGCGCGCGCAGCGAATCCACTTCCCTGTATATATTTCAGATATATATTGTATATATCATGCATAAAACTTCTCACGGTTAAATTATTTCCACTTGTGCTATTGGTGCAAATACCAAATGAGTATTTCTATCCAATGTCTGGATGCATAACTGAACGTGAAATTCAAGGCTTAACTGAACGCATGCCCAACGCGTAGTGACGTCCTTGACAGAGGTCTATGATAGGGCCAAGCGAGAAATGCAGGGACAGGACAATGACGCTGCTGACAGCATTCCTAGCTGCTGCATGCGAGTAATATCCCGAGGTAAGCTCTTAATAATAACTTTAAAAACATAAGCACATTAGGACTTCCATAATAAGGCAGGATTTGCCCCATTCAGACTTCTGCCGCGGTCATAAGAGAGCGACTGTTTAGTAAGACTAGTGGGTGCCAAGTACGCGAGGAGCGTTTATAGCTCCTTTTCACCACACTGAAGTTTATATCCCTCCTATAGCTACCAGGCCATAGACCCGCTTTAGGATCACTTGGTGAATGCGGCTTTGAAGCTATTTAAGTCGACTAGGCACGCCACTGCACCTCCGTGGCACCATTACCCGGCTCAGACACTCCCATAAGCGTCCTTATCTTGCCCTCCTCCGTCTTTTTATTCCCTTCCCGTCGTGGTCCTTCCCCCTCCCTGAACCAGTTCCCCCTTATCAAATCGTAGAGAACGTGGATCCATACTGCTGTCGCTATCCAAACGTACGGGATTTGTAGTGCATCTGGGAGTCACAGGATACCCCGCTCCGCTCTCTATATCGCCTGTACAAGATTTTCATGACTAGGGAATATGCCTTCCTTGGCCTTAAGACAGAGTACTTTTGGCACCAGTCGGGGAGGAAGTAGGGTTTGGGTTAACTACCAGACCCGCAAGATCCGGATCCGGTATTGTATGCTCTGCTAGTGTACATTATAGAGGAGCTAGTTAAGGCATTTAATTGGAGGCTAGGCTTAGGTATACAACGAAAGGGGCCAGCTATAGAACGTAAGTATAGAAGAGATCTATACCTGCTGTTTATACCTAAAGTCTTACCTAGTTGGACAGAAAATATCCTTCCCATTAAAGCGGATATGTTACGCAATCTCCCACCAACTATAGTCTGTAAAGGAGATTTAATCCTTGAAGCAAATAGGAGCAGTAAGGTCTTCGCTAAGAGGAATATTGTCACAAATGTAGGCTAGCTAAAGGTGCGTTATAACTCGGACATCTTCTGAGGTACAACAAAAGCAATATCGTTATCCGTATTGAATATGAAGCATCTCAACAAAGCGGAGATATAGCTAATTATGCTCTTGAAGGGTCTATTCAATTATTAGTAGGAATTAACGCCTCCTCCCTGGAATATCCCGTCTTCCTTTGAGACCTGCGGCTTAAATAGGTAACGGAACGAAAACGTCATCGTTGTATACCTTTCGGTATTCTGCAGCAACGCGTTCCATTGTCGCATTATCAGGCCGCAGATCAAACCCGTTAAGATTGAGGTTCTGGATGTATGTCCTGTCCAACATACAGCCTTGCTTATCTTTCAAGTACTTTAGCATGGCAACAGCGTCACTCAAGTCTGAGTCGAACTTTCGACCCCGCTGGCCAGCGTACAGCCTTCGAAGTTTCGTCTCCAAAGCCCATTCTATCGGCGCCGCCCGGATAAGCAGATGATCGCCACTAAAGAGGATGATCCCTTGCTTCTCCGCGCCTTCAAATATGCTGGCCTTAGCACTGCCTGTGGCGAGGAGTTTTATGTCTTCATTGATCCAATTCTTATTCAGCTGCAGCTTCTCACCGACTCGGTCGATAGCATTCTGCAAGGGAATCTTGATCTCATCGTCTCGAGACCATTCCGGATCAAGGACGTAGTCTATATCGCTGGTAGCGTCTCGATTATGAAGTAATGAAACGGCCAGGAAGCCACCGGCTGCCACGATCTGGATTGGTGCAAAAGCAACCAAGAATGGTTCTTCGCCCATCTCGACATCGAGCGCGGTGAGTGCTACAGTAAGCAGCCTATCAGCATTGGCCGGTGACACTATAGATAGATATCTAACCGCGTCGAAAATCATCGGCGTTTAGGAACAGCTTGCCCTCAGACATTATTGCAATTCAGCACGGTCTGCGGGGACACAATCGACGGGGGATTATTATCGCTACTAAGGTACGACATAGTATATGCTGGATGTGTATTCGATAGGATTCTGAGGGTTGAAGAGATGAAAAAGCGATGAAGCTATTTAGCTAAGTAGGATAATGGAGGTCTCGGCCCCAAATCTAGGTCTGTTGGACCTTGCAACCCCGCTCCGTGCTTATATAATCATATCATGTGCAGGTGCAGCATCAACACAGGAGAGCTTGCGGTTGTTGGTTGACCTCTTAGAGGACGAAGGGACATAAGTCGAAGATTGTGACATTTCAACAGTGGAGCTCTACTGTGCCTACTGTTAGAATAATATTACTGCCATATTCGTACCTCAGTTTCCGGTCCATATAAATCCAAGTCATTGCTCACAAGCTGTGAAGACACTCAAACGGATACAAACTGAGACAGCAATCCTGAACTTCAAGACAGCAGTACCCTCTGATACAACGAGACTAGAGGATATAAGAATACAAGAGCCCTAAGTGACACCTGAAAGGGGCTCGCTTAGATCCGCTCTAGGCAACCAGTTTATTCCCCCCCCCAGCTCCCTACAGTGCTGTGCCTCAATCTCTAGTGCAATAAGAACCTGGATGCGGTCTGGTTTACAGTACAGTGTCACGTGTAAATGATTTTGGCGTCAAGGTGTTCATGTCTATTTACTCATAACTACAAGAACTATGAGAGCAAAAAACCCTCAAAGGCCACCATACAGGCCTGGCAACAGTCGTCGCCCCTGTGGGACATTCTGACACGCGTTCTTCGTTTCGCCTTTATAATTCCCCTCTTTCTCATTCAGCTGCCACTCGTGGTGCTCGACACGATCATCGGCGGCAGATACTATGGCCGGCCCAAGTGGTCATTTGCTGAGCGGGCATTACTGCTAATCGGGTCGTACTTTATCTGGTCTGACAACCCAGGCACGAGGCCAGCCAATGATGTGGTCTCGTACTCGGCCCGCAGCCATCCGGGAAGGCTCCGAGGGAAGAGGAGGGCGAAGTTGATTGACGTCCCTGCGAGACCCGACAAGTTGTTTGGAGACGCAGTACACCAAACCTGGTACCTGAAAAATGTCCGTGCTTCTGGATGTGGGTGGATGGCCACATGGCCTCACCGGTGGATGATACCATTCCAATTGAGGAGAGAAAAGTGGTGATGTATTTTGTTGGTGGCGGTATGGTTCAAGGCCATCCCTGCGAAGGTCCTATCTCGTGGAAGATCGTTGAGGAGACAAAGATACCGATGTTCGGAGTGAACTTCAGGAAATGCGTTACCAGGGAAACGGCATTCCCAGCAGCTCTGCAAGACGCGATTGCTGCATTTTATTACTTACTTGGTGAGGGTTATCAAGCTGAGAATGTTTCCATATCCGGGGATTCTGGGGGGGCATGTATTGCAATTACGACGCTGTTGTATCTCAATCGATATGGGCTAGAGATTCCCGAATGCGCCATCCTTATAAGTCCTTTTGTGGATCTAGTGGATGACTACATGGGAGACGAAGAACTTTTGAATCTGGATTTCTTGAATCCGGAAATGCTGGGAATGGTGGAATATCAGTACACGGAAAACAGACCCGATTTAAGAGCAACTCTGCTCTCACCAGCACTGGATGATTTACCCGAGGGCTACACATTTAAAGGGTTCCCAAGGTCTTTAGTGGCATATGGTGACGCTGAGATGTTTGCACCAAGCATCATTGAGATGATCAAGATACTCAGGGCAGCAGGCGTCAAAGTCCAGGTGGATATCGGTAAGGACCAGCCACACAATTATCCTTATTATACCCACGACCGAAGCGAAAATGGGTTCTACGGCAAACTAACACCTTTTCTGCATGGCCGTGGTCGATATGAGGACTCTTAAACCCACCTGGTGGTAGATCTCGTCTCTCATTTACGCCGAAATTTAAATAAGCATCAATGACAGGCAGAAAATGGATTGTTGGTGTGCTGTGATTTAACTATCATCAATATTAGCTAGCTTTGGCCAGAATTTAAGTAACTAGTCTAGAGATTATGAACATACCATACTCAAGTACTTCTATCGACAAGATCAAATTCGGATATACAGGCGCCTTAGTAGCTTGCATCTGGTTTATATTCAGTCCGATATTTGAGGCGGGAAGGGGGGGGGGGGAGGATGAAATGGGGCTATGGATGGCGACAAGAGAAGAGGCTGAAGAAGAAAGAGGACAAGAAGTCCCAAAAAAAGGAGAGAGGAAAGCATTGAAAAGAAAGCACGAGCAGATAATAATGAACTAGGCTATTCTTGCAGTACTGAAAACATACAAGAATGCTAATTAAAGAGGAAACGGTGAGGGACACTATGACCCACAAGCCTTATCGCAAGGCTCATACCAGGAAGAGACTACTATCTTTTCCACAATGAGTTCAGCAAACCGGGAGGGCCGAAGGAGGTTGCCGAAATTATGTTTAGGTTAGAGATCCATTGCCACATAGAACATATATATATCATAGTAAAGATCTGTCTAGATCGACAAGGACATCTACGGCCTCGCTGCCAGCTTCCACTGTCCGCACTTCCATCCAGCCATTCTTTTCAACTGCAACAGTGAGGCCATCAACACAAAATCTCCTCCACTTCCATCCTTCTTCTTCCTCATTGAGATCGATCCTCATGCCATCAATACTCCCATAACTCACCGCGTCTAAGTTGACATGATTTCCAGCATTGTACGCTTCTATCATGATCTTCATCGCTTCGTCTCCTCCAACAGCACCGAAATGTACGATACGGAGCTGACCATCTAGTGGTTTGCTAGAAGGTGAAATCGTAAATGTCTTCTCTAAATTCGACAATGGAGTTGCCAAGAGATACCCGTGTTCTGTCCGCTCGAGCACCTCTTTCTGCCCACCAGATTTGAAGAGTGTAACATTTGCTCGGTAAGCATGAGGTCCGCTTCCATCCTCTGGAAACAAGAGATCTTTGGCAACTAAACCAAAGCGCTTATCTCCATGTTTCCGGTACTCCGTGGTATCGGAATCTGCAACGAGAGTAGCATGAAGACCGTATGATGCCACTACAGCGCTGTAGAGTCCACTGCCAGGGAGAGGAGTAGTCGTCCGTCCTTCATTAGAGAGGAAACGCGCACCGGGAGAGAATAATGCGCGGAAAACAGGGAGAGTACGGGGATTCCCCCAGAGCAAAGTTCGTAGCCCTTGGACATATATTGACGGGATTGCAGATGGACGGTGGACAGAATGGAAAAGAGCGTTTCCGGTACCGAGTGGAAGCAGGGATATTACTGGTTTGACATAAATACTGTAAATAGAGAATTAGTGGGAAAGAAAATTTCAACAGCGAAAAAGAAATACCTTGTCTGATGCCCTTTTTCCAGCAATCCGTTTATGGTGTCCACGATACCTCCATCGCCACTTAACAGCAGCACGGTCTGCTTTCTGCCGTTATTCGCACCATCAAGCAGTGTTGAATGGGCAAAGTCCTTTACGGACTCTGCGTTCTCTGTTTGTGAAACGTGGTATCTCGATTGTGCCAATCCAACTGCGTCCAAGAGAGGCTGTAGAACCTGCTTGTAGAAATCAGGTGCTAGACCAGTACCCGAGCGCGTCGAAATTAAAACATATATGTCGTGGGTCTTTGCACTTAGATGGTCTGGCAGGACTTGAATTAGATATTTTTCGAGGAAATCTGGAGGGAGGCTCGTGGCGAGTGTGCTCTGGAGTTTGAAAGGAGGTTGGCTCGTGTCTGGTTCAGTATCAATCGGTGCAAGACTCCATATCACCCGTTCGCCCTCTCGGCCATCGATGCTTGTAATCGCGACGATGTCTTCGTCTCCGAGCTTGCCGCCATCCCAAACTAGTTGCCCTCCTTTATAAGAAGGATGCGAGGCATCTGAAATACGACTAGGTCCTGAGGTGACATGAGCACTAGGGTTGACTGCCGCGTCGGGATTCGACAAGGAGGACGCCATCCGGCTTTGGAGAGGGCACCGAGAGAGGAGTTGAAGTTGGCATCGTGTTGGTGGCCACCTGGAGGAGGATAAAACAGTCGGGAGTTGCCTATCTCATATGTACGTGGGGCACTGCTCGTAAGGTGTCATCGCTCCTTACCTCAGCTGAAGTCCGACCCCGCCTGGAGCTACCCCTCCCCCCTCTCCTCTCCTACTTCAAAACTGAGGTGAAAAGCTGATGTATGGCGTGAACTTACGAGACATCTAGCATAGCGTGAGATAGAATGGAAATCAATTGAGCCAGCTTCTTCTCCTTGTACCATTCCCTTTTGGCTCCTTGGTCGTCGGATCCCAGTTTCTTGGCATGGAGCGCAAATATAACAACGAATGCCCCTCCGTGATGTTGATGCTCATGGCTTCACATTATCATCGATCTGTACATCCGTATACAAGTGATATGTACACTTGGCAAAGACATTTTCTGACAACTAGTTTCAAAATAACCCCTTATTCTTGTGCTTTCCTTGCCATCCTCGGCGTCTGTGACACTATCGGTACATATCTAATCAAGAATGAGTTGCCCACGTATACGAAATATATTTCCAAGAGGCTACTCTCAAAGAATAATGCTTTCCAGCATATTAAGTTGTATTAAATCTGATCCTGATTACATTCCGTCTATTGTCTATTGCCATAGGAATCAGGTACTTTCTTAGCCGCCGAATCCACAAGCCCTTTAACTCTCGTATTCCAGTCTACCATCCCCAATAACTTTCCAAAACTCTTCCACGATCTCCCTCTGCCCGCTGGGAGCGGTGCGAACTGCCAAGTACTTCCTCCCGTCAATCTCTGGCTTCCAATCTCCTGGGTTACCGCTAGCCATGATCCCTCCAGCCTCGTTCAGAATGCACCATCCCGCCGCAACGTCCCAGGCCCAGCAACCACCTTCCCAGAAGATGTCTTGTTGGCCAGCTGCCACCGCCGCCAAGTTCAATGCCGCGGAACCCATACACCGAAGACTGTGAACCATGGCCCCGCCATTCTCCTTTGACGAGGCAAGTTTGGTGAAGACTTTGGATTTCAGCTCAAAATTGACGCCGCTTCGATCGCTGCCCCATTCTGCTCCAACAAGGCAAGTACTCAGGTCTTTTAGAGGCTCCGGCTCGTTCTTCAGAGGTAGCCTGAGCTTCTCCCTTCCATGCACAGTAACATACGCTCCCCTTCCCTTGATCGCGGTATACATCTCTTCAAGGAATGGATTGAAGATCACTCCCACGGTAGGAATCTTGTCAACCACAAATCCGAGCGAGATACAGAACGCAGGAAACGCATGAACAAAATTGGTCGTTCCGTCGATGGGGTCGACGATAAATGTGGGAGCTTCAGTCAGTTTCGTGGACCCGGCAACGAAGGTCTCCTCTCCGATGAAGGAGAAGGTAGGGTAGGCTGACATCAAGCGAGTCGAGACCATCTTCTCAACAGCTTGATCAGTCTCTGTGACGAGGTCGGCGGCTGGTTGCTGCGTTAGGGAGATGTTGAATTGGAGGGGGGATCACAAACAATTCTTTTTGGTGCCAGAGGAGAGCTGCGATGGGGTTGCAGCCATGATCATGCGGCCAGCCTCCTCGGCCACACTGATTAGGAGATCATGGATCTCCTGAAGGTTGATATCTGCCATTTTGAAGATCAATTGAGCAGCTGTGTGTTGTGAAGAGTAAGAGGGGGTGCTATTTTGGCTAAAATATTGAGCCACATTGTTATCTTATCAACACGTGCAGAGTTGAGTGGCCAGTTTCCGGGTGATTTAAGGTAATCAAAAAATGTATGCATAACAAATTTCCTAGAACCGTTACCGATACCGTGCATTATCCACAGAAGTTTATACAAGGTGGAGAGTAAAGTAGGGAGGGATGTTAGAATATACCCCATTGGAGCTCACTTAAGTGCAACATCTTTCAAATGAGAAATTATTCTTCACAGAATCGAGAATCGGTCTTATTTAGGAATCTTGCAAGAAGTTGCCAAGATCAGATAGGTAGTAGTACTTTATGATACATGTGAGACTGATTGCATTCGTTAATCATTGTCAATTACGCCAGGCACCCGGAACAATTTTGAGAGCCTTGTCGCCTTTACACCTCCTCCCTGAATAGTGATCTCCTCTCCGTCTGACTGTCAATGCTATCCTGACCCTTCAGATGCCCCTGTGATCTCGAATCACCAACCGGTCTCGGACTGACGCCCCTCAAACTAACATTACTCGGATCCGCAGAGTCATCGAACGGATTCTGAGATGGTCTGCTCCCTGCCTCCTCATATCCCCTATTATGTGATTCTGGTGCCCGGTTCAATGCCCTCCCACGCTCTTCCTCGTATGCAGGCGGGACGCCGATAGGCGTTGGAGCAATACCGCTCGGGTGCAGACCCAGTTCCTGCTCTTCCTCATAACCATGGGGTCCATACCCATCGGCCTCCGTGCCTACGTGGGCGTCCCACGCATCATCAGGATCGAGAGGTCCAAAGCCCCGCGTTGTCCCCCGTCCGCCTCGAATATTACTGCTCAAGTTCTCCTCGTAAGCACCTCCTGCGGTGCGATTATTCCGATTCTTGAAGGCGCGGAACTTATCACTAAACCAGCCCCTGATTCCACCTGGAGCAGGTTGGGGTCCTCCATATGAATGGGAAGAGGAACCAAAGGGGTTGTATGACGAAAGGGTAGGTCGAGGTAGGCCCAGTCGTCGAGCACGGATGTGCGTATACGCTATCCACGCGGCTATGCAAGCGACGATGAAGGCGACGATAATGAAGAAGGCAGCGACCCCAGGAAATCCCATCGTTGCGGCCGGCCGTGAATTGGTCGTGGTACAGGCGTCGAGGTCGCCAGGCTATGAGCGGTGCAAAGTGATGGTCAGGCCCTTAGGTGAGATCTAGATTTCAGCGTCGCAGCGGCTCTGCCGGCATGCAAGAACTGCCAGGTAAGATAAGGGCACAGCAAGAATCCTAATTTCTGCTTTGGGTTAGACTGTTTAGAAAGGGAGAACTTCAGGAGAAACAAGATGACACACCTTGCTCGAAGTATCACACTTCGTATCAAGTAACTAGTTCTTAATAGCCCATATATGCCCTGCTATAAGGTCTGAGCTGGTTGAGTTACCGTAACAGGATGATTAGGTCATTGAATCACGTGATAACGCAGCCTATCAACCAACTAAGGGTAGCGGGCGTCATGCCGATGCTGCGGAAGGTGTAATAAAATGTTCGGAATGTGCAGTAGTGACCGGGAAACCCCGCAACCGATGCGTTTCAGAATAGCTGCTGGAAGCGCCCGCGTCTGAGCTTCTTCATCTTCTCCTTCGTAGGCTATCAGTGATGTCAGCACCTTATAATGAAAAACTTCCTCTTGCATTTTCAACCCGCTTAGATCGAGCTCCAACACGTAAAGCTATTCGGAGCAACGAGTTCCGGCACCGTCAACTGCAAGGCTCTCGCCGGATGATGAATGCTTTGGCAATGCCCGTCTTTCGAAAGCAAAAGGATGACGGTTCAGGCAAGCTGGGGATTTCCAGTTGAGGTCCAGCAATGTTTTGCTCACCTTGTTCTGTAGAGGAAGAAATTTCAGAAGAAGAGCTTGATCGATACACTTGATACTGGTGGCTGTACGACGCCGACCACTCTCGTATGGTCAAGTGAATTAACAACATCTAGATGCAATGAACCTGAAAACCTTGCGATGTGTTATCGCAAATTCAGATTCTCGGCCTCATAGATGCCGCTGCAATGCTGCTGGCGACTCTGCTAGATCTTGTAAGATTCTATTCTCATCATATCTAGCGAAGCTTGATTCCGAAGCTGCAGCAGAGTCGTACCTAATATTTGTATGAACTTAGGTGTCAAGCTATTGAAATGAACTGAAGGTCAATACAACAAGGCATTTCTTATGACTATGGATAATGGAGTAGAGGTTCTGGCAAAGATTCCTAATCCCAACGCTGGCCCAGCTTTCTACACGACTGCTTCCGACGTTGCTACACGGCATTTTGTATGTGAGTTATCACGCTGGTGTTGATGATGAAGTTCTGACGGATATGTTTCTAGCTACGTAACAGTCTTGAACTTGCCCATCCCACGCATGTACGCATATTCTTTGGACTCACACAATCCAGTCGGTGCCGAATACATTATTGAAGAGAAAGCAGGAGGCAAACCATTAGGAAATCTTTGGCATCAATGACAAACAGAATCACAACTTTATCTTGTGACTCAGCTCGTTGGCTTTGAGACAAAGCTGGCATAGGTTTCATTTCGGAGACATGGTTGCATCTACTACAAGAAGGATTTGGAAAAGAAAGGTCTTCCTGCCTATGACCTGGAAGCCAGGTATCTTATCACGTGACGGTTCGACTCTGTGCTAACAGTGGAGTTCGCACTTGGGCCTTTGACTGAAGCAAGACTGTGGAAAGGCGAAAGAGCTACGATGAATTTAGATCGAGGTCCATGTAAGTTTACACGCCTTTGAGATGAGTATTCTACTAATCCGAAGAGAGTACTCCTTTCTCCTACTTGGCGACTATGGGAATTAACGAGATACAATGGGCGACGGCATACGCAAAGCCCCAAATGAATGCTTACCGATCTATTGAAGCGCCCGACTCTCCCGAGGATTATATTTCACTATTGAAATGGTACCTTCAACTCGCGCCCCGCATATCGCCTGGTCCGTTCCGAACATTGCTCTCGCATCCAGACCTTCACCTTGATAACATATGAAGAAAATAGCTTGCATTGTGACCACAGTTCCCCCAAGGTTTTCAACGACTTCAGTGCCCCTTTACTAGCTTGCCTGAGACCAGTAACTGCCGAGGCTTCCCTGCTGCTTTCCAAGGTTGCCGAGTTAGGCCAGCCAATCCTGGTCACGATCCGAGGGTGGCAAACAAAGTTGCTTGAAAGCCTCATTCATTAGCCATAGCTGAAGGGTATCGAAAATAGCTTGGTGATTTTTTCCGTAGAGATGATGATGAGTGCTGAAGAACACTGGGAAATCAATGGGTAGACTTGCTGGAAGCTGCTTCCCATTTGACAGCTTGCTTGTACGCAAGTTGATCTGGAAATCATTGATCACAGAAACACAATTCGAGTCCGGCAGAAGGATACCACTATACCCTTCCGCTTCCAACCATTCTCTGAGCGATCTCAGATCTGACTTGCTCCTTGCCCAGACGACAAAAATAGTCTCTGGGGTGATTCCTTCGGCTTTCAGTTGTTTGGCAATCTGGTGGACCTTGGCCGCATTGGTGGTCCTTGATGACTGTCCGATGATACTATTCGACAATGCTAATAGGTAGTTGACCCATCTAGCTGCCCCAATCCCTCATGCTGTCTCATATGTCCAGGGAATTTCCTGTAGGAGAAGACCCGCTTTGTGACAGACATCCGGCACAAGGGAACAGCGCATATCAATGCTCTATGAACAGGATCTTGGTGTTCCCTCATATGTTCCCTTGAACCAAACTTTTCTTGGCAGCCTGAGCATGGATACTTCTTCCCACAGTGTTCACTATCCGCGTGCTCTTTTGCTGCCCCTCGAGAGTGCAAAGTTTTTGTGCATCCAAACTCTTCGGCAAGTGGACATGGAAACCTGAGACCAAGGTGTACAGCATCTGCATGAAGTTTCGCATTTCTACGATAGCTGAATCTCGCATCACAGCCAACCTACTCGGCGAAGGGACATGGGAATGTTATACCTTTGTGTACATATCTTGCATGCTTGGTTGCGTTCCCAGGATCGCTGAATGTGCTTTTGCATCCAGTCTCTTCAGCCATAGGGCATGGATGCCTCATTTTGCGGTGAACCGAATTGCGTGTGTCTTCGCATCTTTGGAGGTAGTGAAGATTTTCGTACATCTAGTCGCTTTTGCCATAGGGCATGATTGTCTGAGCTCGCGGTGCACACAATTAGCCTGGTTGGTTGCAGTCTCAGGCACAGTATACATTCTCGTACACCCAGTCTCTTTAGCCATAGGGCATGGATATCGAAATTTCCCTCGTAATTCTTTTGTATCCTTTTCCCGCGATCCAGCCTGAGAACTATTAGCCAGTAATTCAGGTACTGTGTGGTAGATAAGCTCACTTTGGATTCATGTTGTCGGCCCATCTTGGTGGTTCGCACCGCTAGTGCGAATCAAGAAGTTGCAACTCCTAGGTTGTGGATGACTGACTGATCCAAGTTGGTCTCAAGCTAGCTCAAAGGTCTGTGGCGGGCAAAAATTGAGGACAAGAAGGATCGGCCCCCTAAAGGAGGACAAGTTAGACGACTAGTGTCAAAATAAACAAGGGAACGCACGTACTTAGAACAGGACAGACTTAATATAATACAACCTTTTGACCCTTTGTTATGCACCCTTCTTTGACTACCCTAGTCAACCGACACTAGGGGTTATCCCCTCCGTTTAGGCTGCGATAAACGTTCATAGGACCTTTCGGTATCCAGGAACCACTGTATCCTCCTGCTCAATACAGACTTTCATTCCTAGCAAACCAAAAGCCAACTCTTGAACTTGCCTCTCCTGCCCAATACCCCCTCGTTCTTGGAACCGTCCCCCCCCAGCTGCCACCCAACTAGGCGGCCCTTAGCTTCTTATATCATCAGCCAGTTTAGAAATGGGTGCTATGAAAGGCTCCGTTGACAATGCCATTAACAAAATTCTTCTCCTGGAGGAGCTCCTTCGTGATCCGGTCGAGACAGCCAGTGGCAGCGGCCACGAAGCCCAAATACGGACGAGAGGGATCGAGCACGCGGCTCTGATACTCTGGGTGATACTGCACGCCAACATACCACGGATGGTCCTTTAACTCAAAAATCTCCATCCGCTTGCCTGTATCGTCCTTCCCAATAAACGTCATCCCGGTCTTCTCAAGTTCCTCAATATACTGCGGATTAACCTCGTAGCGATGGCGGTGGCGCTCCTCTACAACTGTTACTTCGCCATACAGAGCTCGGAGCTTGCTGTATTCGCTGCCCGGCTGGAAGTACGTGGACCGCGAGCCAAGCCGCATTGTGCCGCCCATAGAGTCCTTGGAGCCCTCGGGCATAAAGATAACAACAGGGTGCTCGGCGGATTTATCGAACTCCTCGGAGGTAGCGTTGGTGTATCCACACATATTCCGTGCATATTCAATCACTGAGACTTGCATACCAAGGCAGATGCCCAGGTACGGGGTCTTGTTCTCGCGCGCCCACTTAGCAGCTTTGATCATGCCTTCAGTACCGCGCTGGCCAAAGCCGCCAGGAACTAGGACGCCCGCTGCGGTGCAGACCTCGTGCCACCCCTTGTGGTATTTTCCCGGGTTGCTCTGCTGGGTTGCGTCTTCTAGGTGCTCGGAATCGACCCAGATCAAATTTAGCTTGCGATTGCACCGCATAGCTGAGTGCTCTAACGATTTAATTACAGAAAGGTAGGCATCGTGCAGTTCGATATATTTGCCAACCAGAACGATGTCGACTGT
Organism: Oidiodendron maius Zn; assembly: GCA_000827325.1. NCBI lineage: Eukaryota > Fungi > Ascomycota > Leotiomycetes > Myxotrichaceae > Oidiodendron > Oidiodendron maius. Next base: position 2,834,555 of record KN832870.1, on the reverse strand, counting down.
CTCAGTGTAGACCGGTGAGATGACAGTCTTCCACATCTTCCATATCTCTGCGCCTTTTGTGACCAAGGCCGGTGTGGGCGTTAGCTTGTCCAACATTAAGGTTGTACGTAGAAGATTCAAGAGACCCTGTTCTTCGAGCAGGAGTGGGACCTGGTATATAGTTGGCATGTCTCTGACAGCAATTACCTGCTCGACCTCGACCTGGCAGCTCTGAGCAATCTTGCTAATCGTGTTATTCTCGAGGGTACGCTCGCAACGACATGCAATCTGTACACGCTGTTAGCTAGCAGCTGAGAAAGCCAAACCCACTAGTTTTAGACACTTACCAAGTCTGGAATAAGACCAGTACTCCGTATATTCTTAACAGCGTGTTGAGTCGGTTTGGTCTTCTGCTCGCCATTGACAATAGGAACATAGGAGACGTGGATGTTGATGAAGTTGTCCTTGCCAGCCTTATGCCGAAGCTGAGTGAGTGCTTCAACAAAGGGCATGCTCTCGATATCACCAACAGTGCCACCCTTTGAGACAGGAGGTTAGAAACAGGAAACCTGGGCAGTGGAGCATACTGGGAGGAGAATTGACTGGCGCGAATTGAGCTTGGCATGATATGAGAAGAGCACATACCAATTCGACTGAGTAGCAGCAAGTTAGTGTCTAGTTAGGTTAACAGCTAAGCATAAGAGACGTACTAATGCAGATATCTGGTTCTATCCCTGACTTGTCGACCGGAATCTTAGACACCCGATCAATCCAGTCCTGAATGGCATTGGTGACTTCAGGAACTACTTGGACAGTGCGACCCAAGTAATCGCCCCTTCGTTCCTTTTCAATTACCTACATTACACGTAAGCCAAGTGTGCAACGAGGTCCATCTGCCCGACTATAGCTTCATCGCCTACCTGCTTGTATATTTTGCCAGTCGTAATATTGTTGTCACTCGTGAGGTCAAGGCCCAGGTACCTTAGAAAGTTAGATAATGTGGTAGGTCGTATGTATCTTACATGGTTTGATGTGTAGGGGCATCGTTGATGAGGGGATGATGAGGCAGACGGGAAGCAAAAGGGAAGGAAGAGGCTTAATTATACCGTTCATAATTGCCTAGGTCTAAATCCGACTCTCCCCCACTATTTGTTTTGCTCAGTCTTCTGAAAGCAGCTAAGCATGGTGCGGAGAAAATTTACTCTTGTAACACGAAACACTCCCCATGTCTTGAGAAGATACTGTTAGCAATGTGAATCCCTGTAGGAAAGATATACGAGAACATACTCCTTCGGATTCATCGTCCCGGCATCGACATTGATGTACGGATCGATCTTCACCGCCTAAACCCACGGTATCAGCGGAAGACACTTGGCATCCTGGGCCGCTTCTGCCATACCGTAACCTTGAGCCCAATCGTCTTGAGCAGCAGCCCAGACGAGGAGGCTTGAAAATGCGCCTCTAGTTAGTCGAGATGAGATATAACTTGGCGCTCTGGTGAAGTACCTATTATTCCCTTGCCAACTCCACTTATTACACCTAATATAGAGTTAGAAAAGGAAATTCAAAGAATTGCTGGCCGAAGACATACCTCCTGATACCAGAACATACTTCATCTTGGAGTTTGTGTAGATAATTAAAGGACAGAAGACTTCGCAGAAATTTGACCGCCCACGTTCATAGCTCGATGCATAGAAAAAAGGTTTTCCACTTAAATGAGAGCCCTGACATAAGCGAGCCGCGCCAGCGCTTGACCTGAACAAGATGTTGGTGGGCGCTGACTAAGCTGGCAAGGGTGCCAGCGAAGGGATATGTAGCATCCAAGATACGGCTTGATTCAGTGGTAATATCAGAATTCGGTCCCAGATACTAGGGCCTAGATACATCGAATAAGCCTTCTTTTGCCACTCAACCAGGGTATATTACGAGGCTATTCAGACGCTCTGTAGTTAGGTAGTCAGTTCAATATATCAGCTGTATTCTACCACTCGATCCAATGCAACTGGCTGATGACCAGGCTAGTCACGTGGTATTGCTACCGTATCGAAGACGAAGCGCTAGCGGTGGAGTCAGCGGTCGCAATCCGCACCTAGCTGCAGCTACGGATTAAGGATAGCCCGGTAGCTGTGTTTATTCGAGTCTTCTTCTAGGCCGAGTCTTCTTCTTCTCTCTTTAGCTTAGTATTCGCGTTACAATACAACACTTCTTATCTACGACTCTATCGTTGAGCCTGCAGTGAGGTTGTTATAAAGATTACTAAGGATTGGTAATCCTTAAAGGGATATAGTAGTTTAATTAAAAATAAGATTTATATATTTATTAAATAGAACTTTGCACTCTAATATAGTTAAACGGTTAGCTAGGGACTATTTTCGGGGGCTTTTCTCACTGTTTTCAGGGGCTAGCTAACCAACCTTTAAATATCCATGCACCCTTACTCTAACTAATTTACTGCACACCTTTGAACCTCATGCGACCGCGTTAATCATCTGATCCTCGTTATTCTGCTGCTCTAAAATGGAGCAACATAGCACACAGAAACAGCGAGACGACCTGGTATTAAACACACAAGCTCGTTAGAGACATTTTGGAAATGTTATCAACTAATCTACAAGCTCGAGGCTGGCAAAAAGATTGATGATATAATTTATACGGCAAGGACAAGATGTGAGCGAGTTCCAGCAGCCCTATAACCCTCCTCGATTAAGCTCTGGCGCTAACGAGGTCTTGGGTTGTCAAGATTGATTAGCAGGGAATCACGATGAGAAGAGGGCGGAACTAGATAGCTGTCAGGATATCCGAAAGTTCGTCCAATTTGAATGCTAACTAGCCAACTCAAATACTGATACCTAGGCGCTGACGTGCTATATCCCATGGGTTGGATAGGGAACACTTTATGCACACTGAACCCTCTTTATCTAAGTTATTTGACACCGTATTTGGAATGCCAGGCTAAGAAATATATATGAAAGTGGTGTCTGAGATCTCTACCTTAAAAACTGCACGTTTCTGTTAGACGCAAAGTATCTCCTAACAGGGCCACGAATCCCTCAATCCCCATTCGTCCTCTCATTTTCGAGTCTCTGCCTAATAAGAGTGAACATACGTATGGAAGTCAAAGCAGAATGCTCCGTCAAATACCAAACACTAGGAATTCGAGATCTGGCTCCATTTTGAAAGGGTACTACTGGCTTTCCAGGCGAACCATTGCAAGGGACTTTTGGGAAAGGGACGGCATATCTGTAATGTTTCGGAATTGGCTCGCTTAGCTCTTAAACGGCACAAGTAAGCATTTGTGCTTGATTAATAATAATTAATAAGGAACTCTGATGCAAAAAGGCGAGGTTCGGTAGCGTAGTGGTTATCCGCTACCGCAAAATCCAACTGTCGCTGTGGCGCAAAACTCACTTCCTTTGTTGTGCGGTTAAGCCTTCAGGTATCCCTCGTGGCGCAATTGGCTAGCGCGTTCGACTGTTAATTATTCATTGCAATCGAGAGGTTGAAAGTTCGAGCCTTTCCGAGGGAGGATAGCGTCTTACATTTTTCTTTTTGCATTTTATTTCTATTGCCCCTTGTCCTGTTAATACTAGTTCATCAATCGATAGGTTCGTGTCGAAGGCTACGGGCGCTGTGTTGATCTTGGAAATATTCTTCTAGACATCAATTCTAGAAGCCTCAGGACAATGGCCCGGAAGTTAATTATACCCTTTCAATATAGGTGCAGAAGTTGAAATCCTGGTGCCTGGTTACTGCGACGATATCTTTTCATTTTGTCTCTTATTCTGTAAGATGAACCCCTAAGAGTCCGAAACCTTGCAGTTATTTGTACCCCGCTTCTCTACCAGTGTGGAGCTGATTTCATCATTCATCTAGGCAGCAAAATGTGCAACGCCACCTTAAAGGGCTATATGAGGGGAAAGCAAGAAAATAACGTACTCTACCAGCCATGAAATGCTTCCATTACTAGTCAATTAACAAGTATCCCGCACCTATTCTTTCTATTATGACGGCCGCTCCCCATTCTGAAAAGACATCGAAATTGTCTCTAGAGGTGCTTGCCGATCTACAAGTTCCCGAGGATTTTCATATATCTCCAAACGGGAAACATGTCGCCTACAGTCTGAGGTCGTGGTCGAAAAAGAATGACCATCCCACATCTTCAATCTGGATTGCAGATATTGGCAAGGAGGATTCCACAAGGCAGTTGACATCTGGGCTGTTCAAAGATGAAAACCCACGATGGTCCCCCGATGGCAAGCACATTGCATTCGGCTCCGATCGTGCCAAGCCGGGCGAATCGTCTGCCATTTATCTCATCTCAATGGCCGGCGGGGAAGCGCACTTCATTACGAGTCCCGAGAACAGAAGGAAAATCAGCCAATTGCAATGGGCCCCCAGCGGCAGGTTCATCGCATATCTCAGCGCCGATGAGAAGACTGGCGATCAGGAGAGGAAAGAGAAGGAGAAAGACGATGCCAAGGTATGGGGAGAAGAGTTAGAATATCACCGCCTACGCAATGTCCATGTGGCGACTCGACAAATGACAACACTTGTCGGCGGTGACCAACACGTCCATCTCTTTTCCTGGGGTTTAGACTCTCAGGAAATTGCCTTTGTGTTGCACAAGACTCCTGATATCAATTCGGCGGGCTTCTATGGTGCCCAGATCCAGCGTGTCAACTTGACGACCAAAGTTTCCACTTCTCTCTGTACATTTCCCGGGCCTATTCCGCAATTTGCCTGGGGAAAGGAGGGTATCTACTTCACTGGCGGCGTCATCCCGGATCACTGCTCGACGGCCCGGACTGTTTACAGGGTCTCCGAGGCTGAGAGGACGTATGAGAGACAGCTGTTTGGGACTGAAGATTGTTGCCTTGCACTTCAGACAGCCGGATCTGCTGTCGTGGCACGAGTGCAGTCGGGTTTATATGATGAGATCCACCACATCTATGAGAGCCATAGCGCTTCGAGGATACTTTACCGCGCAATGCACGACATTACCGCCTTTGACGTGTTCGTCGGAGACGAATCTACCGAGCCCGCCATTGCGATCACCAAGAGCGACGGCTCTCAGCCCGCGGAAGTTTTCACTCTCTCTGCTCCATTTACAGAAGAGTCTCAACTCTCGGATCACAATTCTGCAATCGCGAGACTAAAAATCTCTAAGTCTCAACCAATCTATGCCGCCGCCTCTGATGGATACCAGCTCGATGGCATAGTATTCCTTCCCTCTGACCATGACGCGTCCAACCCGCTGCCCACGGTTGTCCTTGTTCACGGGGGACCGTACTACCGTCTTACGACTGGCTTTGACGTATGTCATTGTTTGGAAGCGCCAATTCTGGTCTCTGCTGGCTATGCCGTTCTATGCCCAAACTACCGTGGAGGCAGCTCCAGGGGCCAAAAGCACGCCGCGTATGCCCGTGGTGGGATGGGCACTGTTGATTATGACGATACAATAACTCTCCTCAAAGCCGGGATCGATAAAGGTATAGTTGACCAATCTCGAGTTGCAATTGGCGGCTGGTCCCAAGGAGGGTTTTTATCGTACTTAGCGGTCACTCGGAACGACTTCAAATTCCGGGCAGCTATCTGTGGCGCAGGGGTAGTCGACTGGAATATGGTTATTATGACGAGTGATGCGTACTGGTTTGAAGCCGATTTGGGTGGTGGAGCCCCATGGGATGTAGATGCTGATAGAGAGGGGCCTACTGACCGTCGGCATGGAAACGCCATTTGGCACATGAAGAATGTCACGACGCCAGTTCTGATTCTTCACGGCGAGGAAGATGTTCGGGTGCCTGTCTCACAGGCCATTGCGTTTTGGAGGGGATGCGTCCACCGCGGCGTGCCGGTGAAAATGGTGACTTATCCCCGAGAAGGCCACCTCCTTGAGGAAAGAAAGCATGTTATCGATTTGTGGTCGAGGATGCTACAATTTTATGATTTACACTTGAATTCACAATACCAGACAGGTGACTTGTCTCTAAATAAGATGTCTGTAACATAATGCGTTTCCTACCTCCTAATAAACTCTCCCTATACAGTCCACAACTAGGCTCTTCGTCAACAATTCGTATATTCTGGCGTATACTGTTACTATATCTAACACGGAACAAATTTATCTATTATTTCAAAGTAAATTCCCTCCACCGTTTCCAAAAAAGACCAAATATACAATTTAAGGGTATAAATCGTTATTGTTATCAAGTGCATGACCGATCTCTCCTCTCTCACATCTCGGGCTTACTTCTGAGCGATTGGGGTGGCGCTACCACTCGGCTCTCTCGAGTGGTTCGCAGATACAGGTTTCCGCTTGGGCCGTTGACTTTCCTTGCCCTTCTCACTAGATTCATGACCAGTCTCTTGTGGAGTTCCGTTACTAGCTCCTTCAAGCATCGGGTCATCTTCAAGTTCTGTTATCCGGCCCTCGCTATTCGTCATCTTCTCATTCTCTTTCTCCGCTCTCTCTAGCCTCGTCTCTTTACCCCGCTTATGGCAGTACCAGAAGAAGAACAGTAAAACTGAGATCGAGAATCAGCACGGGCCAACTACTGATGGATTTCACTTACCAAACAGAGCCAGGCTCAGAAGAACATTCGTACCCATGAAAGCGGGCCATCTGACTTTAAGAGCATTAAGGATGGTTTTCAATAAGCTCACCACGGCTCCAGGCTTCGCTACCAGTTCCTTCAAACTGCTAAACTTGAAAAAGTTCTTCGCGAAGCCACCCAGTCCACTGCTTGACGCTGAGGCCGTATTCAAACCCTGAGCCTCTGTAGCCACGACCAGCAATTCTGGTGCCAGATATTTCGTCATTTTGTCAGGCAGTTGTGTAATCAACTTTTTCAAGAAGCTCGGCAGATGTTCGTAAGACTTAGACAAGGTGTTCTGCGAATCCTCGAGAAGATGCACGAGGTCATCGTAGGCCGTTGGTACTCCATTCACGAGGTCTTTTAGAATGACTGTGAACTTCTGGACGAGCTCTTGTGATTCTTTCGAGATGGAAAAGGCGCGGTTATTAACGGCTGCGAGGTTCAGGTCGTCGAGTACGCGGTTGATGTCGTCTTCTTCCTTATTGGCTTCGTCTGTGGAAACTACAGGCACCGGCTGTAGCTTGTTCTGCAGCGGATAGTTAGCTCTGGAATTCATGGTATGGAAGAGGTGGTTTGCCTTCTTGGTATTCCTTCGATGGATGAATGAGAAGCGATTGGACTTCTTCCTGTCAATTATCTGCTCGTCTTTTCCCTGTTTGACGGTGCCGCGGGTAACTGGATCATCTTCACGGGTATCTGCTCTATCAGGAACTTCCGTGCTATGAGGGCGTTCAGGCAGAGGAGGTGGCGTTCCTTCGGCAGAGACGATGCGCGTAAGGAAGTTCTCGTCTTCTTCGGTGATGAGAGGTGTTTGGATCTTGGCTTCGGCCTTTTTCTCGGCCTGATGCTTCTTGATCTTCTTGTATGAAAAGTACTCCAACATGTTGAGAATGGCTGGGTTGGAATAGGAGTAGTTGCTGGTGGCCGTTGATGAAGAGCAACTCTGGGCCCTTGCTTGATTAATACCCACGTCAAACGTCATAATCCAGAAAGGCCGGGGAACCAAGATCTCGGTTAGCTCCGGCCAATCACACCGAAATACCCCTGGACCCCCCCTAATGCCCCTTGATTACTCTACTGTCAGCCTTGTCTTTTGTTTACTCCCGGACCAGCCCAAAGAAGGACCGCAACTCAACCGCAATGGCGCTTCCCATCCAGATATCCCTAGCATCAACTGTCATCGGCTTTGTCTCTTTCTCTTTTACCCTCCTCATTTGGTTACAGGCATCGTGGAATGCGTTCCTGACACTCGGCTCTGCCCCGTCGCAAGTGCGGGACTCGCTGAGCACCCTGCGGCAAGGGCTTTACGAAGAGAGAGAGTTTCTTAGGTGGAAACGGAGACAGAAAGGGGGAAGCAAGAAGGGGCTCTACTACGAGGGCGGCCCGGCAAGGGTCATGAATGATGCAATAAAGGATCTCATACGCAGTTTTAAGGTGCTTGAACACCCGTTCCTGGTTGCTCCACATTCTGGGACAGAGAAGGACCTAGAATGGAGTTTCGATGCCACGCAACATCAATATAAGTGTGATCTGGCCCATAGGATATTGTGGCTGAGGGTCAAGGATAAGGTCGACAATATTGCTATTAGGTTGCAGCGAATACAGACCCGGCGGATTGAATCTATGGTTGAGGACCAACTACATATGATGCAGGATATGATGGGAATGGTACGGGATTGCGAGGATAGGCTGAGTGAGATCGAACATAGACTGCAGATGTCACGAATTGGATAAATGAGAGGGAACGAAACGAAGATAGAATGAACGCATGATAGACGTCTGTACATACACATAATGATACCCAGGCTAATCAATGCCTACGGCATGTACAATCTAACTCAACAGAATATATGGTCAGCCAGAAGCGAGGAAGCTTGCCGCCAAAGTAAACCACAGAACCGTAGGGGACTGAGGGAAACAATATGGAATAGCTGTATATGGCGGCTTGGATATCTTACGTGAACTCTCACTATCCAATACATGCTAGATACCATTTCCAACATTCTAAAAGTCCCTCTTAATCACTTATCAGAAGGAAAATAGTTCAAAAATGAACGGTCAGGATTATACTCTACAATCTTGCCATCTAAACTAGACTAAATAGATAACAATCTCCCCTTCAAGCACAAATTTTCAGCCCTCATTTTACCACCCCTCGCCCCGGAACGCCAGGATAATGTCTTACTAATACACAAGACCACTATTATAAAAGTTAACAAATGATGCTAGCAAGACCTAGAATCTACTTACACTTGGTGGATAGCCGAAGGACCTTCCTCATTAAACTCCACACGTGATAGGAACCCCTTGGACAAGCCTTGATCGGTGACGAAGATAACCTTAGCGGCGACCTGCGAGCCCAAGAACACCACATCTTCATAAGATTTCCATGCGGGAAAGTAGGTTGGAGGATTTGCAACTTTGATGTTTGTTGGGGACTGAGAGTGAGACGAGTGGGCCTGAGTCGTGTTATAGGACGTAACAGACATATTTGGATTGAGGGCCGGGTTAGACGCCGTTGTTGCTGCAAGGAGTAGAGGATTTACAGCGCTAGCGCTGGGGGGATGGTGAGTTGGGAAGGCCCCGGTCGGCGTCATGGAACCAGTGCCGCTGGGTGTGGCGAGGTTCGAAGGAAGCTCGCTCATGAACATTGTTGCAGAGCTTGGCGAGACAAGATAACGGCTATTTAGGGTGGTTACAAGAGCTTCTCTGAAGCCCTTTACCTGGGATCCGGCACCACAGATAACCAGGGCCTCCCATGCATCTTGCCGCTTGCCAACGTCATCGACAGAGAGAATAGTCCGGTAGATGGTATCCGCAATGGCGTCCATGTAGCCACCATCCGCGGCCTGGAAGCGCTCAATTCCGACTTCTATATCACGCTTGCCGCGAATAGCATTCTCCTTCTCCCGCTCCCTTCGCTTTTCCTCTTTCTTTGCTGCCCTTTGGTCCCTTATCTGCTCTGCATCGCCTTCCGCTGGAGCTTCAACAGGAGCCTCAGCCGGAGCTTCAGGACTGGCTTCTGCAGTTGGCTCCTCCGCCATGGGTTGATCCGCCGGAGCCGCAGGTGGCTCAGGCGTCTTCTGTCTCTTCGCATCTGGCTCATCGAACTGTACTTCCTCATAATGGAATATTGCGCGGGGCCTCTTCGCGTTAGGAAGCCTGACAGGTCTTGCCAATGCCGCGGCTTCAGCAGCCTCCTTTGCTAACTGGCCTGCTCTGCCACGTGGTTTCTTCTCCTTCTCCTTTTCCATTTTGGCTAGGAATTCTTGTGTCTTTCCACTGGTAACAATAGTGGCAATATCAAGATTGCCATCGTCGTCAACTGCTTTGTCCTCTCCATCGTCTTCGCCATCCTCTTCTCCAACCTCGGTGTCTGGACCCGGACCGCGAGGAGCTTCCGAGATCTTAACATTTGGTCCTGAGGAAGTCGCGCCAGTAGATGCTGCCGCAGCGGGATTGCTAACGACCTCCTCGGTGGCCGCCTCAGTACCAGGTAGTGGGGTCCCAGGTGGCAAGATCTCGCATATTGGGCTCTTCTTCAACTGCTCGGCCATCTCCCGGGTAAATCCTTTCGCTTTTAGAAGATCCGTCAGGCGTCTGGTCATTCCATCTCCACCAGACTGTGGGACACAGCCCCGGGCAGAAATCTGGAAGTCCGTAATAGCAGTAATGTCAACCTTTTCGAAGCCGACATCGATGACTGCCGCATTCGCAATGCCGTACGCATATGAAGTGGCGAGCGCGCTATCCATAATACATAGTGCAGGCGTCTTGAACTTCTCGAATATAAATTGTGTAATGTCCTCGTGGTTTTTCGCGGTCCAGGCTGGTTGCGCGATCAGCAAAACAGGAGTATGGAGAACTGGTGACAGCGTCACGAAGACATGGTTTAACAGCGCCAAAAAAGCTGGCATGTTTTCAATCCGGCCCTCTATTCATCATTAGTTAAACTTAAGGAGATCTCGCACAAGAATACGCACCTTTGAGTGGGTATATTGCGCCTTCACCATCATCCGGGTACTCTAGGAGTTCCTCTTCCTCCTCATCCGCATTGCCCTCCGTGCCATCCATATCCACATCTCCGTCACCGGCCACAGCCTTCTTTCGCGCCTGAATCTTGTAGGGCTCGTAGGTCTTTCCATCTGGGGCGGGGAACATGCGCGAGGGAAACCTGTGCGTTGGGGGAGTAAACGACTCGGGCAAACCGAGCTGCGCAAGGGTGGTCTGCGAGCCGGGTGCAATTATGAGAATATTCTCATCTTTGAAAGGAGGCATTTTGCTGGCAGGTCTTCCGAGTGAAGGAGTGCGTATTTGTTTGGCTTTGTCTTCCCAATGTCGGATTTCAAGTGTATCCGCGCTGAAAGGAAACTTAAGGTCAACGCGACAAATGTTGCAGCCTTCAAAATTAGGCGCGATATGGTTCCTCCCACTCCCCTCTCTCTTAACGCAGCTGGAATGAAACATTATCCTCCTACATCATCTTCTCTTTTTCTCAGGATAGCAAGTAGACGGTCTATTTACTGCTCTGCTGCACTATGCGCAAGGAAAATTTACTCTTGCATTAAATATTAAGCTTAAGAGCGCATGTAAGGGCATATTGCCTAGCTATAAAACTCAGATTGACTATCGTTGCGAACAGGCATTCGCGCCATCGACATATTGCGGGACAATTTCTATTGCGCATGTCTCAAGTCTATCTTCTCATCTAGAAGGTTATTGTCCATCTCGTTGAGCTCAGCTACGTCCTGCCAGCATGGACTAAGCTTCTGGGTTATCTTTGATGGGTACCATATGGCAAAGTGAACGGCCGTGTTTTTGCGACCAAACACACTCTGCCATATTAACTCAGTAGAACCTATATCGCAACCCCAGTCAAAGGGGGATACGGTCCCAGCAGGGATGTATACGCAGCACTGTACGTTTACCTGTCGAACAGTCAAGTCGGGGAAGGGGCTGGCCGGGATATAGAGCTGAGCTGGACAACCAGCCTGAGATGAATGAGAAGATTGACTTCGATAAACTTGGAGGATGCAGGTAATGTTCCCGGTCACCACGACAAGCAGGTAGAAAGAGCCAACGTGAACCCGGCCCGGGTTTGCGTGACATTTACTACCGACAGGTCCGAGAGGCTTGTCTGCAGTTACACGAGCCCTCTCAAAACAATATAACCGGTCTCCTAGAGCGTTATACGAGCGGTTCCCTCCTTAATAAGATCACCATATTATTGGATACGACCCGCCTCCTCCGCCAGGGCGTCTTACCGGTCCCAGCGCACCTCCAGGCCGTCCGTCGCACTTTTCAAGGTAACCAGTTCCCCCACAGAGGACCTGCTGGGTAGTTTTCACTTACCGTACTTTGAATATACGTTCCTATTTCACCAATGGGGTCTGGGAGTAGATTTTGTCGTCCAACATGAATCTATTGTTAAAAAATGTACAACTGCAGCGGAAAGAAGGGTCTCTATTACAAAGTTTTATGCCAAACGCCCCCAAACTCAACACTATCTATGCATGTGTTCCATTCACACCATTCACGCCATTGGTGGCAGCGTCACCATTGGTCTGTGGTTCTTCATATCTGTCCCAATTGGCCAGGATGTTGCCTATCCTGGGGGAGTTCGTCAGGCGGTAGACGTCCTCAAAATACTCCTTCGTGAGCTCGAACGGCCGGGCGGTCACGTTGGGAATATACTTTCCGATCAGTTTGCTGGGATCGATGGTCGTTTTGTTGATCTTCTTAAGAAGGAAGCTTCGGAAAGGTTTGACACCAGAACGCAAGAAGGTGGAGTGGAAAGGCACATCAATACCTTTGAGAGGAATCGTGGCAAAGCCTCGCTGGAGCTCCAGCGGTTTTGGCTTGGCCTCTGTTTGCTTGGCGCACTCTCGGATGATCTCAACGAGGTGGGCCTTTACATCCTCGATCGATAAGGTCTCAATGAGCTGCTGGATGTCGATCTTCTGTGCCTTCAAGTAATTGGTAACGCTAGTAAGAGTATCCAGAGCCCGGAGATCGCCAGCGCAGACATACTGCATATTGGCGATGTTGTAATTTACAATTTCCAATAGCCAAGTAGTCTCTTCAGCGATATTTTCGACTACATATTGAAGAGCCTGCTCGTTGAAGGTCTTGGAAATCCTGCTAGGATTGACAGCGCACATCGAGTAGTTGGATCGACCACTGGCATCGCGCTCGACGGCAACCTGCATGGTAAGGCCTCTGTAGAAGACGACCGACACCAAACTCTCAATGGGCATAACTTCAGCCAGCGCAGCAAGAGCAGAGTATTCTCCGAGGGAGTGGCCAGCAAAACTGCTGTCACGTTGGACGAGCCCCTTTGCTCGCATATCCTCGAAACTTGCCTTCTCCATAAGCGTCAAGGCTGGTTGGGTGAACTGGGTTGCAGAGAGTAGGCCAGTTGGCGATCTGTAAGTGTATGAGGTCGTTGTCTCGTCAATCTCCTTGAAGATCTTCTCTGACTTGATAGAGCCGTCTGCCGCAACAGTCTCGAAGGTCATGGACATGTAGTTTGCACGAATGGCTTTCCCTCGGGGTCCTCCAAAGTAGATGGTAAGCTCCTTGGGGTTATTTTTGACAATATTGGTAATTTCGAAGCCTGATTGGGTTAGACAGGATGGACTAAGCGGATGTAAGGTACTTACCATAGTTGTCGCGGAAATGCTTGTCCGCACGATCCCACACCTCTTTGGCAACCGCACTGCTTGCATAAAGCTCCATTCCCATACCCTGCTCCTGCGAGCCTTGTCCAGTGAAGACATATGCCGAGACGGGCTGCTCTACTTCAGCCTCACCAAGAAGAACCTTCTCCTCAGTCTCCTTATTGCTAGCCTCGACGCTAATGATTTTGCGACCTGCAACCATACCAACATGCTGGAGATTGACCTCAATGTCATCTTTGGGCAGGACCATGCCGGTGAGGGACGCGTGGAAACTTCGAACGCGGCCGACGTTGTTCTCTGCGGCCCATGTTTCAACCAAGCTTCTCACAGCAGCGCTGGAGTACATGCCGTGGGTGATTGTACCGGGCAGGTTGGCGTAGTTGGCAAAGACTCGGGACACATGAATTGGATTGTAATCGCCAGAGACACGTGCATAAGTCTCATTGGATGCAGGTGCTTTGAGAAGAAGTGGCGTCTTGCCACTCAAAGGAATGGCATTTTCGAAGTTGATGGGCTGTTCGATAGAAGAACCGTGTCTTTCAAGGTAGTCAATGACCGGGTTTCCATGAGAAGCACCTGCCTCATATTCAACGCTGGCAACTTGAATGATCTCCTTAGTAGGTAGTTCCATCAAAACCTGACCACGAGTTTCAACACTGCTGAAGACCTTCTGGTTCTTGAAGCGGATGAAACTCTGAAGACGGAAGGTTAGTGTCTGTCCAAGGAGCTCGTGTTCCGGCTCATCAAAGCTGAACCACTCCTTGGACTTGAGAACAGCAACATCTTTGGAGGTTGCAAGGTGGATCTGCATGGGAGTTTCTTGTTTCCGTTGGAAGGTGTTTTCAAAATCGGTGTATGCACCTCGGTACAGGAATTGTGACGTGACCTCCATCACGGGTTTTCCTTCTCGAGTGATTGTGCCACAGACCTCAACCATCTTGCCGGCATCTTGGTTGATCACGGCATTGACTTGGGCGGTTGTTTCAACCTCATCACCTTTCTTCAAAGGGTCCGCACCTGGAAGCATGCGGAAACCATTCGACAGATGAACGAGCTTAAGAAGGTCGCCATCGATGCTTCGAGGGAATATCGGCTTCGTAATAGCTTTCCAGCCCACTACAATAGCGAAATCCATTGGTGCCAAAACTTCCTTACCAGGGCGATCCACAAAAGCTTCTCCAGTGTTGCCAACTGCGTGTACAAAGTCGTTGATAGCCTCACCTGTAATTTGTGCCCTACCCCCATTGAACTTCCCGGTGACAGGGGCATCGAGATCGATGGGCTCGGATCCAAACCATGCGCGCCAGTAGAACTCTTTGATGCGGTCGTTTCGGTCTGCCATGACTTCTCGGATTGGCGCGTATCCAGCCTCCGGGTGATACGTTAATCGGAGAGGTAGTGCCACGGGCTTTCCGACGGCTGTTGTTTCCTTGATCAGGTTAACCTGAATCTCGTTCTTGCCGACGAGCTTGACATCGATGATTGGAACATTATGATTAGGTCTAGTCTGTTCCTTGACGGCAATAATAGTTTTAGAGGGCTCATTAGGATGAAAGATCTCCACGAAGAGGCCACGGGCCGGAGCGAAGATACGTTTCATTGGATTGGTTTCGAATTTTTGACCTTGAACGAAGATATCGGACGTGAAGAGTGCATGACGCCAGGAACGCTTTGGGCCAGCAAGGAGCGACAGCCAGGTCTGAAGAGAGGGTAGGGTAGCAGCGGGGTTTGTGGAAAGGCGGTATGTAGTCTTGTCAGTATCGTGTGAAATCGTGAGGCCCTCGATATCAGCTTCCGGCTGGGCTTCGATGAGCTCCCCACCAAAGTACTCGATTACTGGAATGCTCGACCCATCGCCTTTATAAATGTCCTTAGTCAGGCCCTGGATGTGGGCATTATGGATACCATCGAGGATATCTTTAATTGGCTCGTCAACGATCTGGGAGTACTTGGCTGCCGTGGGTCCTTGCAGGATACAGGTTCGGCCGACATCCTGACCGATCACAGCCTCTAGATCCTCCGATTGCCACAGAGAATCCTTCTTGA
Organism: Oidiodendron maius Zn; assembly: GCA_000827325.1. Classification (NCBI taxonomy): domain Eukaryota; kingdom Fungi; phylum Ascomycota; class Leotiomycetes; family Myxotrichaceae; genus Oidiodendron; species Oidiodendron maius. Next base: position 2,819,254 of record KN832870.1, on the reverse strand, counting down.
AGAAGAACTCAAAATTATCATCGAGCGCTGGGACGAAAGTCACGGGCTTCTGGCCACGACGTTGGCAAAGTAGGAGGAAGTGTTGCACGTCTTGGGCATTGATGAGCTGGGTTTCTGCTTCAGGGTAGGTACCTAAGATTCGCTCCACCGCCGGGTATGGGTCGTCGAGCTCAGAGTATGCTTGGAGCAGGGAAGGCTTTCCTTGACTTTGAGTGAAACGCTCCTCCATTCGGTGGATGAAGTCGCCAGTGAGTATCTCGTGGGACTTGTCGATCCAGCGGGATTCATGCTTGACGTATAACAAGTCAACCATGCGTCGGACCACTTCTCCATATGTCATGTCCTCGAGGTCGACAGTCTCTCCAGCCTTGTTACGTCCGAACCACACCTTCTGGAAGTCGTCATTGAGCTTTTTGATGATGTAGTCACGGTTCTTCTTCAGCTCCGGTACCCGTTTTGCCTTTGGCAAGCTGAAGATCTTTTGATCCATCTCAGCCCAGAATTTGACACCTCGAGTTGCCAATTTGTGAATAGGCTCTCCCATCTCAGATCGGACGGTGATGACACCGCCAGCGGGACCCTTGTAAGTCTGTTCCCACTGGCTGTCGTCCAGACCCTCTGCCTCAGTGATAGCCTTTTTGGCATTCTTGCTAGTATGTGCCTCCTTTGCAGTCATCATGCGACTGCCGAAGAGACAGCCGTCGAATGGCATGGGAGGGTAGCCATATTTGGCAGACCAAGCACCTGTGAGATAGGGATATGTATCCTCGGCCCCACCAAAACCGCTGCCTGCCACGAGAATGAGGTTCTCGCATCTCCGCAGGCGACCATACATCTGAATGATTGGCTGATGGAAATCCTCGTATGAATGATGTCCACCACCACGACCACCAGTCCATTGAAGGACGACAGGGAATTGCGGGCTTGCTTTCGCAATATTGATCACTGACTGGATGGCCTCGACGGAGCCTGGCTTAAAGGAGATGTGTTTCAAGCCCAGTGTATCAATGTACTCCTGAGCGACCTCAATTGAGGGGACACCGGCGCCAATGGTCAATCCTTCAATTGGAATGCCTTCGGCACGCAGTTTACCTAGAAGCGGAATTTGCCACTGCATCGCGCGAGGATTGACGTAGATGAGATTAACTGTAATACCACGTCCAGCGGGGATAGCCTTTTCAATGTTCTCCAGGGCTGCAGTCATGGATTTGGCGTTGTAGTACCCGCCTCCAGCCAACTCAATTTGATAGCCAGCGTTCATGGTTGCGGCAACAAAGTCCCAAGGGACTGTGCAAGGGGTCATACCAGCGACCATGACTGGTGGGACACCCAAAAGTCGACTCATTTTCGTATCGACAAAAGTCTGGCCTGCAGAGGTCTTGACCAGCCGTGGGCCGTGTTCCTTCACCCAGTCGACAGCGTATTTGACAGCGTGGACTTCGTCACGGTCAAACATTTCTGGCTTGTAGCCAACTTCAGGAACCGTGCCATCAATGGCGCCAGCCAAAATGACACGGACGCCCGTTCCATCCTTGTTGCGGCTGGTCAGTATGCCGAGACCAGAAATTCCACCCGGGCCAAAGTCTAAGACGTGAGTAGCCTGAGGAAATGTGGTGGCCTTCTCCCAGTTGACAGGATCATGCGTGATTAGGCGTATCAGAGTAGGAACAATGTTCCCAGTGACATTTTCCCGAATGTCTTTGCCACTGTTTGTATCATAAACCGGTATGCCCAGCGCTTTGCTATCAATCTCGATGCCCTTGAGATCATCCTCAATGTGAGCAGTTGCACCAGCGAGATACTTGCTGTGGAAAGGAGATGTGATTGGCAGGAAACGGTTTACGAATCGGACCTTACGCTCTGTGAATGGAATACGGGTCTGATCTAGCCCGGTGGGAGCCTTGACTTTTCGGAGTTGGAGGTTGAGACCATAGAGGGAAATAGGGGGTCCAGTGACGACCACGTTACGTGCACTATTGATAAGGGAGATGGCGATATGCCTATCTTCCGGAAGGTATTGATTGGTCTCATCAACATGTTCTTGGACTTGTGCTCGTGACAGGTCCCGGATACTCAACATTGGCGTTGGACTACCTTCTCCATTATCGACGGAGTCTTGCAAAATCGATGGCGCTAAAGAAGTTGTTGGATAGGTTTGTTGACTGCGAGCTCCAATCCAGAAGAGAATTGTCAGTGAAGAAATTGCAATCTTATCAAACTCCTCCCATGAGCCTGCGGCAGAGGTAGCAGCCGCAAGAACAATGCCCTGCGAGTGACCAGTTGTTCCGCTCAGACGATCTCTGAATTGCCCCGGTGTAAGGCCAAGGACTCTGCAGGTGACAGTGTAGTGGGAGAGCTGGACAAGGCCAATTAAGGGAAAGCTAACTGGCGCTGACACCAAATAATCGATATCTGGGGTTGCTTCCGGGTCATGTAACCAAGCCATGATATCGAGTCCTTTCGGATATAACTTCTCGGCGCGAGGGTCGCATGACAGATTTTGCAGGACTTCCGCCGCAGATGTGATCAGGTCCTCCACAAACGATGGGTATACCTTGTATAGTTCCCTAAGCTCTTCAAAATACTCCTCAATGTTGCCCTGGCCACCAAAAATGCTGTAGACTTTTGCGGCCCCCTCGTCCGAAGCACGGAAGAGGGCGGACTCATGAGGGCGTATGGGTCTGCTTGCTGCAGCTCGAGCGGCGTAGTAGCTTCGCACAACCTCGAGCTTCTTAGCATCGATGCCAGGGAGGGTGGCAGCCACGGCGTGGACCTCATTGCCTCCCAAGAAGCCACGCTCGAACTCGTTGAGTACGAATTTCAGCACCTCCTCGTAGGAGCCCTGGGCGTCATCCTCGCCCTCCTCGACATCCTGGGCGACAAATCCCAGATATCTGGCAACAAGCTCTGCGATGGACGAGGGCTCGTCGTCCTGCGCAAGCTCGTCTGTGGGCTCGGGAAGGGATGCGAGGAAGCGGTCCTTGATCTGGGAGGCGTGGAAGTGGAGACTTGTGGGTATTAAGAAGGAGTATTCAAGAGAGCCATGGACCAGAGAGAGTGGTCTCAGCGACGAGGAGGATCGAGGGGTCGAGACACCCGTCTGAGGGCCTGTGGAAGTGCCGTACATTGTGAGGACTGCGTCTGGTTTGGGTCAGGAGTTTGGTTTTGAAGAATGATGACATCTGGGCACGGTGCCAAAGGAGCGCCTACTCTACTTCTCTATCTCATTCCCGATTTCCCCTTCCTTTGCAGTCCCGCGACGCAGCGTGCCTGGCGGGAGAGGGAAGAACGGTGGCCGCAAGGGAGCAGACTCCTGGGCTAGCACTGCTTCTGTCTGCCCAAAGAGGCGCCTAATTTCGTGGGTATGAGGTCGCAGAAGATCAATTGATATTATTAAAACGTGCAGAGCGTGAGGGAGGAGTGGAGGAGGGGGAGGAGGTGGATTGAGTTGATAACTTTTGGGATGCCTGTCTGCACTGATTACAACAGTTCCCTTTGCCTTCCATCCGCCCATGACTTTTTTTGGCGAGCTCTCGGCGGCGGTCGGCCTCCCAACGTAACTCCCCCTAAAGCCGCCACCCAGCGTGCGCTAGTGCATTGTTGGGCGACATCCCCGGGCCCGTCTAATGCACGCCCAGAGTATGGAGGATGCCTGGTAACCTCAGGCGGGAAGAGGCAAACACGCCTTTGTACTGTACCGTGGCCGAGTCTGCCTGTGGTCATGAGAGCCTCCATCGAGCAAGTTGCTCTCCGCACCAGCTGGAGCGGAAACAGGATTTTCTAGAGCATCTCTCATGCGGATGTCTGTTTGACAGGAACCGTGATCAACAGAAGACATACCGCTGGCACCTCCTATCACACGTCTGCACGTAGTCTGTCTAGTCCGTGTAATTGTCTTTGTACTCCCGATCTGCGACGCCGTTTCTTGAGGTGCAGAGCTTTGGTTACTAAGCATCGGGTTTTTTGCCGGCGTCGCCCAGTGCGTGCAGGGAACGGTGGCGCCTGACCGCTTCCGGCGTAGCGTCGCAGCGTGGTTGAGGTCCAGGGGACAACTTTTTGGTCTCAACATTGCCCGACATTCCACGACGGACCGAAGGAAGACTGATAGTATAATCACAGTCTTCTCTTGCCCATTGAGCGTGCCATCGAGGGCAGTGACGCCTCACCCCCCATCAGCCTCCTCTCCTCTCTATCCCACTTCATAATCTACATTGCATCTGCTTCTTCTGTGCGCCTTTTGTTTCCTTTCTCCACCAGTTCCTCCCGACGAACCGAGCACTCCTATTACATCAACAGCATACCCAAACCACGACGCCCTTCATTGACACTCTCTTCCTCCTTCTGACCCCCGACACGGCATTCCTCTCCTCAACTTACACATCGTCATCGTCCCCGGACGTAAAATCACTCCCTCGAGATGCGCCCTGAAGTCGAGCAGGAGCTCGCCCACACGCTCCTCGTCGAGCTCTTGGCATATCAGTTCGCCTCGCCCGTGCGGTGGATTGAGACCCAAGATGTCATCCTGGCAGAGAAGACCACGGAACGCATTGTCGAGATCGGTCCTGCGGATACCTTAGGGGTGATGGCCAAGCGGACAATTGCGTCCAAGTATGAGGCATACGACGCGGCAAAATCAGTGCAGCGTCAGATTCTCTGCTATAATAAGGATGCTAAGGAGATATACTACGATGTTGATCCAGTCGAAGACGAACCAGAGCCGGCCGCTGCTTCCAGTGCTGCCCCGACTGCCCCCGCGTCCACTTCTGGTTCTGCACCGGCAGCTGTGGCCGCACCACCTCCCAGCGCTGGGCCCGCAGCACAAGTTCCAGATGCCCCAGTTGGTGCTGTGGATATCGTGCGAGCATTAATTGCTCAGAAACTCAAGAAACCACTTATGGAAATACCCCTGAGCAAGGCAGTTAAGGATTTAGTTGGTGGTACGTATGAGCCAAGCACGAGGTGCGTAGTGCAGGACTGACTCCGTCCATAGGAAAATCCACACTCCAGAACGAAATTCTGGGAGATCTGGGCAAAGAATTTGGCTCGACGCCTGAAAAGCCTGAAGATACCCCCTTAGACGAATTAGGAGCGGCCATGCAAGCCACCTTCAACGGACAACTCGGCAAGCAATCGTCATCTCTGGTTGCTAGGTTAATCTCATCCAAAATGCCCGGAGGCTTTAATATAACAACGGCTCGAAAGTACTTGGAGACCCGATGGGGTCTCGGCCCCGGAAGACAAGACGGGGTATTAATTTTGGCCCTGACCATGGAGCCACCTGCTCGTCTTGGGGCTGAGAACGACGCCAAGGCTTACCTTGATGATGTGTCCCAGAAATATGCAACCAATGTCGGCATAAGCCTTGCAGCTCCAACTGCCGCGGGAGACGGTGGATCTGGTGGTGGGATGATGATGGACCCAGCTGCTATCGACGCCTTGACAAAAGACCAGAGAGCCCTCTTCAAGCAACAACTCGAGCTTTTCGCTCGATACTTGAAGATGGATCTTCGAGCAGGCGACAAGGCCTACATCGGCTCCCAGGAGTCAACAAAAGTCCTCCAAAGTCAGTTGGATCTCTGGAACACGGAGCATGGAGACTTCTACGCCGCAGGCATTGAACCCATATTTAGCTCACTCAAGGCCAGAGTATACGATTCCTCATGGAACTGGGCTCGTCAAGATGCCTGGAGCATGTACTACGACATCATCTTCGGACGCCTACAAGCTGTTGACCGTGAGATCGTTAGCCAGTGCATTCGGATTATGAATCGGTCTAACCCTACCCTCCTTGAGTTCATGCAATACCATATCGATAATTGCCCAACAGAGCGAGGCGAAACTTACAAACTCGCGAAAGTCCTTGGCCAACAACTGATCGAGAACTGCCGAGAAGTCTTGGGCACTGCTCCTGCATACAAAGACGTCTCCATGCCGACCGCGCCCCATACGACCATTGATGCGCGAGGCAGTTTAGAGTATGCTGAGGTCCCTCGGGCCAGTGTTCGAAAACTTGAGCACTACGTCCGCGAGATGGCGGATGGAGGGAAGATCTCGGAGTATGGTAACCGGACAAAGGTCCAGAATGATCTAAGCCGCATCTATAAGCTTATCAAGCAACAACACAAGCTCTCCAAAGCATCACAGCTCCAAATTAAGTCCCTTTACGGAGACGTCATCAGATCTCTTGCCATGAGCGAGGGCCAGATTATCCCCAAGGAGACATCGAATGGCAAGGCCAACGGCCATGTAAAGAAGACTGGGGTTGTCCGTCCCGCCAATGGCCCAACAAAGGCAGGAAAAGTTGAGACCATCCCTTTCCTCCACTTGAAGAGAAAAGACGAGCACGGCTGGGAATATAGCAAGAAGCTTACCGGACTCTATCTGGATGGTCTAGAGCAAGCGGCAAAATCTGGTGTAACATTCCAAGGCAAGAATGCGTTGATGACTGGTGCTGGCGCTGGCTCAATTGGCGCGGAGGTTCTCCAAGGCCTTATTAGTGGCGGTGCCAGGGTAGTTGTTACCACCAGCCGTTTCTCGCGAGAGGTAACAGAGTATTACCAGTCGATGTATGCTCGTTATGGCGCGCGGGGCTCCCAACTCATTGTTGTGCCATTCAACCAAGGCAGCAAACAAGATGTGGAAGCGCTGGTCTCATACATCTACGATACTAAGAAGGGTCTTGGATGGGATCTTGACTATGTCATTCCCTTTGCTGCAATTCCTGAAAATGGTCGCGAAATTGATAGCATCGATTCGAAATCAGAGCTTGCCCATCGTATCATGTTGACCAATCTGTTGCGCCTCCTTGGCTGTGTCAAGATACAAAAGTCGGATCGAGGCTTCGAGACCCGCCCCGCTCAAGTTGTCCTACCGCTGTCGCCAAATCACGGAACCTTTGGCAACGACGGCCTCTATTCAGAGTCAAAGTTGGCCCTGGAGACCTTATTCAATAGATGGCACTCCGAGAGCTGGGGTAATTACCTCACTATCTGTGGAGCTGTCATTGGATGGACCCGCGGTACGGGCCTCATGTCTGGTAACAATATTGTTGCTGAAGGCGTGGAGGCCTATGGTGTTCGTACTTTTTCACAACAAGAAATGGCCTTTAACTTGTTGGGTCTCATGGCGCCGACCATTGTCGACCTTTGCCAGTCGGAGCCTGTGTTTGCTGATCTAAATGGCGGTCTTCAATTTATCCCAGATCTCAAGGATCTGATGAGCAAGCTCCGGAAGGACATCATGGAAACCAGCGAAGTCCGCCAAGCGGTCACTAAAGAAACTGCCATCGAGAACAAGGTGGTTAATGGCGAGGGCAGCGAAGCGCTTTACAAGAAGCTCACGATCGAGCCCCGTGCCAACATTAAGTATGATTTCCCCGAGCTTCCGGACTGGAAGCAGGAAATTGAACCCCTGAACGAGAATCTCAAGGGCATGGTGGATCTTGAGAAGGTTGTAGTAGTCACAGGCTTTGCTGAAGTTGGACCTTGGGGTAACTCTAGAACCCGCTGGGAGATGGAGGCTTATGGCAAGTTCTCACTTGAAGGTTGCGTGGAAATGGCATGGATCATGGGTCTCATCAAACACCACAATGGCCCCATCAAGGGTAAACAGTACACCGGCTGGGTGGATGCCAAGACTGGAGACCCTGTTGACGATAAAGATGTCAAGGCCAAGTACGAATCCTACATCCTCGAGCACTCTGGCATTCGCCTCATCGAACCGGAGCTCTTCAACGGATATGACCCCAACAAGAAGCAGCTCCTCCAGGAGGTCGTCATTGATGAGGATCTTGAGCCATTCGAGACGTCAAAGGAGACTGCCGAAGAATTTCGTCGCGAGCATGGCGATAAGGCCGAAATCTTCGAAATTCCAGAGACTGGAGAGTATATTGTCCGTATGAAAAAGGGTGCCACTCTCATGATCCCCAAGGCGCTGAGATTCGATCGCCTCGTCGCCGGGCAGATCCCGACAGGATGGGATGCCAAGAAATATGGTGTCCCAGAGGACATCATTTCACAAGTCGATCCGGTTACCCTGTTCGTTCTTGTAAGCACAGTCGAAGCATTGTTGGCATCTGGTATAACAGATCCATACGAATTCTATCAGTACGTCCACATCTCAGAAGTCGGCAACTGCGTCGGTTCCGGCATCGGTGGTACGACAGCTTTAAGAGGCATGTACAAGGATCGTTACTTGGATAAGCCACTGCAAAAAGATATTCTCCAAGAGTCGTTCATCAATACCATGAGTGCGTGGGTGAACATGCTGCTCCTGTCGTCTACTGGACCAATCAAGACACCAGTGGGTGCCTGCGCAACGGCCGTTGAGTCTATTGATATTGGTTACGAGACTATCATTGAGGGGAAAGCGCGTGTCTGCTTGGTCGGTGGCTTCGATGACTTCCAAGAGGAAGGCTCGTACGAATTTGCCAATATGAAGGCTACGAGCAATGCCGTCGACGAGTTTGCGCACGGCCGAACTCCCAAGGAGATGTCTCGCCCAACCACAACTACCCGAAATGGCTTCATGGAGTCTCAAGGCTGTGGTATCCAGGTCATTATGACTGCTAGACTTGCTCTCGATATGGGTGTCCCTATCTACGGCATTCTTGGTCTAACTGCCACTGCTACTGACAAGATTGGTCGATCCGTACCTGCTCCCGGAATGGGTGTCCTTACCACCGCCCGTGAGAACCCCGGCAAGTTCCCGTCTCCTCTCCTCGATATCAAATACCGTCGCCGGCAAATCGAGCTCCGGAAGAAGAACATAAAGCAGTGGCAAGAGGCGGAGTTGCAGTATCTGCATGAGGAGATTGCTGCCATGAAAGCCCAAGGTGGAGAATTTAACGAAGAAGAGTACGCCCAGTCTCGAGCAATGCACATCGAGGCTGAAGCCGCTCGCCAGGAACGGGATGTTCTCAACAGTCTCGGAAACAGCTTCTGGAAGAAGGATCCTACTATTGCTCCTCTCCGCGGCTGCCTTGCTACTTGGGGTCTGACTATTGATGATCTTAGCGTCGCTTCCTTCCACGGTACCTCGACCGTTGCCAACGACAAGAACGAATCTTCCGTTATTAGCAACCAATTGAAGCACCTTGGCCGCAAGAAGGGGAATGCTATTATGGGAATCTTCCAAAAGTACCTTACTGGCCACCCTAAGGGTGCTGCTGGTGCGTTCATGTTCAACGGGTGTCTGCAAGTCCTAAACTCAGGCTTGATTCCTGGAAATAGAAATGCCGACAACGTGGATGAGGTCATGGAGCAATTCGACTACATTGTGTACCCAAGCCGCAGCATCCAAACAGATGGCATAAAGGCGTTCTCCGTTACGTCGTTTGGTTTCGGTCAGAAGGGTGCTCAAGCCATCGGCATTCACCCCAAGTACTTGTTTGCGACTCTCGATCAAGCTACGTACCTAGCATACCGTACCAAGGTCGAAGCACGTCAAAAGAAGGCTTATCGATACTTTCATAACGGCTTAATCACGAACACCTTGTTCGTCGCCAAATCCAATGCGCCTTTCACGGACGACCAAGAAACATCTGTCTTCCTCAACCCAGATGCACGTGTTTCAATCGACAAGAAAACCTCAGCTCTCACATACCCTGCACAGTTCTCAAAGAAGACTGAACCTCGCAAAGAGAAGACTGAAAGCACAAAACAGATTATTGAGTCACTGGCTAGGGGTGCTGCTAGGGCCAATAACAAGGTTGGCGTCGATGTTGAGGACATTACAGCCATCAATATCGAGAACGATACGTTCGTCAGCCGGAATTTCACCGAGAAAGAGCAGATTTATTGCCGGAAGGCCCCCCACCCTCAGGCCTCGTTTGCTGGGAAGTGGAGCGCTAAAGAGGCCGTCTTCAAGTCTCTGGGCGTAGCGAGCAAAGGAGCCAGTGCTGCGCTGAAGGAGATTGAGATCACCAACAATGAGCACGGTGCACCAATCGTCACAGTAAGAGGACCCCCATATCCTAAATGATCCAACTGTCGACTAACCATCTTTAGCTCCACGGTGATGCCGCTGAGGCAGCGAAGAATGCGGGTGTGAAAGAGATCAGCGTTTCCATCTCGCACTCCGAGAGCCAGGCGATTGCAATTGCAGTTGCCACATTCTAGGATTGATTCTTGTACACCAGCTGTTTTAAAACCACAAGCCGCTTTAGGGTTTACTGGCGCCTACATATTCATTTTAATGAACAATTCTTTACTGGTTGGGGAGTTTTGAGTTCATCGGATAAGCACGCTGAGAACCAATAACTCTGCGGTGGTTGATTTATATAGGGATCCAATAGAGCACTAGACTTATTTGAACTGTTACAACTGTGAATGGCAAAATATAGCATATGTCAAGCATCTCAGATGCGTAAGTTAATTACGCCAGCTAATCATCTTTCCATTCTTGATGTATTCGATGACTGCACCCCCTTATAAACTCCAAACAAGAACTAAAACGACATATATAAATCTCCAGGTACATATGGATGCTGCAGGCCAAAACTCCAGTCTGCATAACGAAACGCCTGCCTGTATGTTAAATAGCAGCACAAGAAGCAAAAATAACCTCAGTTTAAACTCTTAATCAGTACCCTCTAGAACTTTTCCATCAGGTTCAGCCTGACGGTGAGCATCCTCGCACGTTTTCCGAAAATATACATGGGCACAGTGAAGGCCATAAGGATAAGCTGAATGACGCCGATGTATATGAAGACCATCTTGGAGCCGTCGCTCTCAAGCCAGGAGGTGAAGAACAAGCTAAACACTAAACCGTGAAGGATGTTCTTGCTGAAGTTCAGTGTCACCAGGGCCTCGCCAGCGTACTGGCGATAGCTATCGACGCAGAAGGTAATGGCAGTGGTAGAGCCGAGGGAACAGCCGAAAGAGATGACACCGAAGAAGATGGTAGGCACAATCCATGCGTCGCGGACCTGGGCGGACCAGCCGAAACCCATTAGCCCGATGACGGTGCTGAGAGCAACGGGGACGGCCATGACGAGACGGAACTCTGGCTCATAGAGGCCGCCGTTGCGCTTGGCCATGGCGCGAACGATTATGTCGCTGACCTTGCCAGCGACAGCGGTGCCGAGGACACCGCCGACGAAGGGCGAGATGTAGATTAGTCCTGCAGAGAGGGCAGAAAAGTTATATGTGGCCCGGTCACGGTAGATGACTGCCACGGATTCGGAGAGGACGATGAGCCAACCGACTGAACAAGCGTAAACAACGCTGGACCAGAGGACGGCGGGATACGAGTACAGGACGAAGGGTCGGGCCGCAACACGGAACCAGTTGTCGCGGTGAAGCCTACCGTTATACGGCTTGAGTTGTTGGATGAATGTCTGTCGAGGGGCTTGTTTGAGACCTGTGGTATACCGTACGAGTGGAGGCCGTCCGGGGACTGCGAACGGGCTACGATCTCTTCCCCGCCCGCGATCCTCAGATGAAATCTTCTCAACATCGTTGTCGAATGGCGACCGAGTCCTTTCCAACCCAGGAGTAGGTGGAGCCGACTGTACAACATCAACTATATCTTCATCTTCCTGCGTAGCACCAGACACTGTGTGTGCATGTCCATGGGCAGGCGTGGAAGGAACTGATATATACGTTATTTAAAAAGAGCTTACAGCGTGGCACAAAAATTACCTGATAAATGTTGCGTATCAACAAAATGAGCCGCAGCCGGGCTGGCAAGGGCCACAGCTTCCGGAGACAGGTGAGCGTTGTCAGCATTTTCGTCATCGTTTGGCTGGGGTTCATCCTGAGCGAATCCAACGTGCAACCCGTGTGTAGGCCGATGAAATGAAGATGAGATTCTGGCAATAGACGGTCTGGTCGGTGATGCGAGATTCGCATCAACGACATCGCTTGTTCCATCAGCCGGCTTGGCTGTACCATGCTTTGATACAGGGGCATGGGAATCTTTTCTATGTTTAAAGATAGACATTCTAGAGGCGCTTCGCGAGCGTGTCTGGCTTTTAGGTCTTGGTGTACGGTCCCAGAAGGTCTCCGGAACGAAAAGGAAGAGCAGACACCAGCAAAAGCCGCCAATCATAGCTACAATCCTGCTATGTATTAACCCTGTAGACTTCAACATAGCCATAGACTTACCAGAATACCCATCTCCAACCTAGAGACTGTATGACAGCAGCGCTTACCAGGGGTACCAAGTTCTTGCCGCCAAGAAGGAGAAGGGTGTATATACCAATGCGGTACGCACGTTCGTGGAGGAAGAAGATCTCGGCAATTGTAGCAGATGGCAAACACTCGACGGGACTCACTGCAATGCCCTGGAAGATTCTTGCCAGCAAAAGCGAGACATAGCTCGGGGATAGAGCACACCAGATAGCGGTCAAGATGAACATTATGGCTCCAATAAGATACACCGGTCGCTTCCCAAAAAGAATAGCGGTCGGCGAAGCAATTACTGAGCCAACACCCAAGCCCATCATATACAGCCCAGTACTGAGCGAGACCCTGGCCGTTGTGACACCATAGGTCTGTGCAACATTGGTAAAGCCAGCCGCCAGGATGGGAGTCATACCGCCTCCTAACATACAATAGAGACCCAGCGAGAGCAGAGATGAGTCTCTCCTCCATGCTGGCCAGTTGAGAGGGTCATTATGCGAATCGTCTGGTTGTGGTTCCAGGACTATTGCTCCGTCCTTTGTTAGTTTCTTCCCCCTGTGAGGATTTCGGATGATAGAGGCAATGGTTGATGGGATGGAGGAGGCCGACGTCCGTGCCGGAGCATTTCGAAGACCAAGGGGTTCATTACGTTTGCCGGTCAGGAGGAGAACGGAACCTCGAAGAGTGTTAGCAAGTGCATCTTAGAGGACATCCCATGTAACGTCGAAGCGTCCGGGAATTATCTCACATACCTGGCACTTCATGTGTTTTTGAATCGTTCAGTATTCCCATACCCCACTTTGACGGCTTGGCTTCTTCCTTTCCATCTTCTGGCCCATCCGTAGAGGAGCTATGGGAAAAGAAAGGCTGAGGCTGCTCGGACGGGGTTGGCCTTTGGGCGCTGCCATGTTGGATATCGTTGGCAGCCATTTTGCTTACAGCAAGCGACCCCAGGCTGGTCGTGTAGTAAGGAGATAATCAGCTGCCGAGTCTATACCTGCGATAAGAAGAAGATGCAATAGAGGAATGATATCTTTATTGGAGGGGGGCGGAGCGGAGATAATAATACACGAGTAAGCAGGGCAACTGCAAGGAAGAAGGCCGAACGCTCGGGGTATTCTTTAGGGGGTGGGGGAAATCATTGCCCGACAATGCAAGTCCAACAATGTCAGAGGTCGGGAGAGGGAGTGGTGAGGTTGAAGAGTGCAGCCCTGCCGAAGGAAAAGTCTCGAGTGGTGAGCGTGACATATGCCGTTGGTGGACATATATACAGTATATTCTATATCGAGTGCACGGCTGTCGCAGTGCTGGTATCGGCGGCGCAGTACATCCCGCCGCAGGGCGGTGTGCGAGCTTAAATCTGAGCTAGGAAAGGACTGGCGCAATCAGGGAATGCCGAGCATCTTCGACAAGTGGAGGGGGTCAGCCTGACACCCCAGATGTGGAGGATGCGGTATTCTAGTGCGTTGTCGTGGAGGATCTCGTGGTATCGGTGATCAAGTGTCGTTTTCTCGGCCCACGGACGCACGCTGACGTCTTGCTGTGGGGCCTGAGGCATAAAGGCAGTGATCAGCTGTCAAACCATTTCCTGATTCGCCAAAGGAAAGACATAGAGAAAGTCGGGAGGATGAGGAAGACTGAAAGGCTTGAGGAAACATTAATACATTGTCTTCTGCCTTTAACAAGATGATTCCCAGATCGGTGCCCCGGCTTGTGCGAGTCTCGAGGAAGACCCAAAAGCCTGGAATTGCGCCCTCCTCCCTCTCCCTTCGCGTCTTCTCGACCACCCGAGACCAAAGAGGGAGCAACCGCATGTTCTCCCCGTCAGTACATTATACCCCCACGTAGCTGACGCGGTTAACCAGTAGTAGTGTTCGTCGGCCAGAGGACTTTTCGACCTACGTGCTTCTCTCCTCCACCTCCCGCTCGCCTCTTCTGACCTTGTGGACCGCCTCTTACTGCAATACCTGCAAACACGTCTCGCCCGTCCTCCGAGAACTCATATCTGCGGGGGTCGGCGAAGATGAGGGCGGCGTATCCTACTGTGAGATCGAGTACGATTCCCCAGACATATTGGGAAGCGATCTGGGCATCACGTACGTGATCACCAGCATGCCCACGCTGCTGAGCTTCGATCGAGGCGAGGCCCAACTCCAGACAAAGGTTACGGATCCCAAGAAGATGTCAGACAGAGAGTTGCTGAAGGAGTGGATCAGGACAGAGGCCAGAAGGAAGGGCAGTGGAGGCGGGGGCGGTGGAGTTGGGTTCTTCGGTGGTTTGTTTGGGAGCACGAGATAACAATTGCGGATTCAGGATGCTGAACACTCTCAATGGCATGGATCATAAATCATGTCTTCGTGGAAGTTATGTACCTGTTCCCTTTGTTGTTTTCCGTTCTCCAACCTCTATCACAGGGCCAGAAGCTCGCTCTCAGACACCGGCGCGGTTCATGCCGTATAGAATACCTCCTGCAGGCCCTTCCACCACGGTGGCGAGCCGGCCAGACTGCTCTTCGCGCCTTCGACGAGCGACTCCTGGTAGCTGTCGGTCATCCGCCACCACTCCTGGACCTTGGGATTCTCCGCCATCTTCTCCATGTCGCCTGCCCAATCATAGCCGATGTACTTGAAGGAGGCAAAGAGGATGTGGCTATCCGGATCATAAAAGATGGAGTCTAGACCGAGGTCGATCAGCCTCAACACTTTCTACAAGGGCACGAGCGGATGATGTGCCACATCCATTTTGCCGGGTTCAGAGACGGAGGCACAACGGCACTTACAATCCTCAATGTTGCAGTCCTTGATCTGCTTCAGGACTTCGGGCCACACGTTGGCATGGCACTCCTTATATTTCTCCTCGAACTCCGGCTTTAGCTTCACGATCTGTGCGAACCGCCGGCCTTGGTACTTCAACCTGTAGGTGGGGGCTGCCACGGCTGGGCTCACAACGCTGATCGGCGATGTCGGGTTTGTCGACGAAGTGTTCTTCCACATGATGGCCGCTGAGCTCGATTCGACCTAGGCGGAGAAATCTCGATAGAAGGCCTACGGGAGGTGTGAAGGCAACAGCGAAGAGAGAAATGCAAGCTCGAGATTCTGTTGTGCTGAGCCGTGTCCGGATGACAAGAGCTGTGACACCTCAACAACTTTCCGCTGCATGCACGTACCAAGTGGCTTTGCAGTTTCGAAAGGCCAGTCTCTTCACAAACTCCTTCACGATAAACTGGGAAGCTCTGAAACTTGGACTGTTCAAAAGCAATGGAGGTAGTGTGAGGTCGCTCGGGGTTGGGGCGCTTGAAGTCTAGAGGTCCGCCCCCCGCTTTCCTGTACCTAGCTTAATAATTTTTGTTCACAAAATCGCGGACCTCCGTAGCGTGTTCTCCGGAGGATCAGTAGTGGACCACGATAGCTTGTAGCTACAGTACGAGAGGCGCTGAACACCTGGGTAAGCATAAGTCCGGGATCGGTGAGGGAACTGCCGGTCGGGGAATAGAAATACGGGAGATGGACAGTGGCCGAGGCCTTGCTAGACACGGACTCGGATTAAGCCTGTACTAATCAAGACATCCCACCTGCTACCTTTTATATATTATACAGTTCATCTTCCTTTGGTGCCCCAGATAAACCTAAGCTATTTGTGACAAAGCGCCCTACTCCGTGGAAATATGAAAACGTTTTACATCGAGGCCATCCAGTTCCTCCTTACAAGGCCGTATCCTACACACCAGTCGACCAAACCGTGCCCCATGAATCCTACTACTTACAACCCGACACATAATCAATCAATGGCTGAGATCTTTTATTATTTTCGTGATAATGGCTGAATGTTCAGGAATGTTAGGGCAAGGAGCTTCTGTATAAGTCCCAATTGAGCCCAGAACAGACAGGTATTGGCGATGGTCTAGAATGATCGCTATCTGGGGTATTCGCTTTTATGCGTAATAAAACGCTTCCGCCAAGTAGATAACTCCAAAGATCAGGAACGCGCCCGCTCCTCCTAATGTAACTGCGAGGTTGTTAGCAAGACTGTCCGATTTTTTAACCCTGCTTGATAACTTACCAACTCTCAAGCTCACTCTGCCTGCAATTGCCCGTCCGCCGATGACAGCTACACCAGTACATACGGCATGTCCACTGACGGCTCCTCCAGTTACCCACCAGTAGTCCTGGCCCGCAGCCATAGCTATCGTGGCGATCTGACTTCTATCACCCCATTCTCCCAAAAATGTCATTACAAAGGTCTGGACCCATGCCGGACTAAGTAACAACGAAAGAAGATTGTTAAGGCCTCCGAGAACACTTTGTAGGGTTGATGAAGGGGGTTGGCGCCTCCCGTCAGGGGATGATGAAGGGCTGCGTGGTGGTGATGGAATTCGCGATGCTGGTCTGGCTTTTCGTGTGCTTGATCGTCCCAGTCCCATTTCTAGAGCGTATGGCGAAACAGACGACCGCCTTCGCCCTTGTTCGCGTGCTAGGGCCTCCTTCTCCTCGAGTTCTATCTCGACTTCTTGCATCTCCGCACCCACGCCTTCGCCTGGCTTCATGGCTAGTCCTTCTCTTAGCATGCGTGTCCCGAAGATAAGGAACAGCCCTGCAGCGAGGAAGTTGGTAAATCGCTTCGGGATTAGTGTAGGGACCGCATGTCCTAACACAGCAGAAAGGATCGTCATGGTGATCAATGCAGAGAAGGCTGCAGAGAAGACGAGTAATCTATCGTGCTTCATAGCCATTAGAGCCGCGATCAGGAAAGTCTTATCGCCGATTTCAGAAAAGAGGATCATCATGAGAGACAGGACATAGGAGTGTAATGGTTGGATTAAGCCATCATTGGTCTCTTCTTCAGGTAGGTCGACCTTCGCACTTGTTTTGGAACTGGGCTTCGAGATATCTAAATGATCCTTCTTTGCTGAGCCAGGAACTGGGTGTGGTTCGTTGTTGAGTTTTTCTGGGAGGTCATCGGGTTTCTGCATAAATCATCAGAAGCCATAAAAGTACACCACGGTGGGATATCATACCTCAAGCCCAGCAAAAGAGTCAGCGATATCGGCATCGTCGTCCTCGTCCTTCGACTTGGACTTCCCGCTCTCACTCTTGCTTTTCTCGCCTGGTTTCTTCGTTTCTTCACTCAGGGGTAACGGAGGCGCCTCCTTGGGAGAGTCGGGCATCTTCCCAACTTTCTCGCCGGTCTGTCCTTCCTGCGCCTTTCGCGCCTTGTCCTTCTCGCTCACGCCTCCCTCCGTACCAGTTGTGCCTTGCTTTGGTGCTTCTCTATTCGGGTCGTCCATTACTCCGTCATTGACCTGTGGGATCTTCGTGCCATCTGGTGCCATCAGCTCGGCTCCATCCGCATTCCCCGGCTTTACAACCAGTTCCCCATCAACCGATCCGCTCTTTGATTTCTGGTCCTTCTCTGAACCCACGAACGGGCCAGCATGGGGTTTGCCATCCTTCCCGTCTACTGGAGCGTCCTTTGTGCCAATATCATACTTGCTCTTCCCGACTTCAATAGTAGAATCTAATTTGGCGGGTGCTCGGGGTTCTGCTCTTGTAACGGTCGATTTTATGTTGTCTTGTGCGGCATCAGATAGTGCCGTCACGATTGAGACGGCGATGAGGAGAAGCGGTGCGTTACGCCATCGAAGCTGCATGGTAGGTGATGATTATCGTATTTTAGCGATCCGCAGATGAAGGAATGCTCGCGCTCAGCGTCTAGGTGATAAAGGGGGTCTTCCTCGAGGAAGTGGCACGTTTGCACTCTGATGGTGACGGTTGAAAATCCGTTCGCGGGGACTTGCACGACAGAAAAGGGGCTTACGTTAGAAGTCTCGCAGGAGCAGTCGCAGTGCGCTCAGGATAACTCCTCATCAACATACAAGTTCTCCTAAACTGGCTGAATGTGAGCAAAGTACATCTTGGATGGAAGGCCAATTGACCCCTTGAGCCTGCTCCAAGACGACACTAAAATCCCAATCTGGTTTAGCTACATATCGGAACATTGGTCCAGCCAACTTTGTGTATTGGCACGTGACACAACTTGAAATGGCACACGCCACCTACTGTATTTGGTTAATACAGTAAAGGATAATAGGTACTTTGCATCTAACCCAATCTTTCCCTTGTGGCAAATACTTACACCTTTCGATTAATAACAGAACAAGGTGGAAAATAATGCTTGATACAAATCTACTAGGGTAAGTCCTCGCTATCCGTCGAATATAGGTGTATTACATAACTTCACGTAACTCAACCAAGCAACAATAGGGGGCTGCAGTAACTATACAACCCTCCCCCCCCCCCCAATTGATATTAATTTTTTCTCCACTTATTTTGCCACTAAATCCTCCTTCTTTTAAGTCTATTTCATAGCGTTTTTATAATATTTTAAGGTTACTACTTTCTAATTTCAATAATATTATTTTATTAAAAGCTGTGACAACCTTACTGCAGGTAGGCTCAACGATAGAGTCGCAGATGAGAAGTGCTGTATTGAGACGCAAATACAGCTAAAGAGAGAAGAAGAGGAAGACTCAAGGCTAGAAGAGGACTCGAATATAAATACAGCTACCGGTTTAACATTAATCCGTTGCTGTAGCCAGTTGTGGATCAACTGTACCGCTAGTCATGATGCGGCCTCTGCTGGAAGAAGCAATCAAGCCGCATTTCTTCGCGCGACGTTACCCCAGATACTTCGCTGTCTTAAAGGATGGGGAGGGCATCCAAGAAACTGAAGAAGAGAGCTCGGCCGCCAATTCTCTCCACATTACTATGGACTTGATTTCAATTTAACAATACCTTTGAGATATGGCTTCTGGTTTCAAAGTCGGCCAATGTATCAAAGGGAAGGTTAGCACCTACGTCCTCTCGAAGCAACTTCACAAAGATATCTGGACTGCTACGTATCAAGCCCTGCCCATTGATCGCTCCCCATTGCCTCTAACACTAAATAAGGGTTCAAACCTGGGCAAGATGATCATAAAAAGCGCACCTAAGTATTGCTTGGACAACGAACGCGATGTCCTCAAGCATTTTCATGCCCGGCCAGGGATTCGCCAGCTGATGGACGAGACACAGGACCCGCCATCTCTAATGCTAAAACACGATGATAATCTCTTAACTGCGTCAAGTTCGAAAAGACTTGAAAACCCCGAAATTAAGTTTATCGCGAAGAGGATCCTTGAAGCGCTGTAAGCATTCCGTGAGGATGGCTACGTGCATCCTGGTATAGCTTTGCCTCCTTCTCTTTGCTTTATGGTTTTGGATTCTAGACATGACTAATACAACCAACCTTTAGATGTCAAACCGGATAACATCTTATCAATTATGGCAGCGGGTCCTGTCGATTCAGAGAGGTTGAGCTAGGCGATTGTGGCGACGCGTGTTTTGTGAACCCGAAGGATCACCTAAAGCTCGGAAAGAACGGGCACATAATTGGGGCTCATATGTTCAGGAGTCCAGAGGCTTTGCTAAATCTGAGAAGTGGCGCTCCAACTGATATCTGGTCCTTTGGTACAACTGTAAGTGACTTAGATCTGCGCCACTTCAGTTTTATAGCACTAATCGTCGCGCTGACCTTGTTGCAGCTCATAAGCCTAACATGGGGATTAGGCTGGCATATTTTCAAGCCCGATCCCAAGGTGGACCAGACGATGAGGCTTATCCTAACCATGTTCTAGTAAAGCAAATTTAATTTTTCGGGCCTTTTCCACTGAGCTACTTTGATTTTCTTCCAAAAGAGGACGAGAGGTGGGAATTTATAGGTGATGCTACACAGTACATCATAGACCGATCGAAGTCTTCCGGGGAAGCAATATATAATACAGATATTCGGGCATTCGGATCCGAACGGATGATCGTATATCCGTAACGTACAGTAGCGAGTGGGGGCGCATCATATATATTGTGTGGTTATATGCAGCTTTAGAACTCTAGACAATACAATCGATTCCACACAGCTCACCAGTATTAAACTCATCCTGATGAATCCAACGATCCTGTAACCTCTGATAATGGATCTTTCTCGAGTCCGGACGTCAGGAAAGTTTGACCGGAAGTAGGTCACGCAATCTCAGTCTTCTCTACTAAAGAATGTCGAATAGAGATCACTAGCCTCTTATCAGACTCGATGACGCTACACTTGCAGCAAAAATACTGCAGAAAAGGGCGGAATCTCCGCGTTTCTTCTGCCCTGCCCAAGCCAAAATATTTTAACTTAAAAGATATCAAACCGAAACACATGGGAATAATCTTCATAGATATCCCAGACGGCGAAAATCTCCGGACATCCCAGTGCCTCCTCACAGAAATCTGCGTAGCGGGGTAAATGACATAATAAGATTTGAAGAACGTGTAATATATTCACTGGTATAACCCGAAAGCTTTGGTACCGACTCGCTTATGCTGACTCCTATTGTCTCGATGCATTTAGGTAGATCTACTTGGGCAGATCGAGAATGGGGGAACTTTGGGCTTGAAATTATGTGGCAGATGATGTTGTGCTGCATTTTGTCTGCTTTTCTAAGCAACTTGAAGGCTTCCGATTCCTGCTCGTCTTAGGCCGTGAAAACTGTCATATATCGCGTGCAGAGGCTCTTAAACCATTAGGGGAGCTTGGGGATTCAGATAGGTAGTGAAGATGGCAGGTAGCAGTCTCGGGTGAGAATGATGTACAGGACGATCGAGCTGAAAGTTGAGAAGTACATTATGTGTAAAGTATTAAGACCACGAACTTTACTTTAGAGGATGGGAATCTTGTCCAAAAGTTATTGAATGGTCACAAGTCATCGAAGCACGCTATTGAGCGTGACTAGGTGTTGGTTTTGAAAGGGCGCCATTCTGACAGAGCGTCGTCTCATGGCGCAAGTGCAGGTATCGCACGATGGGTTTTAACGTACGACTCATCACATTACATTCTTGAGGTACGTCTCCCTGACTAGACAAGTCCATACGCCACATCCGCAATGCGCAGCCATTGTCGAGAGCTGTCAGTATCCATAACTCTCAACACTAAGGATATTTAATAGAAACTAACTCAATTAGAGAGGCTAAAAGTAGGCTTGAAAGGTATAGTGTTCTTAGGGTAAGTGCAATACAGCCGAATTTTTTAGGCTCCTGCTATACCTAAGGTAATCTTATAAAAGATTATTTTCTCGCTCTTACTCTATAGATCTTTAAGTCTCATCAGCCGGTGTATGAAGTAGACCCTTGAGATCACAAGTCTCGAAATAATCTACCTAATACATATCCTCGAATGTGGTGGAAGCTTAGGGTGAACCTCAACGCAATTCTCAATTGAGCTCCCCACTAAGGTGAGTCAGCCCCTGTAAGTGGTCGGCCTCTCGCTTAATGGCACAAAATAAGTGTTCCAGTAAGAAGCAGTCGGTTTAGTCTTGGCCATAACACAGCACCTTGTGGGGTACATCAACATCGCGTCCCGCATTCTCCAAGTATCACGCACAGCACAACACATGGCCCCCAGAAGCTCAACACGAGCTTCGGCTCGCCCATCCTCGCGCCGTGAAGCATCTTCGCCCCCGAAGCATTCCGGCTATCACCAGTCGCACAGCCATGTGGGACGGCGGACCAGATCCACGCGGAGCCAAAGCATAGACCCTGAAGGAAGCGATATTGAAGTACATGCGAGCAAGGAAGTTGCGAGGAGTAGACGCCTAGCCAGTGTGGAAAATGAGGATGGCCTGGATGACAGTGCGAACAAGCCATCACGGCGAAATAACCAGCGAAGCAGAAAGAGCCTTGCGGCAGAGCCAAGTCCAGGTTAGTAGAATGTTCCCTTCATCGTCCTAGAAACCGCCTACTGAGATGCACATACAGATTTGTCAGCAATTAATGAAGATGTGGGGAATGGCCAGGAGGTCGATGAGGAGGACAGAGACGGAATCGAAATTCAACTAGGTGCAGAGCTGTCTCAGTCTCCCGGTGGCGCATCGCAAGCATCACAATTGTCTGGGACCACTGCAATCACAACACATTCTGAGGATGAAGTCAGGAAATTGAACCCTGTCATGGTCGAATTCCTCCCAGAGCTTCTGGCTTCCTCTACTACGATCGTGGATCTGCTCGCGCCTCCCGGAGCATCTATGGAAGTTATCAAATCCATTGAGAGAGAGCTGAAAATAGTAGGCTCGCGTCAAGCTGTGCGGCTGAATCACGACGAAAAGAAGTTCGAAGCCGATAGAGAAAACTATGGAAAGGAGGTTGATTACATCAACCCGTCCTTTATCCACAGAGCATTGTTTGGCAACAGTCACGTTGATATGGATAGGTTCAGGCTAGACCCGATTCTCCATGCTGCCAACCTTGCAAAAGTTGTCAGAGACACTTTTGTAAGTCCAAGAGGTGGTCAAAATACCTTAGACAAGCTCCTCAGGCTTGATACAATCTTTCCGGAGGTGTTCCTAGGAGAATTCGATGATACCGCCGAGTTTGGAAATAGTCGCTTGCTGGACGAAACTTTTGATCTAGCCTTAGAAATCCGCACGCAAAGTGCAATAACATCGCTGTTTGCTAAAAGGGAGAGCGACGGTTGGGACCCCGAGAAAATGGTATTGTCGCTGTTCTTCACTCCACTTCCGGACCGGCAGACATCTTTGCAAATATCGTACTTTCATTATGTCCTAGATAATTCGCAGGTACTGAGTATTATGCGAGCTGGCCCGGAGAATTCGGAAGATCAGGAGGAGAAGATAATATCTCGTGTCGAACAGATTCTTACCGCTTTCCAGTCGACTGATGACGGCGACCTGGTGGATTTTGAGCAATTGGATGATATGTTTCCTTGGACAGGGTTCTTGACACAGCTTGCCCTGTGGTGTCGAATGCGATTAGACGAGATCAAGGAGGATATCGACAAAGAAGGGGTTTCTTCTATTACTAAATCGCTCATCAGAGCTGTCAAGGACAGAAACAGCCAAGTCGACCTTCGCGATCCCCCGTCGCCCATCGTGTCACCACGCGAATCACACCCAACCAGGAATATTATTTCAAGCAGCGCAGGTGGCCACAAGTACGTTTGAATCACCAGCTTACTTCCGTTTTAATCTACCAAAGCCGGCCATTGATTTTAAATGGTTTTCTCTACACACTTTCTGACATAAAATAGTTTTTACGATGCACAAATGTTACTCAGACTGCAAGAGCGGAAGCAGATAAGTATAGAACAGCAGCAATCGCAATTGGACCCGCCGAATGGTCGCACTGAAGACTTAACCTCCTCATCCTCAAGCCGGCCGGTGCATTCAACGACTGGTGCCAGAATACCATCTAAGGCATCTGAAGCGATTCTTGAACGTGGGAATGACAATCTCCAATCTGTTATGGATGACCCTGAACTTTCTCATCGTCCTACACAGGAATATGCAAGCTCCTGGGATGCCTACAATCGCGACAAAAACAAGGAGAATCGGCCGGCTCCCGACAATCCAGAGGCTACTAGTGGCAAACGAAGCATGCATCACCGTCAGGATTCAACTCGCGGCCATAATGACACTTCTACATCGAGCCGGAAACGACAGCGGCGTGAGGAGAGTGAGGATGGCCCGGATGAGGACTTTCAGATGGATTCCCGAATCCCGGACAGGGGCCGTAGAAGCACGGCTATACCTGAGCATTCTTCTCCTACTTTGTTGACACAGTCGGTACCCGAAATGGTTCAACATGAGCGTAGCCGTGAACCCGAGGCACAGATTGTACGGCGGAATCGAGGGCGGTTTGCTAGAGCACCACAAGACAGCTCTTTGACAACGGCTGATGATGACCGGCCGGCAGAAAGGGAAGACGAAGACGACGATGGGATATCTAACCTACCGCCACCGTCATTCCAGGTAGTCAGTGCCGTTGCGAGATATTATGCTGCCCAAACCTACCAACCCCAGAAACGCACGCCGTGGTCAATTGCAGACACCGAGCATCTGATAGATCAGATTGGGGTGCACGACATCAGGTGGTCGCAAATTAATCAGGCCGGGGGCTTCGAGGTGGAGCGAGACCCGGTTGCCCTGAAAGACAAGGCTCGAAATCTCAAAACAATGTATCTAAAGTAAGTATCTCTAGTCTGTCATCCAATGGTAAGCTACATGCTAAGCCGTAACAGAGCCGGCGTACCACTTCCGCCGAACTTTGAACATGTCGCGCTGGGGAAAAAAGAGATCGAAGCCGTGAGACGTGTCCATCCGGAATGGAATGAATGAGACGTGTTTGCTCCTGCTATGAGGGAAATGAGGGAGATGCAGAAAAAGGAGGTGGTGTTACATAGCTTTGTGGATTTGTATGTGGTTTTGGGAGTCGTTCGGTGGCTTGGCCGGAGTCTTACTTTTGGTACACCAGCAACTGATTGAAATATACCTTGTCCGTAAGGGGGCAAAAGCGCGCAAGTTAAATCTAATTAATTATTGTCTATTCACTTGTAAAATGTGATAAATATCTTCCTTAAATGTCTTACTTGCCGTCTTGTGGAGGTCAGCCATTCGGCGTTGCAGCCAATCAGCGCAGATTGAAATACTCACGCTTCTAAGAAAGGCGTCAGCCGCCTCTCAGCCTTTCCTTCTTCTGCGCCTCGTCACTCTGACTTCCAAGAACCGTATGATATCAGCTATGGCTTGCGCGCCTTATATTCGCCCAGCTGATCAATATACGACCCCCATCCCTGTGAGGACCTCCTCTTCTTTGGCGTTCCTCTGTGCACGAGCCGGCTCTGCATGATTTTCAGGCCCTCAACCTTCCTTAAAGTGCCCGGCATTCCCCCCATCATTGATCAGTCAATGCCCCTCGGTTCCGCTGTCACTCACTTCAAGTCCTTCTCCCTACCTGAGCTAGGACAGTGCTGCTCACTCACATCTCAAGGAATGGATCCCAAAGGACTACCTAGCAATAGGCCAGACACGATGTCTGAATTGGAGAAGGGAGAGCAGGTCCTCCCTCCTTTGAAAGAGCCGCCAAGTTCGAAAGGGAGAGAGTCGCGAATGTCGATGTGTCCTAACGTGAGCCGCCGAGACAAATATCTCTTTGTGATCAATGCTAAAACAAGCCCTAGGTCCTCATCCTTCTTACTGCTGTTGGCGTCCTCCTCTGTTACCATGGCTTCTTTACTCCCGGTCTTGAAATATTTGCATCGCAGTCTCCAATGACGATTCAGGCATTTGGCGTGCCTTCCTACGCGATCGATTATGGTATGGTTTCGCGTCTGACGCTTAAGTCCAATTTATTAACAGTACATCTTAGCTCCGCTGATCTGGCTCGATGTCAACGAAAAATACTTCCCGTCTGACATGTATGCTCAAGTGGCCAACACCAATCCAATGGTAAACTTTACGGTCGTGGATGCTACTCAATCTCCTCTGAATCTTGACAACCTCAACGTTCTCAATTTATTTGGAAACGATGGGAAGGATGTTTTCCTCACTTCTATTTTGGACGTGGACACAAACCCGGAATGGCTAAACGGAGTTGTCCCAGACGCGTCCGGAAAGACCAACGATGCCACAAGCTGCGCTATAATTGTTAACGACCATGGGTCTGGCATGGTGGATGTATTTTATATGTACTTCTATGCATACAACCAAGGCAATACAGTTCTCTTCCACGAGCTGGGTGACCACGTCGGTGACTGGGAGCATAATATGATCCGATTCAGGGACGGTGTACCACAACAAGTATGGTACAGCCAGCACGGCAATGGCGAAGCCTTCACGTACAAAGCTGTGGAAAAAGAAGGCAAGAGACCCATCGGCTACTCCGCTAGAGGTAGCCACGCGACGTATGCCACTGCCGGCACCCACGACCATACAATCCCGGATCTCAACCTCCCAAGGGGTCTCATCCAGGACTACACCTCTAAAGGCAAAATCTGGGATCCGGCGAAGAGCGCCTATTGGTACACTTTCGAGGCCGAGACCTCGTCATTCCACAATGTGGACAGCAAAAGCCCTCTTGGCGCAATGTACTTCAAAGGTCAATGGGGTGATGAACAATATGCTGGCAGTGATCCCAGACAGGATGATTTCCTTGGCTTCTACAAGTATGTCAGTGGTCCCACGGGGCCTCAAGACAAGCAACTGAATCGCACGAAGGTGTGCCCTGACAATGGGATACTGTGTATTATTAGGGATTCTTTAGGCCCGTGATACCCCTTTGCTTTGTAACATGGATTCGGCGGCTGGTGTTTGCATGCGGGCGCTGGGGCCCAGTTTATAGATCCTTCAAAGGTGCTCGATGGGCGCCCCCGAAGTTATGAAATACTGCTCTAAGATTGAGTGCGTTACTTCCACACTATGAAAACTTAAAGCATGTGATAACGTTTGAGGTTTGCTTCTTTAAGACTTTTTCAAAACAGAGTATTTTGATCAAAGGGTCAGTGTAGGCGCAAAGGCAGAATTTCCTAGCCATGCAGAAACTTTATGTTCTATGAAGGGGACATGGTATGCTCAAGACTATCCCTACAGCCGCAAAAACATATGCGGAGCACGAGGCCAACCGAGAATATAAACGAGTGTCATTAATTGCGCCTTCGCTGTGCTCCCACCCAAAATCCAATAGCCAATCCATCCAACAGAGATATGCTCCATTACACCGTACCCCGGACAGTGTGCCTTCCATGGTATATTAAAACCCCCTAGCGCTTAGCGATCCCGGTCCTGGTCTTCCTGCGGCGGCTGAGGGCTCCGCGATAGAGATCTCAAGCTGCTGGGAAGTAGTGCAGTCCAGTTGCTGGGTTGCCCTACTAGTCGGCGTCGTGTGGGAGTGGGCGTGGGTGACTCTAGGCCAGACTCTAGATCGCCTTCATCAGGCATACTACGCGGAATTGGTAGCGCAGACGACGATGACTCGTTGACGAACTCAGAGGCTTGGATTGGAATGTCATCGTCACTGTCGTCAATATATGGTTCGTAGCGTGGGCTTGAGGGTGAACCACGAGCTAGAGAGCGGACAACATCACCTTTACAGATGGGGCATGTTCGTCGACGTGTTATCAACCATGGTGTTCTGTGTGGAGATTAGCAGAGAGCGAGAGATGTTTTCAGAAGTACCTACATGCACTCCGCATGGAATTCATGACCACAAGGCAAACTCATCACCCTACTGACACCATCGACATACTCCTCTAAGCAAACAACGCATTCAACCTGCCTGCCCATATACTTCTTCCATTCAGGGGAAATACCGGAAGACTTCTCATGCTCCTGACTACCACCAGCAGGCGAAGGAACTTGCAATGGGGTAGAGCCGGTTCGAGTGAGATCTTCTGTCTCCGGAATACCTGTTGTGGTCCTCGATCGGGGCCGTGGACGGACCGCCGGCGATTGCTGAAGGAGAGGAGTGGCTGCAGATGAGCTTGAAGGACTGGGCATCCTTGGTGACTGGTTACCAGAGGTTTGAATAGTCTGATAAGTTCGGACCGGCAGCCTCTCAACGACTGACTTCGGTGCTCGCCAGCGACGACGACGTATCCTCGACCTCACCAGGAGGAGAGCATATACCACAGTCAAGGTGATTAACGGACTGACAACTAGAACCAATATTGTATCAAGAAAGGGACTGGCCCCACTCGTTGGTGTCAATGTAACCCACAAACCATCGTAGTCATCACCGTCGCCATCCGTCTCGTCAGAACCCCCATGCATATATGCATAGTCAGTTATGCTACTTGAAGTAGTTGCAGGAAGTGCCACATCCTCGTCATCGTCTCCAAAAATTCTATCAAAAAGGCCCTTCGACCTTTCTCCATTCGGCGACTCCTTGTCTTTTGTACTCAGCTGGTCCAAGTTGGAATCTACTCTAGCGCCACCAATTCTGGGCTTTGAAATCTTCTCAGAAGGACTCTGAGCTTCCCCTCCAGGCTTCTTCACCGAGTTTGTGGCCTGGGGTTTGTTCTTCGCCGTTGTCGAATCTGCTTTATCTTGCGCACCGTCCTTCATAATCTTGTCCACAGGCGGGCCAACCAAATCAGGATCCCGCCAGTCCTGGACCCCAATGATAAAATCATCAACATTACTGTCTTTGGCATTGGTGCTATGCTTTTTATTGGACTTTACAGAAGAACTCTTCTGGTTGCTCGTATGGTCCGCGTCTTTCCAATCCTCCACAAGGACCCAGTCAAGTTTTCCGCTTTTTGAAAGTTGATTACTATCGGATTTTGAACTTTCCTGGCTGGATCCAAAGAACATGGACTTGAGCCATCCAGGACTATCTTTTGCCGCGCCTGCGGATTTCTCTCTTGATGTAGATTTATCTTTAGGCTGTCCGGCAACCGGTCGTGCTGTCGTGGTCGACTTGGCTGCAAGTGTGGTCGTCGTGGAGACGGATTGCAAAGCATGCTTTTTACCAGCTTTCCTCGGTTTGTCCGTGTGCAGCACCTTCAGCGTTGGATTGCCTTTCTCATCAACACTATCGTCGAGAAAATTTCCAGGGCCAACCAAGGAAGACAAGAGGTGTGCCGTTGTTCGGGAGGTGAAGATCGACGGAATAGTCACATTTGACGTGTCCCCTCGGGCATACATCTGTATCAAGGGGCCTCCCTTGGTATCATCGCCCACTATCAATGCTATTGCACCCCTTCGCTGTGCCCACAGGACCTTCTCCAAAAATCCACATCCGCCACGACTTAAGAGCACGATTCTCCCAGCAATCTCCGCACTCTCTTGTATTGATTGAATATCGGCGTGATTTTCACTGGAGCCCACAGGCTTCCGCTCATTTGAGCCGGATCCGCTTCCTGATAACGGTTGATGGAGGTGATCGTCGGTGCCATCGCTCACAGCAGGCTTCAGGACACCTTTCTTGCCCCGCGAAGAACTGTCTGATATATCTGCGTTGCTATCATAAAGCCGTTCGTCATTGCTTCTCTTGTCGAATTTGGGAGACAACGGCACTCGTCCTCCAGCTCCAAACACCGCTCCAGGTTTCCCGGCACCTAGTTTGGCGTAGCTACTCCATCCAGGTACATCGCTGCAACCAAGTTCTCCTACTGTGTCCACGGCAGCCGTCCCATGGTGTATGGCATCATCTCCAAAGCCACTACCGATCCATACCCTGCCGTTTAGGCCCTCTTGAGGTAAAGATGGGCCGAAGGCTGCTGGCCGTGCCAGGAACGCAGTTGAGTTCTCATGTGTGAGGGTGATGATTGCATTCGGCGGGAAGAGGGAGAAGGGCGCTCGGAACGAGAAGAACGAGTTAAAGCCGCTGGCCGGTGCGGTGGTTGTAGCCGACCGCGACAAGTGTGAAGACCGCAGGGAGAGAAATGTGAGGAAAACGGCAGCTATGAAGAAAGAAACAGCAATAACAGCGCGTGGCAGCCGCATGGTGGGTATATGGTCTAGAACTAGTTGCACAAGGCTTATCAGCTGTCTAGCTGGAATGCAGGAAGGATGGCTCGCATCCGCTGTCACCGAGTGTAGAGTCTCGTCGAAGGTATTATGGGGTTGGCGTTGCTGATGAGAATGGGGGAGTGCGTAAGGAGTGAGAGGAGGCCCGTCCTTCACGGTCAGAGAGTTGGGGAGATCAGATTAGGGAGGCACCAAGATGGAGAAGAGTGACACAACGCCAGCGAACACATGCAGCGAGGCGAATTGACGAGTGACTGAAATGGTTGTGTGATACAGCCATCAGGAGAACATCATAAGGTGAGAGAAATCCGCCCGAGGGAAGCAGGCTGGAAAGATCACGGCGTGTCCAGACACGAAGAATGGAGCTGCGTGAACAGGTGATGGGATGAGGGTCATGGCCGCTGACTATCCCTTGCTTAGATCACGTGCTAACTTGGCTCCCCGCATGGAAATACATTTATCCGACCTCCCCCCATCTGAGATGGCGTACCCAGAAAGGGAAAATATCAATACTACACTCAGACATTGGTCTTTGATAATAGTATTGGAACATCCTGTACACCCTGGGGTTTCACAATGCTTTGATGCCTCCGATCGAATACGAAAATGACCATGGTAACTTTATAACGGGTAAGGACAGCCTCCAATCTGGGGTAGTCCTCTCCTTTGAACGAATGATGAAACTACAATCGAGAACGGCGCAAGAGGACTCAGTAGAGATGCTACGTCTCAGATAACAGCGTCACACCGCTCTACGGCGGATACTTAATAGGTACTTGTTGCGTCTACTTCTACGAGGGGAATTCTATCCTCGCAACCGCCTAAAGTCTTACATCGGAGGTGCTGAACCGTCGATCCGAAGGATTTAAGCGAGTGCACAGGACGGGGACGCCGACGACGATTCAAGCAGATATTGTATGGATAGAGGGGTAGCAAGTGCTCTGTTCTATATTAATTCTGTATCTATCTCTTACCGTGTTTCTTAAAGCCTTCCTACAATTCCTACCTCAGAGGCTGCTCATCCCAAGTACCGAGCTGCCCGGCGGTCTCGGTCTCGTTTCTTCCCACAACACATACATCCAGCCCAGATGGCCTCCTCATTATTCCAACCCCTGACGGGCCTCGCCCAAAGCATCTCGAAATCCCAGCTGTTACGGAATCACACCGTTGCGGTCGGCGTTGTTGCCGCTCTATCTGCCCCGGTTCTCTACATAGCCCACGCCGACTACAAAGCGTGGCTGGGTCTCGGCAAGGCTGGTCTCCCATATAACGCTTTCGGATGGCTCATCCAGCTCGCGCTCACGCCGCTGCGAGCACCGCGCTTTGACACCAGCTGCTACGGCAATGCAAGAATCGTAGCCAAAGCTGGTCCTGCAGGCACAAAGGCATATCTCTCCGCCGAGGACGTTCCGGAGCGACAAGGTCGGCCGGCTATCCATCCATGGATCCTACCCCACCGGCAGGCGGACAGCTTTGCTTCTGAGGAGTGGAAAATAGTAAGTCCCCTCTCGACCTCTATTGTCTCTCTTGAATTCCTATCTATAATTTTACCACCAAAATCCAAACAAAGAAATTTCCCAAACCCCCCTTCTCCCCTCTTTTCCCACGTGACACAGCTAACCCTCTCCCTCAGCGTGTAGGCAAATTTCTCTCCATCCTAGCCTCCAACAGTCCTGCCCAACTCAAATTCGGGACGTCGATTCTCGAGCGCGGTGGGCCGGCGCTCCAGATCCAGGCGCAGGTCGAGCGCCACCCGGGAGCGCGCGGAACCCGTGGCGAGATCGCGCACCTGCACCCACTCGACGGCTCCCTGCACGTGAGTCTAGCGCCACGGGACGCGAAGCTCGTGATTGAGAAGGGATGGGGCGAGCGGTTTGGACTGAGCGGGACGGTGTTGCCGGTCACATATATCATGGTGTATGCACCGCGGCCTGGCGCCGCGGAGGAGCGTGAGGCCGAGATCGTGGAGAGGATTTTGACCGCGGGGATGAAGTTCATGTTGGGCGAGCAGTGACCTTGCGGGGTTGCCTCAGGATAGGCGGGATCGAAGAGAAAGGGGGAGGGGGATGCGTGGGGCATTGTATGAATTGTATGAATTGTACGAAATTATATATTTTATGGGAATGAGAGGGGCGTTTTCTTTACTCAATTGGTTAACAAGATTTTGCCTTCCTGACAAGCGATTAATATCTGCAAGAACCTCTTCCTCAAGTCGCCTATAGGTATTATCTAGTGCGGTGCCGATTTTTGTATAGACAGCCCTCATTCCCTCTCCTTTCAATATTAACATAGAATGAAGCATAATCCAATAGGCAGCCTCTCATCCTAGATCTAGTAGATTTTATTACATAGCGTAGTTTTTGCTTGCTGCAGGTTTTATGCTTACAGTACTGCAGGTTGTTTGCTTAAATTACACGCACAGCACCCTCTGCTTACACGTGTACATACTCAACACACATCGCTTGAATATCATTAACTTACCATTTTCAGGTATAGGGTGTATATTACTCAACTTAGTACACGTCAACTGAGATTTGGGGGAAGTTGACTCGATGGGAGAGTGCAAAACCAGGCTATAGAAATCGAGTGCGCTTTGACGATAATCCCCAAGCACGACTACTTCCACTGAGATCTTGGCGAACGGAAATCTAGCAACAACGGAATCTAGGTGGCCTTAAATACATGACTCTGGTGACTAATATATCACGTGTAACTTATTACCATTGAAAGTACGACGGGATCCTGATGTGCAAGTTCGACAGCATGGGGGTATATGAATTTCCCGATAAAAATGCCGTCCTTGATCAAGCCTACTTGAACAAGGTCGCAAGCAGTATTCTTAAACGATGTTGTGTCTAATTCCTTGGCGAACATCTTCTCTTGCTCGTCGAGATTATGGCAATGGATACCATGCTCTGGTGTATCCTTCTTGAGAAAGCCTTATCCGCCAGTTGTATCAAGCGATGTATTCTCCAAATTGCTTCATCTAGTTGGTGTCATGCTACTTCTTTGCTATCTATTCTCCTAAATCCAGGCTTTGGTAGTCTCTCGTTGGAATAAAGATATAGGTGTGAAGGTCCACTTACATGGAAAGCTCTTCTACAGTACGCATATGGAGAAAGATTCTTTCTACAAAAGACGTTACATACAACGAAAAGCCACTCAGAGCCCGAAAGTTTGCGTTAAGATTTCTCATTCGTGGGTAGGTAAGTACACGATTCTTCGCTCCCGGCAAATATGACCTTCATCCACCCCAGTCTCGCATCATTCTTTCTCCTCCCCGATTGAGCGACGACACGCTCTCGTTCATGAAATGTATGCTCCTCCCCGAGACCGCAAATCCTTTAAAGTCGGGTAGTAGCAGGAAAAAAAATCAGAGCTTTGCCATAGTTGCGTTGTGCTTTTTTGCGCGGGACGGCCTGCCCGGGGACAGGAATAAAGAAATCTCCATGCTTGCAGAAGAAAAACTTCCCTGCTCAGCTCAGCTTAGATATTCCCGCCTCGGGTTCCTACAGCTGGAAAAGAAGGTACAGGGCGTTTGATGAGCTGTGGTGGTGACATTTGAAAAGGGAAAAAAGGGGGTATGCAACTGAACAACAAAAGAAAATAAAAACGGATCCTCCCATAGCGTGGTTCGGCCGCACCGAATTTGATTCAGACGTAACGACAAGGTGTGAAATTTTTCGCAGATATTTTGTGTGCACCCCAGGAACACCCGGCATGCAGATAGGAATGTGTGTGATGTGGAATTTTGTGGCTCCCGAACAAATTGGTCTTTATTTTCTCATTCTTATCTTTCTTTTCACCTCATAAAACGCGTGGGAGCCGGGAACAGACAGGATGGAGGGGGGATATGGGAGAAAATCATCGTCTCGGGCCAGGCTTGACGTCCCGACGCTTGAGCCGGCTGGTCCTCCACCCTTCGTACCAAAGCTCCCTGCTGGCTTCTCTCAACTCGCCGCGCCACTCGCTAAATACGGCCTCCTTCAGCCGGAGGAAGTCGCAGTGCTCTTCATTCATGGGGTCCGCGAAGCCCCAGGGGAACTTGCGACCGACCACGCCCGGCTCGTAGATGTCTGGGCTGATGATGGACAGAGGGAGGTAGGGTGTGTCATTGGCAGCGGCGGCGGCGTCGTTCTCGACGCTGTTGGAGCGCTTGTGCATGCGGACCGAGCCGGAGGAGAGCCTCTTCGAGTGTGGGGATGCATTGACTGACGCACTGACCTCGGAGCCGCCTTGGATGGGCAGGTCGCCAGATTGCTGTTCGCTGCTGTTGCTGGTCTCCTCGGCCTCTTCGTCTCCCTCCTCGATGCGGCTGGAGTCCTTACCGCTGTCGGTGTCGATATCCTCCAGTCCAAGGGCCTCCAGGGGGTCTAGATTAGCCTTACGGAGACTGTCTGACACCGTCTTCTTGAGGTAGGCCATGTGGGCGGTGGTGATGGTGTCGGCCTTCGAGATAACAGGGACCACAGTCGTCTTCCCCTGCAGCGTACGCAGGACCTGCAGGTCGAGATCTTCGTCCAGGCCACCGACGACGCGGGGCTCCTGATTGTACTTGCCATTGACACCGTTCGAGGCGGTCTTCCCGGCCGCGATGTTGCGGTCCAGGCGGACTGGGTCGAGGACGAGGAAGGCACAGTGGATGTGGGTATCCTGCACGCCTGGGGCTCGGATGACCTTCATCTCCTCCGTGAACGTCTCTTCAAATTTGCTCTCAAGGAAGGAGGACATCTCCCGCAGCTGCAGGTCGACCATGTTCTTCTCCAGGCCCTCAGAGTCCCACAGGGTGAGGCCGATGCGCTCGCCGTCGATCTCGGTCTCGAGGTAATGCGACTCGAAGTTGCCAGACGACGAGGCGGCCGGGGCAAAGATATCCTCGGCCAGCTCCGTGGGACGGGTGGCCCGCTTTTTGGCCGGGAGGGCGAGGGAGGTCTTGAGGAAATTGAGGAAGGAGGTCTTGCCCGAGGATCGGGTGCCGATGATGAGGATGCTACTAAGGGGTCAGCGGGTGACGTCTACTCGACGCATTCTTAGCGGGAGACCTACTTGAACGGCGTCGGGTCCTTCCGCCGACGGACCCTGCGCGGGCTGTTGATGGTGCTCACGGCGCTGCTGGCATAGCTGTATCGACCGCGATGGGTCATGCTCTCAGTGCGTGCGTAGGGATCGACGAAGCCGTTGGCGGGGATGGGTGGGATGGGGATGTTGCTCGTGGCCGACGATGCGCGGGGCTCC
Organism: Oidiodendron maius Zn; assembly: GCA_000827325.1. NCBI lineage: Eukaryota > Fungi > Ascomycota > Leotiomycetes > Myxotrichaceae > Oidiodendron > Oidiodendron maius. Next base: position 2,784,562 of record KN832870.1, on the reverse strand, counting down.
ATTGAGCCACGATTGGGGTATCCACGACCCGAGACGATGGCCACGGAATCGGGGCGGTCCTCAGAATAGGGGAGCTGGGGCGGCGCCAGGCCGTTGTAGAGATCGGGGAGCTTGGGGGGGGATTTGGGGATGGCGGCGGCCCGTCGCTGTCGCTCAAGCTCTTGTTCACGCGCGAGCTGCTTCTTGCTGCCTTTGGAACCTAGATCTCCAGATTTCGAACGACGCAGAAGTATGCCCAAGCTGGAGCGTCTGGCTTGATTCTTGCCGGCCTCAGGGATGGCGGCAAGCTTATCTGGAGGAGGCGGCGTGCCGGCGCTCGGCGTCCTCGGTCGACTGGAGGAGACCATGATGTTGGTTGATCAGCCGTGAGATTTGGTTGATTGGGCAAGCGCTCGTCGCAGAACCGACAGGGTTAGAGCGCGAGAAGGGCGTGAATGTGGGTGAGAGAGAGTTTGGGGTGAGATTGTCGAGGAGAGGATAATTGTTTCGACGTTCGAGATAGCTGAGGAGCAATGGTCGAGGGATTGGGGAGCTGCTTTTCGATCTTCCGCCAAGTGGGATCTCGCTCGCCCCTGGATGGTGAAGGGGTCCTGAGACTGCCGGTTGACGAGCTGCCAAGTGGTAAGACAGTGCTCGCCGATCGGGGGGGCCAGATTGAGGATAGAATGTCTAGAGAGAGAGTCTCGTACCTGACAACTCTCGGGGCCAGACGGTAGGACGATCTCCTCTGGAACAATGCACTGGGCGGCGCAGACTCAATGCACAATTCTCTTCTCTCGGCTTATCTCGTGTCGTGGGTGGTAGTGGGTGCTGGGGGACGGTGCAGACAGGCTCTGCCGCCAGGCAATTAATTAATGTAAGGCGACGGTTAGAAGGGTCCTGCGCCGGCGGGGACGGAGAGTCGCAGCAAGGAGAGACGGATGCCGCAACAGTTGGGGGGCAACGGCGGTGCAGGAGGTGGCTAGGCGACGAGTCGTGTGGGAGAGCGACGAAGAGGAAGGAGAGAAGAGAACGAGGGGCGAAGAGGTGGAGAGCGAGTGAGGGAAGAGAAAGAGAGAGGGGGGGGGGAGGGAGAGAGTAAAAAAAGAGAAAGAGAAGGTGAGATGATGAAGGGAAAGGAGAAACAAAAAAGCTCAGGATGCAGGTGTTCAGGGGCTGGGAGAGAGAGAGAGCCAGAGAGCCAGAGAAGAGAATAACCAGCAGGGGGGGGGTTAAGAAAGGCGGTGGATTTGCGCGGGGACCACAGACACTGGCCGCGACGGGCTGGGACGTAGCTACTCATGGCGACGAGATGATTCCACCCGGCTTCGAGAACATCATGAGGGAGATTAGGCATCCTCCTGGACGTTCATGCGGTGTGCGCTGGAATCGCCCACCGTCCAAACTAGGAGGTATATATAGCCATGGCGGCTAGTCTGGTCTTTCGAATGTCGTGCAAGAAGAGAGCACATCAAACATCGAGCCTCCGTGCTCCCCGATCCTCTAGCATGGAACCGAAGCCCCCTTTTTCGCCGTGCTGGGACCCCCGCCACGCCCACTCCCCAAATTTTAGTTGATGCCTTGCGTTGCCTCGGACATTTACAGCACACTACTGTACAGTACTCTACGCCCACTCCCGCTCCCGCTGCCGAGTCGCTGGGGAACCTGTGCCTCGTTCTGTACGCCCCTGGATGTTGCATGCCGGCCCCCATCGACTCGACCTCGACGCCTTGCTGTATGTTATGTAAGGGTAAGCACAAAGATACCTTCTGCAGTAGTGTGCTGACGGCGTATACGGCCCCCATCTGCTCGTCCCCCATCTGCATCGCGTAAAGCGTGGTGGCTGACTCGCGTTTCGTCTCTCATCTCGACGTCCGACGACACGGGACCCACCGTCGCAGAGGGTATATCTCTTGAACATATCTCTCCAGTCTAACGACGGAGAATAAATCACACACCTCTGCCGCGTGCACACATCAACACGAGTCAATCAGCAGTCAATGGACCTGTATTTTCGCGCTGGCTAGTAGTTATTCCGTACGTGCCTATAGGTATCTCCCCCCCATATAAATCATCCCCTTTCCAGACAAAGGCCACTGTCTGTCAACTACAACTGAGAATACACAAAACCAAGGAGATAATCAAACCCCGCCGAGGTTACCCAATCCCCCCCCAAAGGCCTCCAGCGGTATCGCTATGTACAGTCCACTCCAAGGAATACTCCAGCACGTTTTGGGTGCGGGATTGCACACCCCGTCAGTACCGCGAGGCGGTCAAAAATAAAACAAAAGGATGAAATGCCTCCGTCCTGTAAGAATCTATGTCGGTATAGAGAGAGAGAGAGGAAAAGATAGTCATTACTACCCTATGAGGGAGATGCGGTCCAGGAAATGAGAGGCTGGCGCGGAGACGAAGTATGAAAAGTCGAGAGTCCGGAGGGGGAATCCATCAGGACCTCCCTCCCTACCATGGACAAGTGATACGCGTGCAGAGGAGCCTTATAGTGCGCCGTCGTACGCGCTGTTAGGGACCATGCCGGCCCCCGTGAATTGGCCGGGGGACTTGCCTCTCCTTGCGCCGCCCGGCACCTCGAAATCCGGGTTCGAGTTCAGCACGTCGGTCCTCTGGGGCGGGGGAGGGTTCAGGCCACGCCGGGGCATTGGTGGGCCATACCCGGCATTCCAGTTCGGGTTGACCCCGCGCTGAGACACGGACGTGAATTCAGAGCGCTCCGACGGGCTGCGAGATCCGCCTTGGGCGTGGATATCGTCGTCCATGACGCCGAGCGTGAGCGGCGCGACATTGGCTTTATGGCCATCGTGGGGAGGGGTGGCCGCAGGCGGTGCCTCTGCAAAGCGAGGGTCGACATCCTCGTAGTAGTTGTCGCCGCTCACTCGCTTATTGCCGGCAGGGCTTTTGCTCTTTGGTGCGAGCTCCGCTGGATGAGCCGCTGAGTTGAGGGAGGAAGCTCCCGCTCCCGCCCAACCTTGGCGTGGCGGTACGTAGGTGCTAGTCAGGTCAGCATACCTCTGGTACTGTAGGATGATAGAACTTACTCTTCCCCACTGTAAACGCTTCCCTCACTCGTTGCAGTATCTCGATTGAGTGCATGCTGCCGCTGCTGCTGGAGGCCTACCATGCCTGAGATCTCACCATCGCTATCCCTCAGCTGGCCAAAATTGCCAAATCCACTTGGCATATGTGAGGGGCTGCCTGTACTCGCATCCATCTCGACAGCCTGCCCAACAGGGCCCTCATGCTCCTCTCCTGGCAATGGGGGAGGTGATTCGGCTCTCGGTAAAGAATCACGGACCTCTTCTGGGTTATATGCCGTGTAATCGCCCACCGGAGGTGGCCGTGGAGACACATTCCTTCCGTACATTTCGCCTTCGGGCCCCGAAGGCCTTCGTCCATATTGATTGTAGCCTCCTGGTGGTGACATAGATCTGTCGTAGCCACCACGTCCATACCCGGGAGGCGGTCCTCCTCTGCCTCCCCTCATCATACCTCCCGCTGCCATGCCACCCATTGCACCAGCCATCATTCCATCATTCATCGGCGGCCTCCCGTAGGGCCCTGGCGGCCCATAGCCACCCCGGCCACCTGGGGGTCCATAACCTCCTCTATAACCGCCCCTACCATTCGGCGGGGGACCATATCCACCTCGGCCAGGCGGGTAGCCACCTCTACCCCTATACGGCATCCCTCTACCCCTCCCACCCATCGCGGGATCGGAATACTGGCGATTTAAAGACGGATCCGATGATGGGTCACGGCTCCTCATCCCAGGTGGCCCCTGGGGAGGCATTGGCATGGGGTTGCCATATTGATCCCTAGGCGGGCTCTGGTTACTGTATCCTGCTCCTCGATTGCTGGGAGACGCATCAGAAGGCGTCCTCGTAGTTAAGGGGATGCGTTCATCGCTGGTCTGATCCGCGGCCGATTTCTGCATTTCAAAAGTGGCGAAAGAGGGGAGCTTGTCGACTGCAGCGCCTCCACTCATCACAGGGTCGGCAGTCACCGTGGTGACCACTGGAGCCGTCGTACCTTGGCGATTGTAGAAATTCTCTCCATTCATCTCCGCATTCTGCTCAATGCGCCGCTTGCGGGCCTTGCGACTGACGAGGGTCCGCCGCATAGCGCAGGAGACAACGCTACTAATAGCAATGATGATCAGCGCTGCGAGAACAAGATAAGATCCGAAGGCCATGTGAGGAATGAACAACAGAACATCGACAAGGAAGCAGAGCAGGGCGAGGATAAACGTTAGAATGCTGAGGATAAACATCCCTAGCAGGTATCGAGGAGAGTGCGATGGCGAGTGCAAGTGCGCCGTGGCCGCGAGGATCAGCATGATCAGGGTGAACAGCGCCGCAACGGGGTGGACTACGAGGATCGCCGAGAGAGTCGTTCTCGTGCTGGTCGGCAGATCAAAGGTTCCTGTCTGTGATGGGCTGAAAGATTTGGCTAGAACACACCAGGTCAGCCATTATCCTTGTGTGAGGCAGGAGAGTGTGAGGTTTCGCCCTCTGAAACCAAACATCCCCCCAAAATTACAACTGACCAAAGTTGTATCCAATCTCAATTTTGCTGCATTCGTTCCCCTCGCAGTATCCAAACACGCCATAGTCAACACCATCGAAGGAAGCGAGGGAGATAGACTTGACAATGGGTGTCGAGATGACGGAGATCAACAGCAGGACGAATGCCGCAAGCAGCAGCACCGTCAGAGGAGTCGCGGGCCGCAGCATGGTGAACTCTCAGCGCCCGCGGTAGTCAAACGATCGTGCGTGCCCGCGTCGTCGAGACGCGGCCCTTTGGGCGAGGAGTGTCGCAATGCGGTGCGGTAGAATGATCGAGGAGTATGGGGGACACGAGTGACAGGAGGATTAGATTGAGGACCGCATTGGTGGAAGATTGGAAAGGGGCCTCCTTGTCGTCGATGTCGTCGCAATAAGGGTTGGAGGGTGAAAGGTAAAAGATCGTGAGGCCTCCACAGGAGGGATAGGCGAAAGAGAAGAGGAAGAGAAAGGGACAGAGAGCGAAGGGAGCGGAATTGTTGGCGTTGCAAGAACGAGAGATCAAGAAACGGCGGAATGGTGGTCGAATGGGAGTTGGCAGCCAGACAGCGGGAAAGGGAGTGGCCGCCAGCACGTTTTCGGGTAGAGGTGGGCGACGCAAGCAGAATCCCCGTCCACTACCAGCAGCAGCAGCACCACCCGCCGCCGCCAAACTCACCACTGCCTGAATGAGGGCATTAAAAAGAAAAGCCGCAACACTGCACGCTATTGCGGCGTGGCTGCCACTTGCGCCATTCAATTACAGACTTACGGGCGGGCCCCAATTGCAGAGAGAGCGTGCCCTTGGGTTGGAAAGCTTCGCTCTGGATGCCCCTTCGGACTGTCTGTACCGTATACCCATGGGGTACTAAACCACTCTCGTGTATCATTCTCTTACACGACTAATGTCCCCAAGGGATACTCCACGGCCCTCGACCCACCATGGCCACAGAAACCACACAGACGCCGCAGCCATCGCCTTGGGCCCAGATATCCCTCGTTAGCTTGGAAAACCGTCGAGAAGTCAAAACAGACCCCCAACGGTTGCCCTTGTGGAATTGAAATGAGGATGGGATATCTGCGCCCGGACCTCAAATGGCAGGGCTCGGTCAGTCTGCCAGTCCTCCGATATTGCGCAAGGGCTGGCCCGAACAAGCCTACGGATTTAGCATTCGGCGGAGGTGGTTTATACGAAGCTACGGGCTATCGTGACGCAACTGGTATTGTACAGTAGTAGAAGAGATCGCGTCTCTACCTCCTCGTGTAGTAGCTCGTGCTCCCCGTTTCTGTCATACGTCCGAACAACCATGTACAGCGATAAGAATATAAACTTGGCAGGACTGCCTGGTGCAGGTAAGCAGTTGGTTAAGGCCACCACTCTTGGGGCGAATCTGGAGCACCTAACGTGTATCCCCTGTAGTTTAGCTACATGATCAGGCATTGCCACATCGTGCACCCTATCACAAGAACAAGCAATGATGTCAACGTCACCCATTGAGAGTATTGTACATAGAAGCCAAATCAAGGCAGCATTGTAAGGGAACAATGCACTGAGGCAAGTGCTAAGACCTGTGCCCGTCGGACAAAGGGAGCGTGACAGGATTCCTGTACCGCAATACTGAGTAAGGGGAGAAGTATTAAAGTGGAAAGCAGTTTCCCGTCACCATAATTGGCTCGGGTCCATCTCCACCTCAACTTGCGGCCAGACACCAAAAACGCGGCCATGTTAATTGAAAGAAAACGGCTTCCAATATCTCTGGGCTAGAACGACCTCCATTACAGTGTTCCGAATATTCTGTAGAGGTATAGGAGCGTTAATAGGAGTAGTAAGTACAACTAGTCAATGAGTTGGTTGGTGTAGATGAAAGAGGGACCGCGCACCCACGAGAGGTGTTCCCTATATCTCGCTAAATGGCGGCTTATCCCTTGTTGTAACTTGCCGGACTTAAAAAACCTCCTCGGGCCTCTTTGTCTCTAAGAGACACCAATATCTATAGCAAGATATGTCCCTGTGCCTGTCATTACGCACGGCGGTACAATGTCCTCGCTATCTCCGACCCAGATATGGCCCTCGCATCTGCATACCCTCTAACCCGGTCATCTCGCAGATCGTCCGACAAGTATCAAGCCGCTCACGCGCGCAAATTCTGTCTCCGGTGCACCCGAATGCCACTGGCAAGAATGGCCAACCACGATATCTACGACGCTCTATACAAACCCAGAGATTCCAATCCTTTGTGCCTCCATCCCCGGAGTCGCTAGGCAAAGCGGCACCCGCCAAGCAATATTCGCGGTCGATAAAATGGGGTCGGAGACTTCTATATATTGGCGTGATAACGGGTGGTCTCTATCTGATTGATACTCAGTTCTATGCTTCCTCGATAACGCGGACCTTGCGAGTATTTGGCTTGGGCATTATAGTTGCGTTGGATTATAAGCTCAACTTTCGACCCCGCCCCTTCATTGGCGACATTCCGGACCTTCACAGACGCAGCGCGGAACGATTGTTCAACCTTTTGCATCAGAATGGAGGCCTCTATTTAAAAATTGGGCAGGCTATAGCGATGCAGAGTGCAGTCCTCCCTCCAGAGTTTCAAAAGATGTTTGCTAGGATGTTCGACGATGCGCCTCAGAATGAGTGGAGTGACGTAGAGAAGGTCATCCGGGAAGACTTTGGAGGCAGGAGTCCGGAGGAAGTATTCGGGGTCAGTTTCGCCAATGAACCAGGGAAGGGCGTCATGGAGAAGAAGGCTAGAGCTTCGGCGTCGGTCGCGCAGGTCCACTGGGCGAGACTTGCAGATGGAAGGGAGGTTGCTATAAAGGTTCAGAAACGAGAGATTGCCCATCAGGTGGGGTGGGATCTTTGGGCATTCAAGTAAGCTGATGAGCATGGTAAAGGATCGCTATTCTAACAATTTTCAGAGTTGTCATGAAAGTCTATACCGCTTGGTTTGACCTCCCTCTTTATAGTCTTGTGCCGTACATCAGCGAGCGTCTCATGCTGGAAACGGACTTCATCAATGAGGCGGAGAACGCGGACAAGATGGCCAAGCTTGTGGCTGGTGAACCTCGCCTCCGAGGACGAGTTTATATTCCTATTGTCTACAAGGATCTCTCTTCAAAGCGGGTAATGACTACGGAATGGATCGAAGGCGTCCGCCTCTGGGACAGAGAAGCTCTCGCAGCCCCATGGCTTGGTGGACGAGGACGGGGGTCACCGGGTGCGAATGGCACGCCACTTTCGCCTCCAAAATCATATCCGACCAACGACGGCACGGGCTTCCTTAAGCCGGAAAGGAATGAGTGGCGAGGTCGAAGTGGTAAAGGTGGACTGGGTCTCTCATTGAAAGAAGTCATGACTACTATGATCGACCTCTTCTCTGCCCAAATGTTCCTCTGGGGTCTCGTCCATTGCGACCCGCACCCTGGTAATATCTTCATCAGGCGCCAACCTAATGGACAACCGGAACTCGTCTTGATCGACCACGGCCTGTATGTTTTGATGACACCGAAATTCAGACATCAATATTGCCAATTCTGGAAAGCGATGATGACCTTCGACAACGAGACGCTAAGCAAGATCACGAGCGCCTGGGGCGTCAAGGCGCCAGATCTGTTTGCGAGCGCCACGTTGATGAGACCATATGATGGAGGCGACAGCAGCACGAAAGACCGGATCACTGGCGAGTTAAAGGGTAAGACTGCTGCTGAGAGGCATTATGAAGTGCAGGAACGCATGCGCCAGGGCATACGAGACATTCTTTCTGAAGAAGAGAATTTCCCGCGCGAACTCCTCTTCATCGGGCGAAACATGCGCATTGTCCAGGGGAATAACCAGTTCTTGGGCAGCCCGGTCAACCGCATCAAGATGACGGGAACGTGGGCAAGCCGAAGTTTAGTGGAGAGCAGGGATCTGAGTTTCAGTGAGAGATTCGCAAATGGATGGAAACACCTCCTGTTCAGGATTGTGTTGCTAAGCAGCGATGTGTTCTTTTATACGAGCAAGGTGCGTCAATGGCTAGGCTTCGGCGATGGAATGGAGGACGATATCGAGAAGCAGATGAGATATATTGCCAAGGACCAGTTTGGCGTTGAACTGCAGCACTCGGTGTTCGAGGGATAGACGGTTTGTATATTACTACCTCGCTCAGCATTAGGCATCTTGCGGTGTTTTATAGAGTGGGGAGGGGGCGTTTACAGGGTTCAAATCCGCTCTATTATTGCTGTCCACATACTCAATCTGAAAGAATTCCGATCTGTAATTTATTTCTCGAGGAGAAATTCCCATGCGAGGCTCACATGTTACGTAGTGTTGAGAGGTTGAAAATAAGACCTTATTGGACATTGTTGCTAAGGTTGGAGCTGCCGGTGTATAACAGTGCTGCAGATAAATTCGACATTAAGCGAAGGGGGCTTCCCCTGATATAAACGAAGTCCAAGTACTGTACAAAATAGCTGGAGGTAGACACAGTAGATATGGCTGTGTCAAGATACAGAGATATATAGAATCCTATGCATTCCAATTTCTTTTCCAAAAGTGTCCTTCATTCAGCCGTAGCTTCTGATATGGATATCAGTGTCCGCTACACTTACCTCGGGGTCAGCACTAGGTCATTTAGCTGTTGTCGGGGAGCATGATGGCAATTAATGCATAGGCTCTAACCACCTGTATAGTTCATAGTTACCTTTAAGCGGCCGAAACGGTGTTACAACGACCGGTCGTCTGGCCTATAGTGTGTGATAAATAAGCCCATTTGCATATTTTACATTGCTTGCTATAATCACGTAATGTTGAAGAGAATAAGAATCTTAGAGTAGCCATTTAACTGATTGCTACTACTTAATTTACTTCCCCGAACACTTCATCCCGTGGCGTAATCATCCGCAACGGCCATGTTTTCCTTGTCCACCTTGCAAGGCCTGACATGGGATCCATCGTTGGGAGATAATAACCACAGGCAACACCAAAGCAAGCCAGAGGCAAAGCCGATGAAACATGCTAACGCAGTCGAAGGAAATATTTAACGATACTGAGGAAGAATCGCGTAAATATTTGGGCCCGCTGAGCTGTTTTCACCGAGAGAGTGATTACCAGTCTTCAGAGCTGGTTGTATTCCATCCACCACTCACTTCCCACGGACTCGGCTGAGGGGCTGGGGCAGCAGTGGGGATAACCGGAGCGGTAGGTTGAATATTCTGGTCGTTGGTGATAGCTCTTACAGCAGATTGAACTGCATTGACGGGAGCATGAGACCAACCTGTGCCGGTTGGAAGTGCTTGAGTAGTAGTCGGAACGGCTGGATGTGGAACAACTTGAGGCCAGGCATTAGCAGCCACGCCAACCGGAGCGCTGTTAGGAACAGCAACTGGCAGAGGAGCCCGTTGTTGACCAGCGGGAACTGTAGGGTGGACCTGAGTGGTAGGAGTGGCATAGCCAACGGAAGCAAAAGAGGGCGGCTGAGCAAATTGTGCGGCTTGTGTAAGTTGAGAAGCCTGAGTCATCGGAGCAGCAGGATACACCGTGATAGCAGAAGCAGAAGTAGAGGTTGGAACTGCACCATAAGTATCACCTAGCACCTGAACAGGGATAGGACTCGGAACGGGAGGTGTAGTTACAGCTTCAATCCAAGCCTCTTGGACGGGGGCCTGAGAAGAAATGGAAGCTTGAGTAGAGCTTGCAGCTGCTTCCAATGCATCACTAGAAGCCTGCGGAATGGTGACCTCTGGAGCAGTGGTAGGGGCCGATCCCCAAGGATCTGCACCGGCAAGAGGAGCACCCCAAGCGTCAGTGGCAGCTCCGGCTGGAGTACCTCCGGCGCCATCGTCCTCACAGTAGTCCGAATCCGCCTCAAACTTCAGCTTATTGATATCACCTGAGCCGTCAGCAGTGAAGCCTTCAGGGATGTATTGCTCCAGAAAGTCCGGGACTGGCTGGTGGGTCTCCAGGAGGGTCTTGGTGAGGTTCTCCGCCAGATCAATATCGCGATCATTGTAAAAGGAGGTAGCCAAACCCATGTTCCCGATTCGGCCAGTGCGGCCTGCACAAAGGTTAGTTAATAAAACATCTTTAAAGCTACACAAGCACTTACCAATTCGATGGGTGTATTCTTCAATGCCTCCATATTGAGTTGACGGGAGGTCGTAATTAATGACATGCATAACATTATGAATGTCAAGACCACGAGCAGATACTCCAGTGGCGATCAGGATTGGATTCTTTCCCAAGCGGAAAGACCGGATGCAATCCTCACGCTCACGCTGGGTACGGCCGCTATGGATCGACACGCATGGGAAGTTTTTATTGAACAGAAAATCATCCAGCTCGTCAGCCGATCGCTTACTGTTCACAAAGATGATAGTACGGGTTGGGGGGGTCGACAAGAGCAAGTCCTCCACCGCACGACGCTTCATCGACGACTCAACATACACGATATCCTGCTTAATGTTCAAGTGCGAGCTGCCAGCGCGGCCGACTCGAATACGGACATGAACATGTGCGAGATGCTGCTTGGCAAGGTCACGAGCGGCCTTCGGGAAAGTGGCAGAAAACAACAGGTATTTAATATTGCCTTCCTCCTGATCTACTCCTATCATGAGCATGTGGTAATATCATGGGGAACTTTTGACTTACCACCACCGGACATGATCTTGTTGAGCTCTTCCTCCCAATCGGATTGGAGCATCTCATCGGCCTCATCTATGACCATGTATTTGAGACGATTGAGAGTGAGAGTCTCAGGACGACTAACGAAATCCACGAGACGGCCTGGGGTACCAATCAGAATATCGCAGCCCTTTTGAAGCTGTCGAATCTGCTCAGCAATGGGGCCGCCTCCATACACGACACAAGGTCGAAGCATTGAGCGGTAACAGAAACGTCTAGCCTCATCAAAGATCTGCGTGGCAAGCTCACGGCTAGGGCAGACAACAAGAACAAGAGGTTCAGCACGGACTCGAGGGGAGATGCCTTCCTGATAGGTCGCAGGATTGGGGCGCGGAGCTGTCAGCTTCTTGGCCTTACCCATGAGTTTGGAAATGATCGGGACCAAGAATGCAGCAGTCTTCCCGGAGCCTATGGATTATAAGTTAACATGCCAAGTTTTCTCAGTAAAATTAAGAGTTGAAGTCCTCATTACCAGTCTGAGCACATGCAACAATGTCATGACCGAGCTTAATAGCTGGCATACAGTATTGCTGGATAGGCGTTGGAACGTTGTAGCCCGCAAGCTTAACATTCTCCATCATTATCGGGTGCAAGCCTGCGTCCTCAAACTTGCGAATGGGAGCAATACGGACATCGCCCTCTTGATGGACATCAAGGGTGGTAAGGCTGTAAAGGTCAGTCCGTACAAATGTGGCGTGTAGGTCCTTAATGGACGATTTAGAACTTACTTCTCGAACTTGATGCCTATACGAACATGGTTTTCAGAGCCGAACAGCTGCTTCTCCAGTTCGGGATGGCGTGGTCCGACGTCTCCGAAGTCCTCGTTCCATTCGTAGGTGGCTGCATTGGAAGCCCAACTGCCAACCTCAACTCCAGGAGCAGCAGATTCTTTGGCAGCAGCCTCGGCTTCTGCTAGCTCCTTGGTGGACTTCATGTAGGTGGAGTAGTCATAATCGGTCTTAGGAGCCCAGCCGTGCTCCTGGGGATTCTTGGCTTGAGTTATGCTAGCTTCCTTAGAGTCCATGGCCTGAGTCTGAGCCCCATTGCTCTCCGGGGTGGGTAAGATCGCATGAGAGGTGTCAGGCAGGGCTGTGGCCACCTCTGGCATGCCCCAGTCAGTCATGATGAATAGCTGGACCAACTTAGGGATTGGTTAGCTAGGCCTTGAAACCAGAGAGAGCGAAACTGAAGTGGGTTTTATGAAGGGAGATGGGAAGGCCAATCGATTTAGACAGGAATAAATGAGAGGTACAGGTGAATTTGCGGGCGACTTTCATGCAGCACTGGTGCGGATCTAAAATGAGAAAGAAGGAACTGTGGTGAAATAAGAATGAATAGGTGCGCGGAATGGGCTGGCTCTAATATTAAGCTCGTACCTTGAGGCAGGGGGTTCAAAATTGAGACTAGAGAATAGATCGATGTTAGCCGTTATTTGATTGACGTGTTGTTATTCAAAGGCAACTCGTGCCAGGAGATGCCTGTTCTTCAACTCTGTGTAAATATGACAGGAGAGTTTTGGGTGGCGGCCATGATCCAACACATGTCCATTTGAGATAGAGAGAGCATAAAGGACAGAAGAAAGGTGTATAAAATATGCGTAAGGACGTGAGGTCTTATGGGGGTTACCTACTTTGGAGAGGTGGGTCCGGATGGACTTGTACGTGAGCGTTGACAAAAACAAAGAGAATTTAGCTTTGAAGAGAACAAGGAGAAAACAATTCAACAGGAGAGGCAGTATCAGACGAAGATGGTGGATTGATCAACTTGAGGACAAGATGACCAGCTAATATTGTGTTGTGTGGAGAGGAACGCGAGGGAGGGAGGAGATATTTATTTACGCTCTCGTTGGCGAGATGCGCTAGTAGCGAACACAATTCACTCTAATATCGTTCAGTTGAAACTGATAGTTTAATAAACTGAGATATATCTTGTGATTTTGAAGCTCTGACATACCATATGACAACTGAAGTGATCTTTATGTCATACCTTGCAATCCTCTGATGGATATATCCAAAGGACTCTCTTCTTTCAATGGAAGGTTCTATTCACAAATTTCGCCATAATTTGCAACTATGGAATAAACCAAGGCTCAATACACTCGTATATTTGTAATCTTACACGCATATGACCACTTAGACAAGATCCGGACACTTTGGCTTTCTTTCTTTCGTCCAAAGCAGATATTTATCTTCGATGCTCTCTCCCTGCTTAGCCACTCGGATATTTGGTCAACGACTCTAATCTCTCTTCCACACGAGCACATGAAAGTATGCAAAATCCCCGAAACAAATATACCCATGAAGCCAACTATAAAAATGATTCCAAAAATGGATATCTTTCAAGTTCGCATTGGAGCAACCAGTGAACACTTCATAGACTACAAATAGCTCTGCAGACTATAAAACAGTCCACCTATATTATTAAAATACCGTGCAGTACTGCGTTGAACATACTAAGGAAAGAATTGGGTTTCCATCTGCGGATAGCTCGATTAATTGCACGCGCGTGCTACTGCACGACCACAGGCCGACACGTTACTGATAGAGAGGCATAATATCCCTTTAGTTTCTTACCTAGATGAAACTTCTTTATACATGCAAAGGCAATACCGTGCTCTCAACATATATCATGGGCCGGCCAGCCGTCTGTGAGGGAAGTGTTGTTGACGCACAGTCAATGTCAGGAGGTAGGAACGCAAAACGAAACACATCGCTCTTTAATCGCCTTATTATTTACATCGATATAAGAATACCAGAACCAAGAGTGATGAGCTGTGTTAATGGTGAGATAGACGCTGAAAGAGGGGTTTTAGGCTGAAAAGGAGATAAAAGACAATCATGTCACGTTAATCTAAGAGAGCCAATCGCTTAAATGTCATCTTCATATGCCAGACTTAGCAATCAAAAAGGCTGGTCTGGGATGAATCCTGGCTTTGTCTGCATTTGACAGAAATCGACTGCTAGGCGAATACGAGGGCTCGCAAAAGAATCGCATAAGAGACCAAGCCGGGACGAAGGAATCTTGAACTGCTCCTTCCAAATTATGATGCTACAAGAAGAGGGCCCGATAATCGTATGCCGAATCCAGTAGAAAGTTTGTGCGAGCCCAGCGCCAGTTAACTAGTGATCTTCAATACTCTCTCAATTTGAGTATCTATAAACAGCATATACATCTTGTGCTAAATATTTACGGAGTAGAAGTAAAGCAGTCAATAATAATGTTGCCTATGAGCATGGTTGGCCATATTGCCGCAAGTTAAATTCGAATGCACAGCATAACTATTACTCATAATTAAATGCCATTGCAGGCTCCCTCGTTGAATACGTCTGCAATATTCGTGGGGATAACCCCGGCAGTAACAGCTTCTAAAAAACAAGACGGATCAGCACCTCTTTAAGCTTGTGGATACAGGGATAACGTACCTTGATAAGACCAGCGGTAGTCACCCAGCTGAGCCTTCCAGCTCCAGAAGATCCAGCCATTGGTAGTGGACTCGAAATTCGTTACTTGAGCAGCAAACCATTGTTTGTAAAAGGCAGTTTGTGTGGTAGTAGACCAATCGGGGTCGTCTTGTACGTTACTTGGGGGACTGAGACTGAACTCTCCGACAATGGTAGGTGTATCATTGTCACTGTTTCTGTTTGCATTGCACGAGTTTGAGAGGTACGCAGCTTGCGAGACTTCAACGCTGCTATCATACTTTAGATACCGATGGTCGTCGTAGGCCATGAAGTATGTGTTAGTGAGATACTGGTTGGGGTCTCCGGAACCCCAAAGTTGATTCATAGGCTCAACATGGATGTAGTTATTCGATGAGATGCCCAATGCCGACTCTGCATTTCTGATAGCCTGTTTAAGGGTCAGATGGAGTCATTTGAGTGGAGGTGGGTTATGTACAGAGTAAGCGTTAGGATAGAAGTACGATCGCATGGACTCGACTTGATCTGCGTTCTGCACTGGCTCGTTCACTATGCCAATCATTCCAACGTTTCTCATATTGTTATCAGTATGGATTTGATTCGCCAGCCAGCCCAAGAACGCTGTTCCACGGTCATACTGATAGTCGACATAGAATCCAGGGCTTGGAGCATTCTGGTTGAACTTCTTGTTAGTAACTTTACAAGACCATAGAAAGAAAGAGAGAAATGAGGCTCACCTGTCCAGTGTCCGCATTTGTAGCAACTTGAGCTCCAGGGGCTCCATGCATATCGATGATAATGTAGAACCCAGCATCACTTGCCCAACCGCACAGCTGGGAGAGGTACGAGAGGCCGCCTTGCGGGAAGTGCTCGCTATCTGCATACACAATACTCTCATCCATCCAATAGCCAACAGGGATACGGATGGTATTGAGACCATAGCTCTGCATTTGAGAGATATCGCTCTGGGTGATCCATGAACCCCAATGGGATTGGAAGACTGAGTTTGCCTGTGACTGGCCGAGACCGGAGACGCAGTCAAACTCGGAAGCATAACTCCCGCAACCCATATTTGACCACTCTGTTGAGGCCATCCAGGGCTCAAAAACAAAGAGAGAGCCCATATTCACACCCCTTATCTTGCCAGACGCTGGAAGCCATCTCTTATCCGAGCCCTCGGGCGGGGCATCAGATGTATTAAACAGGTTTGATCCATCGCGAGCATAGATATCTTTGTGCTCTCCTGGAAGCCAAGCGTTGGCGGGAAGAATGAGTGATGCTAATAGAGGAAGGAGGATGATCATTTCGAAAACTCTAAGTAGCGCTTTACTACCTAGTCCTATCCCGAGGTAACTAAGCAAGAGACGAAGGAAAAGAGAAAGGAGATCCGCTCACTATATAAACAGTATGAGACATGGTTCTACAGTCACAGACATCAATGGCAAAGGAAGACCCTTGAATTTAGCATCGGCACATCCGCGGACATATCCGTACCACCATGAACTATATACTCCTCGGCTGGTTATAGATTAGAATGAACCTTGTGCATCCTTGCCATGGCACAAGGCACAAACTCATGGGGCGAGAGCGCGAGGACCCACAGGGATCTCTCTCGTAACAACCCTCACCGAGATTCCTTTATTTCTTTGCTCGCTGCTCCAGATAGCCTTTTCAATGACATTGCGGGTGGTGAACCACTCGGCGATACCATAAAACGGCATGCACAGGGCCGATTAAGCCCTGTCCCATGCCAGGGGCTGAGACGAGCCCTGAATTCAAGGGCATCATGCAATTGGAGGACCGGATCTAGGACTTGGATCTGAGAAGTACAAGGAACTGATCGATCCCCATGTGACGCCCAGTGTATGCATCTCCATGGGCCTGGTTAAGCTTAGACAACACTCGCTATCCCCGGATTTGATCCCAAAGGGGCGGTGCTGTGCAGTGGGATAAGGTCGCGTACTCCGTATGAGTTTCGTGCTGAATATTGTAGATCCCATAACGACTCGCACTGTAACCATAGTCCGTAGCAAGAAGAAAAGGTACTATTATAGCATAGTATACCCTCGAGGAATGGGGTCTTGCCAGTCTCGCAAGCCTAGTTTCAAATGTTTCAAAAACATAAACGTTCTCTACACAGCCCTGCACTCCGTAAGCTAGAGCGACGGAAACACCTACCATCCGAGTTGCGGGAGCAGTCCTGTGGCCCTGTGCCGTAGAGTGTTGCAAAACCAGGCTCGTCCCAAAATCCTTCGTAGATTAAGTACTCGAAAAGGATTTCCAAATTCGTGAAGTGAGTCACATCTGGCGCATCAAAAAGCCAGTGTAGTTTATCAAGAAGGTCATCCTGTGGGAATAAAATGGAAAGCAATAGGCCCAAATACGACAGGGAGAACGTGATATGTGCTCTGTGCAGCTTGTGAGATCGTCTTGACTAAAATTCCGGAGGCTCTGGAAAAACGGGGTTGCTATTGCCTTATATATGAGGCATAAAGAACTGGTGTGACGTGACGCGCTGGAATGTTTTGAGTTATATCAAGTTTGGAGGGATGTCGATGCTTGAATATCTTGCACTCACTCAAAGCCCACCCAACCATGTGCAATGACTTGAGTTACTCGCCAACAACATCCCCGACCGCACGATATGACTGACTGGAATAAATTAAAGGTCGTGGACCTCAAAGCAGAGTTGAAGAAACGCGGCCTCGCTCAAACGGGTCTCAAGCCGCAGCTTGTCGCTCGACTAGCCGCAGCTGAAAATGAGGAAGGAGCAGAGGACGAGGCACCCGCACAGGAAGATGAGCCCAAGTCTGATCTCGGTCCAGCCACGCCAACAGAGAATGTCGAGCAAGCGCCCCGGCCTGAACCCAACAATCAAACATCTTTTGAAGCTGGCAACCAAGTTGAAACGGCTCAAGAGGACTCGAACGATATCCCAATGGCGAAATCACACGATGGAGAAGTAAAACAGCTTCATACTTCTTCAGACTCATCGAAAACTCTGTCCCAAGCTGACGGCCATACATCTCCGCTCCCTTCTGCCGAACCGCAAGAGGCGATTGAAGATCGACAAAGAAGAAAGAGAAGGTCATTGACGCCTCCTCCTTCTGCCAACGACGTTGCCCGTAAGCGATTCCGAACTGGCAGGGATAATGAAGTATTGGAAGAAGATATGGCTAGGTCTAAGGATGCTGCAGTGATTAAAGATCGAAATGGGGTTGGCGAGGATGAAGTAAACATTGTACCAACAGATGTTGCTTCTGCTGAGAGAGGCAAAGGAGATGAAATAACGGAGGAAGGTGCTGGCGGCAAACGCCCAACGTCCGGATTTGAGGCAGAATCACCCTCGCGCCGACGCAATTCTAGATTCGAAGGCTTATTCGAAGGCTCCCTTCAGCAGACGAACACAATGGATGAGTCTACCTCACGCAATTCAGTACACGATGTCGCGGATGAGCCTTATCGCGTTGTTGAACCTGCAATCCACCCAGCAACGCCAGCTTTATATATTCGCGACTTTATGCGTCCTCTGAATCAATTACAACTCAAGTCGCACCTCGCTGCTCTAGCAACTCCGGCAAACCAAGAGGTAGACCAGGATTTGGTGGTCAACTTTTATATCGACCTTATTCGCACCCATGCATTCGTTTCATTCAAGAGTGTCTCAGCGGCAGTTCGGGTTCGATCTGCACTTCACGGCAGCGTCTGGCCTGCAGAGCGAAATCGAAAGCCGCTGTGGGTAGATTTCGTCCCTGCGGAAAAAGTTGACAACTGGATCAGCCAGGAAAAGTCATCTCAGGCTGGTGGTCGCTCCATGTCTAAGAAATGGGAGGTTGTCTATCACAATGTTGATGGTGAGGGGCCAATCGAAGCCACCCTTGAAGAATCCAGCGATCATCCTACTACTCGACCAGCTGCACCTAGGCAGCTCTCCATTTCAGGGCTACCCGGGGCGTCAGAGTCTCCATCAGTTAGAGAATTTGGGAAACCCGAACCTCGTACCGCCCTTCACAAAGCTCCGAATCCTGAGCCAAGAGCTTCTAATAGCTTCTCTACTCTTGATCAGTTGTTCAACTCTACTATGGCAAAACCGGTTCTGTATTGGCAGCCGGTGTCAAAGTCGGTGGCAAACAGGCGTCTCGATTCCATTGATAGTGCCACATCAAAAGACCCAAGCAGAAGAGTGGGCGGAGATATTAACCGGTATACCTTCGAGGATGGAGATATCCTCGTTGATCGAGGGCCCGAGATCTTTTCTGGCATCAGGCCTCCGCCAGGTTACCGAGGACCTGCTCGTGGAGGGGGAAGTCGAGGAGGCTTTCCTAGCCGGGGTGGACGAAGTGGAACATATGATAGTTATAGAGGCGATACTGGTCCCAGAGACGACAGCAGATGGGATAGGAGAGAATCTCGAGATGATCGGTATCATTACTAGAGCTGGGAATAAGGTGTGCTTTACCATGGAGATACGTTTCAGCATTTGATGGCGTCAGGAAGGCGTTCATTTCTGTTCATTGGCTCGGAGGCATAGTGGAATGCTCTTCTGTGACATGTATGAATATAAGGCACGAATTGAAGCTAGATGATATCTTCCGTTTCTTCGCTCGTAGCTTGTGAGCCTAGTTTACGACAGTAGTAGAGTTTGAAGGCCGAGTTGGTTTTGCTGCCTTGCGCACAAGGCTACAACTGGAGCTTCAAAGTCTCCGTCTTTGAATTTCCGACCATCTTGAGACTCCCGAACAGTCTCCACAAACAAACACCATGTCCCACCTTTCAAATCCTCTGGCCACTGCCGAGCAGCTGCATCAGAGAGCATTAGTCAATTCTCTGCCGGCCGAGATCCAAGATAGCATCCGATATTATACTGCGCGGTTGACGCAGGCGGCTGGTATTCTCTTAAGACTTCCGCAAGACATAACGGCCCAAGCAAACATCTTGCTCTATAGGTATTGGCTTGTTGACGAGTTAATGCAACATGAGTTTAGTGTACGCATGATGTCCGACCCAGTACTCTGTTGTGGGTGGATTGAGGAACGCAGAGCTAATGCTTGGCAGGATCTTTCTGCCGCAACCATCTATATGACGGCCAAAGTATCGGCCTCCCCTCGATCGCTGCGCAGTATAACAAATGTCTACGCGTATCTTCTCTCGCCTTCTTCTACAATCTCTGTTTCCAATAATACCACCTCGAACCCGGAATCGTACTACGTATCCGAATCAACCTATGTCATAAACCGAAACCGTTATTTGCACATCGAAGGTCAGTTGCTCAATGCCTTGGGATTTAACGTCCATGTTGCGCTACCACATCCTCTCGCTATAACCTATCTTCAAGCACTCGACGTCTTCTCCGCATCTCATAGCAAGAAAAATCCAAATAGAGGCAAAGAGGTTGGGAGACGAGCAATCGAGTACCTCAATACGGCATTGTTGAGTCCCCAGATGCTATATCTTACACACCAACCTTGTTCGCTAGCTACGGCTGCGATATACCTCGCAGCTAGAGATATAGGCATCAAGTTGCCAGATGTGGAGTGGTGGGAGGTGTTTGACTGTGAAAGAGAAGAGCTGGGTTTCCTGGCCGTTGGTATGAGGAGCGTCGATGGTTTGGCGAGGAAAGAGCAAGAGAGGTGGGGGGTTACCGGAGGAATGATCTCCAGGTCAGATGTTAGGAGGGAGTTGGGAAAGATAGGAAACCGTATGGGGAATGGACGGAGTGGCTTCGGGGAGGCTCAAGACGAGGAGGCTGAGATGGCGAGACTAATGGATGAGAAAGTCGGCACTGACTGAAAGTATTTCGCCTTGGCATGCACTGAATCTAGCTGCAATACTTGGGCATCAGTTCATGGCGGCCATACGGCGCCCTCCCAAGGCATCCAATCGCGTACCTAGTGATGACCGTCTACTCGGCCTCGCTACGCTCAGGCTGGCTTCCGACCAGCACTGCGTGGTACAGATACTATATTAGGATCTAATAGACTTATTTTCGTACAGTATATTGATTTAATTCAACTAATTGAGCTGGAGCCATTTCACAGCCCTTTCTTCAAGGTTTCCGGAACGGGCCGTGCTAGTTAGTCAAAGTCAGCCCAACCCCCTGGGTCCCTTTGGGGCTTATCCTGGATCCTCAAACTCTCCCTTAATATTTAGAAACACGTCTTTTTACCATCCATCGAGAGAACCCTTAAGTGCCCAAATCCTGCATGCACCGTGGAGACCACGACAACATCGAGCCTCATCCTCAAAATATCCAATTGACGCCCACGATCTACTCTTGGGCTCGGTCCATCAGCTCGAGCCATAGGCTGCATTGATGCAATGCAGTGCTGTCAGTGAGGTACCAATCGCGAAAAGTTAGCCGCATGCAATCGCACCTTACCGTACCCTATCCTGCACGAGCATATGCCGACCGATGAATTCGTACCCCCTTCCTTCATAGCGACAGGCTGCGGAATCGGCCCAACCTTTGAGGCTGTTGGGCTGGAATATCGCAAACCAAAGGCTTCGAGAGATGGGCTACGCCTTACCAGTCTCAGAGCGAATTGAATTGGTGAATCCTCTCAGATCGCGTGACGAGGCGGTGGTCACATTCAGATCCAGCACCTGTAAATCACGCGCAGGACTCGAATAGAAAACCTCGTGGCCGCTGAGTTGCTGCTCACTCAACACCAATTCACAAGATGGCCTCCCAATCCCGCTCGACGCTTCGAAATGCGGAATCTCCATCGGGTCATAGGGAAAGGAGACATCGACATCGAAGTCCTGAAGAAGTGAGACATCGTAGAAGGAGACGGTCGACTATAGGAAATGAAGAAAGGTTGCATTCCTCTCGCGCCCGCAGACCAGAAACTAGGAGGAGCGATCAATATGAAGAATCGAGCGAGTCAGAGGAGGATGCCGCTACGCAGTCGGGGTCTATCGAGACAAAGCAAGTGAAGAGGAAGACTAGGATAGTATACGTTACAGAAGCAGAAATCAGATCGCCTAGGGTCAAAGAACGACGCACAATAGAAACCAGAGAATACAGAGACGATAGGAGGCACAGCGAAGACTCCGTAGGAAGGAGTAGAGCTTATCAGGCTCGGCGAACATCCGTTAGTGGCA
Source organism: Oidiodendron maius Zn (assembly GCA_000827325.1). Classification (NCBI taxonomy): domain Eukaryota; kingdom Fungi; phylum Ascomycota; class Leotiomycetes; family Myxotrichaceae; genus Oidiodendron; species Oidiodendron maius. Next base: position 2,762,837 of record KN832870.1, on the reverse strand, counting down.
CGGTGTCTGCATCACCCCCTAAGAGGTATAATCTTGTCGTCGGACCATAATGCCCAACTAATTTGACACCATTTCAGGAGAACGTCCGCCAGAGATACACCACCCGAGGTAAAACCTGTTCTTAAGAGGAGCAATACCACGACGGCCTCCCTCAAGCCGCCGACAATAGCTAGCACACATGCGACCAACAGGCGGTCTAGTCTCCTCGGAGGTATCTTTGGACCTCTGCCTCAGCAACACCGCGAGCCGGAAAAGCTGTACGTATAAGGCTAGCAAAGATTTGACCCAATACTAATTACTCCTCAGGGTTGAATGCTTGACATGTCTGTCGGATGATATCCCAAGATCTAAATCAGCAAAACTAAAATGTGGCCACCGAATGTGCAACTCTTGCTTGAGACGCATTTTCAAACTATCAATTACCGATCCACAACATATGCCGCCCAGATGCTGCACTACCGACTACATACCGCTCAAACATGTCGAGAAACTGTTCGACGTAAACTTTAAGAGGACTTGGAATCGGAAGTTCCAAGAGTACTCTACCAAGAATCGGATATATTGCCCGTCGCGACGATGCGGCGAGTGGATTAAACCCGAAAATATCCACAAGGAGAACGGGAAGAAGTATGGGAAGTGCAGTCGTTGCAAGATAAAGGTCTGTTGCCTTTGCAATGGCAAGTGGCATGGAACAAAAGATTGTCCCAAGGACGAGGAAACCAATCGACTTCTTGAAACTGCAAGGGAGGCTGGGTGGCAACGATGCTATAACTGTAGAGCCATGGTCGAATTAAAGGAGGGCTGCAACCATATGACTTGGTATGTTGTCAATCCCCTTATATTGTTGTATCGAAATCAATGCTAACTTTAAAAAGTCGCTGCACGGCGGAGTTTTGTATGGTTTGTGGCGAGAAATGGAAGACTTGCGACTGCCCGTGGTTTAATTATGAGACGGTTGAAGAGGATCGTCTTAACCACATGCGAGTTCCAGCAGTATACGAAGACGAAGGACATGTACAGCCAATTTTTGTACAACAACGGCCGGCCAACTATCTTGGAATGTTATATCAACGTCGGCGCGAAGAACGTGCGGCACAGGAGGCACTACACAGATTTGAGAGAGTTACGCTGGAAGACATTGATCGTGGGGACGACTATCAAGGAATGATAGGCGAAATCCATGGCATTGGAAATGGTGCCGGCCACTTCATGAACGAGAATTATATACGAGCACCTAATGATGATCCTGCTGTGGGTATGGACCAAGCTATGGCTGCTGCCAACTTTGCAATGGGGGCCGCGAGAGCTCGAAATACACCAGCAGGGGGTGTGCAGCGAAGACAAATCCAGAGGCCTCTAATGAGAAGGCATACGACGAGGGAGCAAGCATACAATTCTGCGCCATCTACTCGCCCTTCGGAAAGAGTTGTGCCACGGAGGATAAGGAGAGACTACGTGAGCGAGGCCGCTGTGCATGCTCCAGCAGAAGGAACTCCTACAAGATCTTCCTCAAACACCGAACGATCTTCCCCGTCTAGATCCACTCTTGCTGGTCTTAGAGGGAATAGCAGGGGAAGTAACCGAGTCTCTGCATGGAGAAGGCATGTCGAACCTGGGGTTGAACCCGCAGAGGGGGTTTTATCGATATGATTACGATTATCCGTTGATATGATATCCAGGCAGCGCGAGGCTCGTAGCCAGATCAGGTCGCAAGATTGGCTGCGGGGCAAAAGGATAGGATATCTATATCTCTAAAGTACCTACCTAGGTACAAAAACGTATTGTCTGACATTTAGCGCGGAGATGCCATCTGCCTGTATTTTTAAAGCGAAGAGTAGCTAGCCGAATACACACACATATACGAAGTATATATGTAACATATACAAGTAGATATATCTAGGATTTAACTCCTGGGCACGGCATTAGAGTGTAACAAACGCTAGAAATAATAACCTATAACTACGCTTCATGCAAAATGTTCTAATTTCCTCGTTTCCCAGTCTTTCACAGTCGCTATAAATATACTGCCTATGTACCTGCATATTATACAATAGTTAAGACTAGACTCAATTAACTACATATGAGCTTGAGTACATATTTCGGTAAATAACCAAGAAGAAGAACTCGAATTAGGATTTTGCTGTCTTGGCGGAGAGTGTGACTTTTGGCCGTTCGAAGTTAAGGATTGAAATAGATACTCGTATCGCTAGCTCGGTCGCAAAGTTCGTGTGGCATCCCGGCACATATGTAGATTCGCGTGCACCTCAACGTCACTGATCCGATACAATCTGACCACAAAATTCTCGACCGCGAGTTCTGGTATCTGAACGTTGATAAGAGCCTGAATTCCATACCTGGAGCCATGGCATGTAGATGAACCAGGGAGTGTTACTCCCACTCGTTACTCAGAGCTGGCTATCGTCCTCTTCCGGCCCAAGCAAGATGCTGCTCTTGCATCAGTCCGGAAGCGTTAAGATTGGAGAGGTTGTCCGATATACAGTCACATACACACCTGCCCACGATCGAATCCTCCCTTCGCCCCCAAAGCTTCACCTTAGGATCAAGAACACCTCTACAATCGCCCTGCGCGCGGCCTTTGTTCGCGGTCCATACAATCTCTATGCTGCGGCATACCCCTCATCTTTCAATCCGAACGAGAAGTTTGAAAATCCCCGGCGCCTCGGGGTTCCCGAATTCGAACCTTATCTCAAAGCCGGCGGGGCCTTCTCGACCGAGCTCCTTGTTCCTGAAGATGTGCAGAAAACAGCAGGGACGGCGAATCGAGATGGCAGATCTGCAGGGGGGCACGACAGCGAGGTGAAAAGCGTGAGTTGGATAATTGAAATCGCCTCGCAGGTCATCTTCTCAGCCTCTGCTGCGGTGCACTATGAGATAATGCTGGCCCGAGATGAGAAGAGCCTCCACATGGGCTTCGCTGCTGGCGGAGGTATTTCTCCTACGCCAGGTCAAATCAGCGATCATCGACAAGGTCAGGGATCCAAAGATAGCCGCCATGGTGTGCAGGGTAAGGGCATATATTCAAGAGCGATCACGTTAACCGTGGATGATACGGAAAGCTTATGGAACACTCCGAAGTTCCCGGAGTGGCAGGATGCGACGGAAGAGCAACCAAATGGAGATGGCAAAGAGGCGCTGGTAGAAGACCCGCATAAAACAGATGCAAAAGCACAAGGCAGGCAGAAGAAGATCCACCTAGTTGTTTTGACGCACGGACTGCACGGTAATCTTGGCGCAGACATGTTGTATTTGAAAGAGCATATAGACGCCACAGCAAAACAGGCAAAGATAGATGCCAGAGCTCGAAAAGCAAAGAGCAAAAAAGAGGCGAGCCAAGCAGGGTCGTGCCCAAGCGCAGATGGAATTAAATACTCCAGAAATGAGCAGACAAGAAATGGTAAGGATGCCCAAACTGCTACTGAAAAATCAGAAGAAGGGACAGATGCCGAGAACGAGGAGGAAGATGAGGAGGTCATCGTGAGAGGATTTCCCGGGAATATTGTACGCACAGAAAAAGGCATTAAATACCTTGGCAAGCGACTGGCGAAATATGTTTTAGCAATGACATACCCCGACCAGCCATACCGACCTGTGACGAAGAAGACCAAGCGCGATGCTTCATCCGCTGCAACAAAGCCAGAGACGCCGAGAGCAGTTGTGGAGAATATCCCAATCCACAAGCATAGCACCATTCAGAAAGAGCCATACAACGGACCACAGTTAGCGTACAAGATTACCAGCATCAGTTTCATCGCCCATTCTTTAGGCGGTCTTATCCAAATGTATGGTGTGGCATATATTCAGAAACACTCCCCTGGATTTTTCGATATTATCAAGCCAATAAACTTCATTGCCCTTGCCACACCTTTCTTAGGTTTAAGTAATGAAAATCCGTTATATGTTAAGTTTGCACTTGACTTTGGGCTGGTCGGACGGACCGGTCAGGACCTGGGTCTCACCTGGCGAGCACCTACCCTCGCTCGAAGCGGGTGGGGAGCTATTGTTGCTAGCATTGGGGATGGAGGTCAAAAGAAGACCGATGACCAGGTTGCGCCGGAGTCCAAACCACTTCTCCGCATATTGCCCACGGGGCCGGCCCACGCAGTGCTTAAGAAGTTTCGAAATCGTACAGTTTACTCGAATGTTGTTAACGATGGGATTGTACCTCTCCGAACAAGCTGCCTATTGTTTTTGGATTGGCAAGGCCTGGGCCGGGTGGAGAAAGCGAGGAGAGAGAATGGACTCGTCGGCACAGTGGCCGAGTGGGGATGGGCAGAGATCACAGGCCAAAACTCAGCCTCACCAATGAAGTATACATTTTCAGATACAGAGTCCAATGACGATACTGGAGAGAATACCCCGACTAGGCAAGGTCATGGCGGTGAGGTGCCTCAGCCTCCTCCTACTGCTACCCGAGACGATGATACTAGAAGCATGAGGAAATCCAAGAATGAGGCTCCGCCATCTAGTGGTTCATCGGCCGCTAGTGGCTCCCTCAACCTCGCTCATGGGTCTGCAGTAAATCGGACCATTAGTCCTTTAACAAACTTCATGGACTTCTTCCGGCCAAATTCTTCTTCTAAACGCAGCCTGAGCCCGAAACATACCAAGATATACAAACGGAGCCAAACCATCAAGATGGGTGATGACAGCTCTATGCCAACAACATCACAGACCAATTCCCATGTAAGAGAAAGGAAAACGAGCATGACCTCTGATCACGGAGATTTCGACCAGCCGCCTCCTACTACGACATTCTTCGAGTCTGCTGGCGATGTCCTTAAACCACCGTTACCATCTGCCGAGTATTTACTTAACCCTTCTTCTCGGCCAAGAACTATATTCCATGATCGAGTCTACCATCCGCAGGACATCCCCCCACCGCCCCTCAAGAGGCGGCCCGCTAGCTCCCCTATAAAGAGACGTTTATCAATGAACGTGGATTCTGATAGTACATTCCAGAACTCTCTCCCACACCAAGATAGCTCACTCTCATCCCGTGATTATGATGATACAAAAAATACGAATCCAAATAAGGATCCCCGGGATGTGATCGATACATCTGCAATGAAAGTTGAAGAGAAAATCGCTCGGGCCTATCACAGGGATCTCTCATGGCGCAAAGTACTAGTACGGTTGGAGCCAGATGCACACAATAACATGATTGTGCGTCGCATGTTTGCCAACGCTTATGGCTGGCCTGTTATCAAACACTTGTGTGATACTCATTTCAGTGATTCAATCGCTGCCCTTACCCCTGATGATGAGGAAGGCAATGAGGAGCAGGCCAAAGACACCAACGAAGGCCCAGACGATAGTGGTGGGGAAACGAGAGATGCTGAAACAGTCCCGATTAAACCCCTGAGCCGATCGGACCGTTCGGATTCGGAGCTTCTTGAAGCTACGGACAAGGTTCCTGAGCTTACAGCTCCAAAACCAAATGTCCTTCGCAAAGCACTCCAAGACGACGACAGAGATGGCGCTCCTACTATCAGAAAGACAGGACCGGGCCAAGAGACCTGGGATGAGAGGTACTGGTCCGACAGTGCCGATGACACTGAAGAGGAGGGCGATGAAGATGATGCAAAGCACAAGTCTGGGGAGGCAGATGCGCAGGTAAGCTCGGGAAGCTGGACTTGGACAAATGTGATAGCCGGGAAATCTGCAGTGTCTAGTCCGAAAGGCACTTCTCCAACAGAGATCGACAAGTTTCTAAATAATGTGGTCCCTGCAGCACACCTCGGTTTACACAGCAACAGTCATACTGCCGCAGAATCAAGCAATAAGAGAGCATCATTGCATGCTGATGATGACGAAAAAGATAAGCAGAAACATGTGTAAATAAGGGATCTTATGTTAGACGGCGTAGCGACTAGGCCTGGGATGGTGGGATCGGTTTCGTGACGCCATCTGATTATGATCAGCGGCCTTTTGGTCCAGAATAATACAATATGTTTCATTATTTGTATATGCCATCAACTATCTACCAGTAACAGAATAAAGTCTTGAGGCAGTTTATATGGACTCCCCCCCATTCTTCCTGGCTCTATAGACATCACCCGTCCGTGCAATCTCATCTTTAGCGTCCTTTCCCCTCCCTTTCTTCTCCAGCTTCCTGACCAGAGGTATCACCTGTTCACCGAAAGCCTCAATATCCTCCTCATAATGCAGGAAAGCCAACAACACGATGTCAATTCCCAAGCTCTTCAACAACAAAATCCTATCAGCGACCTGTTCTTTAGTGCCGATCAGTTTGGTCTTGAAGCCATCATTGTATTGAACGAGATCTTCAAACTTAGAATCGGCCCACATTCCTTTCTTGTTCCCAGTTGAAGCTCCTGCCTGTTTGACAGCCTCACCAAATGCATTTACCGCGTCCTTGTCGGCCTTGCCTTGGATTTCCTGAAGCAGCTGGATTGCTTCAGCCTCTGTCTCTTTAACAATCGCAAAGCCGTTTACCGCGAACCGGACCTTGTCTTCTCGTCCTACTTTACGAGCCCGCTCTTTAACATCTGCTATCTGCTCCAAGAATCCTTCCAGTGTATCCCCGCCGTTCATAAAGTAAAAATCAGACACATTCGCCCCATTATCTCTGGCATTTATCGAATTTCCACCCTGGAATATCAATGGGTGCGGACGGCCTGGAAGATCTAGAGGTTTGGGTGAGAGCGGATAGTCGTGGAACTGGTAGAAGTCGCCGCGGTAGGTGAATTTCTCACTCGTCCAGATTCCCCTAAGGCATTCGATGAACTCTCTAGTTCGTCGATATCGTTCAGCATGTTCGAGCCACCACTGCCCAATGCTCGTAAATTCGGCTTTAAACCATCCAGATACTACATTCACCGAGATTCGACCTTTGGTATAATGATCGATACTTGCGATTTGTTTGGCTGCAACCGCTGGATTCCAAGGACCGGGAAGCAGTGCAGCAATTACATTGAGCTTCTTGGTAGCGTGTAAGAGGGCTTGCGAGAAGGAAACTGACTCATGTTGATTTTCCTGGAAATTCGTTATTAGATTTGGGCGTGCCGTAGTTCTTGGAGGATTCTCACGGCTCCATATCCTGCCATGAATCGAATCTGTGTTAAGGCATACTCGAACCCAACACTTTCTGCTTTCTGCGCGTATCCCACGTTGGATTCGTAGTCCCAACTAGGACAACGTTAGTAATAAGTGAGGATTTGGGAAATCTAATCTCGCACTGTGTCTTCTGGGGAATCTTAGATATCACAAGTCCACCAGATACGTTGGGTACCCAGTAGGCGAATTTGAGCCGGTCCGGAGCGTCATTGATGTCTGGAGCTGCGATGAATTCGCTACCATTTCCGCACTCTGTCTGTGACACAGTACTTGTCACAATATGATTACCGCTTGAAGTGATGGTTGTAGTGATAGTGGTAACAGCCATGTCCAATTGCAGAGGAGCTGCATAAACGTAGGAGGATACTAACAAGACTAATATGTTTTATAGAAAGTTCATGCCTGGCGTATATCTATTACTTCTTCCACAGCTTCCAACCAGTATTAAAGCTAAAATATAGTAGATCCAGGAATATAAGGCTTGCAACTGGTCCCCACAACCAAATCATCTGCCCCATGCGAGATGGTGTAATATGCAAGGGCAATTCGCCATACTCAGTATGAAATCGAGACAAACTGATCAGCCATTTTTGTGAGCCTGGTTATTGAAATTCTCTTAAGTTCATCTAAATAGAGCATGCATAGATACCATGAGAGGTACTATATACAGCCATATGCACGAAAGCGATAAAATAATCTAACTACCTAGGCAGGATCAAAAGGGGGGTACCCTCGCTTGTTTTTCACACTAGACTCTGTGTGTCTTGGCGTCGATCTATATCAAGAGGCACTACAATGCGAGCACTCACTAATCCGTCTCTCAGTCGATCGAGAGCAGCATTGATCCCCTCCAGTCCACCAGGTGCGACCTCGATGTCGAGCGTCGAAAGTACATTTTGCTCTAAGAGCTGCTCGAGCCAGATCATAAGTGCTTCTCCCACTTGTGGCGCCTCGTGGAAACATTTGATCGGAACAGAGTGATAGACAATCCCATCAATAGCCTCCTTGGGCAATCCTGTCAGGCCGACGAGATGCGCTCTCTTCCCATCTTTCCCATGCATGGCCTTAGTTAAAAGCTTGGCGGTCTCCCTTCCGTGTGCATTGAAACCGAAGCGCAGGCGGCCTTTCGTAACGCCTTGAACAATCGAAATGGCTCGCTCGGTGTCGATTCGGTCTACAAGCAGGTCCGCTCCGTAATCCAGCATACGCTCTCCACTTCTCGCAACGTCAATGATAGCAATAACCTTAAACCCCGCGAGTTTCGCTAGCTGTACAGCGCAACGACCCGTGGCGGAGGACCCTGTTTCGTCAGTATGGCCTCTTCGAAGGTTGCAAGCGTCTTACCTCCCCATATCGCAATCCATTCTCCTGGCTCTGGCCTCTCGTCTTCCGTTATCCCATCAAAGCACTCTGCTATTATGTCCTTAGGTAGAGATTCCCGCGACAATGAGCGCACCATATGTAGTAGATCTGGACCTGAGGCTCGGCTGCTCGTACTCGTGAAATCCACTCCGAAGCAGATCCCAAGTGCCAGTGCAGCGGCAACAAATGCCACCCCTAATGGAGCCGCTTCTGTGGTGGCAATATTATCCGGGATTCTACAAGCGTTGAAGTCCGATACTACCGAATATTGCTGATAGGCGGCTTTTCTCGAATCTCGATAGTCAGTTGAGACTGCCATGACCTGCTAAGTTAGAATGTAAACCTAATTTCCTCCTAAAATGCTTACCAGGTCGCCAACTTTGAAACGAGAATCCTTTCTGGCTGTCATGACAACTTTTCCTGCGAAATCTCGACCGCTAATGCATGGCAGAGCTGGAAGTCCGAACCCGAAGTCTCTAGAGATCAAATGAAATCAGTTCGTGCGCTCACTTTATCATGTCTGATAGCTTACGGTGCCTTCCAGTCGATTGGATTCAGCCCAACTGCATGCACTGCAATCAACATCTCCCGGTCATTTTGCAGATTGGGTATTGGGTGCTCTCGGCTATATATATATTTCTGTTTCGGACCGTACAAGAGAAGCACTTCCTGATGAGTTACGTTGAAATTGTTACATGCAGTGTCTGACGGAAACTTAGAGGCATACTTGTCCTGATGCTCTATGGAGATCTCTTCGGGTTCGGTTTCTGGCTCAGGCCATATGTGGACGAGTTTAGAGTCCGAGTGAGGAGTGGACGGGGTCTCTGGCGGGGTTAATAATTCTTGAATAGATTGGGACTTATATGTTCGATAAGAGGCATTCATTTTACCTAGGCTTGATGATGAAAACGAACACCATCTACTCGAGTCCTGGATACAGGAGGAAAATCGCCTTGATTACAAAGGTGTTGTAAGGCCAGCCATAGATGGTCTCTCGAGGTCCATGATGAGCTGAAACAGCTTTCAGGGCCCATTGTATGCATGTCCATATTTGCTTATGCTTCTGGACGATCTTCTCTGCACCCCACTCTTATACATGAGCATCTGGATGACGTTTATGGCCAGACGATGAAGAATATGACCCGCAGAATTGCGTGATAAGGGCTAGCAACGTGTTCACAGCCTTGCCTTCTCGGGTCACCATCTTCCTCAGCCTCGTCCAAGCCGCCAAAGCGGAGATAACTACAAGGAAATCAATTATCTAGGGCCAGGATGATCTTTAAAATTTAGGTTCTTGACTCAATTTCTCCCGGAGACATTGGCAAAGCGCCATCGAGCTTGTTACTACTTTTCATTCATTTCAACATATACGTCTGATAAACAATTCGAAATTTATGCGATGCGAGACCCAAAGTCAAACATGCAGATAATACCAGTAACCCTCATCTTCTTCTATTTTGGGATGTGCCTTCACTTCTCCATTCAAAGTTATGCACGCCTCAATGGGGATGCGGACAAGGTCGAGTGACGCTGGTCATTGCACAACTGGCCACGACCTAAACGCTGCATCACGCAATTTCATATCTATCGTGCATCGTGATCTAGCCGCATATGACAGGGCCTAAGGATCACGCAGGTGTAGAGCATTGTGACACCATATGCATTCCCTTTCGCATAAGGAACGATGGGAGAATGTATTCATAGGTTAGCCAACTATATTAGCTTCACTTTCCATATCCACTTCGGTACAGAATACCGATAAAAAACAATGGCTACTTCTATCTCCCAAACTGCTTTGCAGGCAACTATCCCATCATCTGATCCTCACGTCTACCGTGAGCATCACCAGAAGTTCAAGGATGAAGGTCTACCTACTTCTGCTGATGCCTGGCTCGAGCGAGCTCGGCAAGTTTCTGATATCCTGGCCGCAGATGCAGCCGCACGGGATATTGAGAACAGGTCTCCGAGGGCAGAAGTCTCCTTACTGAAAAGTTCAGGCCTTCTTAAGGTCTTAGGCCCAATTGATTACGGAGGAGGTGGCCAATCATGGGAGGTTGGGTACAAAGTCATTAGGGAGGTGGCTAAAGGAGACGGGAGTATAGGCATGCTGCTAGGATATCACCTACTGTGGTCCACAACGGCTAACCTAGTTGGCACGAACGAGCAAAAGGATAGAATCCAGAAGCTGATTATTGAAAATAACTATTTCGTTGGAGGTTCGTCTTCTACCTGTCCCATGTCATATATAGAAAGTAACTTATCGAAACTTAGGCGCAGTCAACCCTCGCGATAATGATCTTCAAATCACCGAGGAAGGAGATCACTTAGTTTTCAACGGAGCGAAGAACTTCAATACCGGTGGTGTCATATCAGACTTGACAGTCCTAGAGGGTGTGTTCTCAGGAACAGAGAACCACATCTTCGCCTTTGTGCCGACTGTGCAAGAAGGTATTCAATTTGCAGTGAGCCACTTCCTTGAGATCGGAGTATCATAGACTGAAGGATCTAAGCACAACTGGAACAATGTCGGCCTCCGCCTGACCGAATCGGGGAGCGTGGCTATTAACCAGGTGCAAATTCCATGGGCTGATGCCCTGGGGTGGGATGTGAGAACTCACGCACCAGATCCTACAGTTCTAGCTATTCCATTCGGAAGCCTTCTCCTTCCTACCATTCAGCTGGTCTTCACAAACTTCTACTTAGGTATTGCTCTCGGCTCCCTAAAATTCGCTGCCAAATACACAACCGCCACAACCCGCCCTTGGCCTTTTAGCAATGATCAGAAGAAGTCTGCAACCGAAGAGTTCTACATCTTAGAGCGTTACGGTAATTTCTTTGCCCACCTACGAGCCGCCGAAGCTCTGGTAGATCGCGCAGGTCTGGAGCTCGCTACCCTGTATGAAAGGCATGGCGAAAGTCGAAGCGTTACTCCAAGGGAGAGGGGTGAGGTGGCAGAATGGATCGCCAGCGCCAAGGTCGTCACTACTGACACAGCGCTACGGGTCACAGCTGGTGTGTTCGAGGTCACAGGCAGCAGAGCGACTGGGAGAAAGGTAGGACTGGATCGTTTCTGGAGGGACGTGCGAACACATACTCTTCATGACCCTGTGGCATATAAGAATAGGGAATTAGGAGAGTATGTGCTTCTGGATAAGGTTTGTTCCACTCCTATCATAGTTCCCTTGTATTCTGCTGACTCTAGTAGATACCCGAGCCCACTTGGTACACTTGAAGAGCAGCCGCGCTAATGTTATCTTAACTTTGCTGAGTCCTTGTTTTGGAATTCTGGTTTCTCGAGTTAGCTGCTCTTCTCTCCCTGCAGCTTGGTTGATATGCTGTAAATGGAGACTCGTTACAATTCTCAACATCTATAGCACGTAAAAGATGAACGTGTTAATGAAATTCCGTATAAATCTCGTGCAGATACGGCAACCTCCATAAAAATCAAGCGCAAGCCTATAGTCAAGAAAGGATGCGCTCATCCTCATTTCGGAAGAGAATGCCCAATCACTTGATGGCAGATATGGGCCAATCAGCAGGCCGTCCTGGCTCTCGGGAACTTTGTTGCACATCGCTCACAGCCCCGTGACGGCTAGCTCGGGGCTCTCCCTGGTGTCCCGCAGAGCCAATGGAAGGGAATGTTAGAAGTATTGCGGGGCTACAGGCGTGTACGATGCTGACGGGAGCGGAAGTATAAAATAGGAAGGAGGAGTGTTGCAAAATGCATTCGGTGTGCAAATATCTTGGAAAAGAGACCACCTCTAAATATCGACGTTCACATAAGTCTTAAACAGATAAATGTGGATGGGTATGGTACGTCTATTTCATGCTTTTGCTTTCGATGAGACCTTCCAGCGCCGCCATGGTATATGCACCCAGATGCCTGCTTCGTAACCAATACTTCCAGAGTATTCATCGGTTTCTATGCCATCCAATACCTATCCAATACCTATCCAATGCCTATCCAATACCTATTCAAACCAAGGAACGCGTTCTCAATCAGGCATGCCAATGCTCTCAACTATAACCCTTTCACTCTTCCTATGACGATGTTCTGCAAACGTACGTGATTCGCCCTCTGCTGAGCCTCTGTCATTCGCCGTCGTTGTACCTCCCCAGGTCTCCTGAGTCGAATCATCGCCAACCACGACTAGCGTCGGAGTACTTGGTTTTGCTGCGGGGGCCGCCAGTCTCTCCTTTATAGCCCTTCTGGCATCCTCTCTCCTATTCCCAGACCTCCCTCCAACTGAATGATCAATACCCGCAGCCATAGCACTTAGGGGACTAGCAGATTGGCCTATGGTCAGCGCATTAGGAGAGTTAGCTCTCTTTGAACCAGGGCTTCTGATGGGGATAATGAGCCGGGACTGTTCACGCGATACAGAAATCTGTCTCGCAATGGAGATATCTGCTGCTGTCCTGAGTTTCTTCTCACGCTCTTCCTCGTCGTCCTTATTTTCGGCTGCGTTCTCAGTAGTCATTGAATTAGATACAGGATGTGAACTGAGAGCTGCATTCGGGGTTCTTATTTGTTGAGATCCAGTGGCCGATGTAGTGTGGCTGCGAAAAAGGCTTGTTGGGGGAGGTGAGTGCATAGGTGCATTTTTTCGAGCTGATGCACTACGGACTGCTGCTGTTGTAGAGGGATTTGATGCAGTGACGGACGCAGAATATCCACGAGACCGAGCAAATTGTGGCCCTGGTATAGAGTCCGGAGCGTCAGAATCTCGAGGGGATGAAATTATCTGCCGCACTTGTTCTTTGGCCTTTGGCTTGCTCTGCATTGGCTCTACAATATGGCTGCCATCTGTCTTCGCCACAGACAGATCAGAGAGCTGGCGTGATCTCTCATGTGGAGAGGGTTGCTCGATTGATAGTTGCTTTGTAGAAATGTTGGATGGGCTTTTGGAAACTTCTCTTGCAGGTTGTCTCATTTGACTCGAAATGTGATCCTTAAGCTTTGGGCTTGCGGAGACGTGCTGTGGAGCTGGCGTTAATAGAGCAGCTTGCGTATCATAATCTGGCCTTGAATTATATGAAGGAAAGGATGGTGACGGCACAGCGGGTGAAGTATTGGATCGTCGATGAATGATAGGCTGTTGCGGGACAGGAGATGGCGGGCCATGCTTAGTGTGCAGGCGTGATGGCCCATTTGGAAAGAGAGAAAACGCTGGACTTTTAGCTGGCTGAGGAGAAGAAGCTCTGCGAGGTAGTGGGCGCCTATAACTTCCTCTCAGGTCATGTTCCTGTTGATAGCAGTCAGAACTTGTTGATAAAAGAACGCGAATTACATCAGGGCTGACCTTTGGAAGGCTTTCTGTAACAGTTTTAAGCTTCTCAAGAGTGGCCTGCCGCCTCGCCAATAGAGAGGATGAAGTCATAGCGGTGGGTTTCTGAAGAACGCTCCCAAACATAACACTATACCGCTCCATTTCTACCGACGGTATGTCCACATTAAGCATCAACCCGCCTTGATTCGACACCTGTTGGCTCACCGGCCCTCCATCGAGAGTAATATGGGGAGTAATCATTTGTTCCCTTTCCGGCCCCTGGGAATCGAAATGCACAGGTACAGTATTTGCCCTCCTCATGTCCGGCTTAGCTAGTACATTCTTCCTTTCAGAATATGCCCGACTGCGGTTGACAGATTTCTCTGTCGGCTTATCATGCAGCATGGTTGCGTCCGCGAAGTTGACATAATTTCTTGCTTCCATTGTCTGGACGATTGACTCCGGCTGCAAATGATAGAAAGGTTGTGGTTCAGCAGTCGTACACTGCCTTTTGTTTCCACTAAATAATCCTCCCAAGAGCTTCCATCTCCGGGACTTCTGTCTGGACGGCGCAAGAGCATTAGCTTGCTCTTCTGGCGACCAACTTCTTGTAGTGGACTCAAATGGTGGCGATGACTGCCAGGTGTTAGGCTGTCGGCTTGGGCTCCCCAACGCCATGCCAATTTCCGCGTTCTCGACATTTGCGCCAGCCAGTCTTCCATCCATCATAGACTCTGGGGTATTTGTCCGTATGAAGGACGAATTCTGGGCCAGCGGAGGGGAAGACTTCGGTGTACCCGCTGGCGTAGGCAACGCTCCTGGCATAGGTGGGGTGTGGGAGTTCATCACTCTAGCAGACGAAGGGAGTGGAGTGAAATGAAGGTCGTCCTTGGCCCTCCTCCTCTCCATCTCTCTTCGTGCCGAGAAGTGTGGAGAGGGCCCGCCGGATGTACTAGGTCTCTCTCGAAGCACATTCCGATCTTGTGCAGGAGGGCCGAACTGTTGTATGCCGGATTTGTCGGTGTTTCTACTGCGTGCCTCTTCTGATACGCGAATTGGCGCACTAGGAGGCCCGGCGTCTCGACCTCTCACACCCAATCCTCTGGAGGCATTGACTGATGCTGTCCGAGTCGCCATTTCTCGGATACTTAAGTACGTGTTTCTGTCTGTTCACGGGAGAGTGATACAGGAGGAGGCGGGAAGAGGATTCAATGCCGATATAAAGAAAGGCAGATTTGAATGAATGAATGGACAGGAAGCACCAGGCGACCCTTGAAAAAAGGAAATGTAGGAAAGAGACCGCAGGAAAAGAAGAACTCGAAAAGAACTGACGCGAATGAGATCTCCAACTGCAGTGGCAACTTAACTGTATCCATGCTACATACATTTTGGTCTGCGACGCACCGACCGCAGCTTGGTGATGTTTGAGGTAAATGAGGATAAATTTCAGGGCGGAGCCAGGGGTCACAGTACATGGGTTTCAAACGTCACCATTCTTAGTTCCAGAACATCTGTCATCTGCATTGGACCGCATCAGCTGTAATATATTTAAAGGGGGATTTTATCATGTGCACACCGTATGTTTGATAGCCTCGGTCAAGGATGGAATCTACCATTCTTACAGTTGTACAGATGTCAGATTACCCATCGGCAGAGGATCGGACGGCCACGTGATGCTTATATAATAAATTGTATCATGAGTTTGTACCAGTACAGACACTGCCAACTGCTGCGGAGGTAAGTCCATCTAGAGTAATAAAGAAGAATGGTGAAGGTGCTAGTGGGCGAGATTGGTTAGATGAAGCTTCTTACTTTAGACTGTTATGTTGGTACAATGCACTGGTGCTATGCTTCTGCGACAGGATCACTGCCTTACAGTTGAGCAAGGAAGCCCTATGACTCTCTAGCTACAGTAAACTTACACCTAGCATGGTAATATATGCCATTTTTCTCTCGACCTAGTAGCTTTGCCCCTGTTCTCAGTGCTTCTATGTTGTTTCTGTATGTCACCGAGCCATTTCTCGGCACTGATAGAACTGCAAAACTCTCATTTCAAGGCCAATACCCGCACTTATTTGACGCAGGATATTAAATTCGCATAAGTATAGAGAGCATACTACTCATAATAGTTCCTGCATTTATATAAATAGAGTCTGGAAGGCATTGGAAATAGTAGATGGCATATCAATCCTGGCACACGTCCTACCCCACCATTCTCGCTTAAAAGCTGAGGGCTGCCAGGGCTCCGTAGGCGCGACCAATTCGTCACAACATCACTGCAATCTCACTATCGCCCGACATCTGAAGTCAAACTGTTCTTCTCCAATAGAAGCTCCTCCTGCTAAGTGCTGCTGAGCTTTACACACCAACTCCTTTCACCTCCAAGATGTCTTGGCAAGGTATGAAAACCGCGGCTCCTCTTACCCCTCGTTGTCTGGGCTAACTCGACCGCCACAGCATATGTCGACTCCAGGTATGTTCGAGATAATTATTTGAGACCTCATGATGGTTAGGGGCTCAGTCTGATAACCTTTTAGCCTTGTTGGCACAGGGCACATCGACAAGGCCGCCATCTACAGCGTCAAAGGCGATAGCGTTTGGGCCACCAGCACCGGTTTCAACGTACGTTATGCGATAGGCTTCATCCCCTTCAATCTCGAATATTAGCCTCTTAAGGGCTGTTCTATATGATGGAGACCCGTCACGGTTAATCCATGATGAGGCTGATAAATGAATTTAGGTATCACCCCAGGAGATGCAGGAAGTTGTGACTGGACTGAGTGGAAAGCCCGAAAAGTTATACTCCGATGGATTGCACGTTGGTGGTGAGAGATTTGTCCTCACAAAGGCCGAAGATAGAAGTCTGTATGCCAGAAAGGTCTGTACCCTCTACACTATCTCTTAAGTATTGAGAATCATTTATTCGCCCCTTACTCCCGACGTTGCGCATTCACTGTCCCTATCTGCTAATACGTCTATATTACAGGGCCGGGAAGGAATTGTTATCGTCAAGACTACTCAGGCCATTCTCATTGCTCACTATGGCGATGGGATGATTGCCGGTAACGCAGCCACAACAGTTGAGCAATTGGCGGACTATCTTATCAAGACAGGTTATTAAGAGGTCCTTGTTATTGCCGTGAGAGGGATAGGAGTGAAGTACTGGGGAAGTAGAGCAATTTGCATAACGGAATGGGGATGGGGGACTTTTTGCTACTCGTAACACAGATACTAGAATAGTATCTTGATGATCACAGACCATATTATCTGAAGCATATGGATAGTTCTGCGCAGAAGTAAAGAGAAGCAATACTGGAGAGCGTTGCATAGGTGAAATGAACTACAGTCTCTTGCATCAATACCCATGATTTTTATTTTCCATAAACATTTACCAACTACAAATATGGCCATACTTAAACAGGACTCGGGATTTAAACAATTATTATATTGAGAACACGGTCTCAGGGATAGGAAAGCTTAACAAGGAGCATTAGCTCGACTCGGAAGCCTGCCGTCTATAAGCCAAACGCCCATCATATACAGCGCTTCTTGAACATCCCAGCCCTCCCACATATAGTACAATCTCTACCACTGCACATCATTCTCGACATCCACTCATTCTAGAGCATTTGCGTTATACAGATAATCGGGTCCACAACCACCTCTTTTTCAGACGGGTAGCTCTGCTCCTCTAACAGCAACACCAGCCCTATCAACAACAGCACCAATGTATGGACCCACTACTGGTATATTTCTCGCAAAGCCTGCGATCGTGCCCAAGAAATCCCCAAACAAGATAAATATACCATACAGCTCGACGAGAAAGCCTACGAAGGCCCAGCGCATTAAGATGAGGAACAGACCGAGGAAGAACGCGGCCGTGCCTTTGAACTTTTGGGGTCGCGCAAAAAAGAGCAGGGTTTTTTGAGGTCCGATTATTATTGTAAGGCCGATTAGGAAGAGGATCTATATGCGAGTAAGCAGGTGCGGGAGTCCAGGTTGGCCAATCGAGACCAAAGCTCGGAGTGGGTTTGTACATTGCCCATAGCAAGCCTATGAATGGGTGCGTCAGCTATAAGTCCCTTTATACCTTTTTTTATAGATATTCTGTTTGCCAGAGGGACATACATTGCTCTGTCGAAAAACAAAAGCACGCCTCCGATTAGAAAGAATCCACCTAACGAGAGGACACATCAACATTTGAGCGGTGCGCCGCAGCGCCATAGGAAGGCGACTACTCACCGCCTGAACAGAATGCTACTCCGATCTCTAGTATAAACAATACACATCAGCGATTATTCTCAGCCAGACGACCAAATCCGACGTTCTCCGCGGCGCAAGACGATAGCCTTCCTACCCGTGACAAGGCGGGGTGATGAACGTACTCTGCGAATCTGACAACCACATGGTAGGCATCGTGAAAGGAGGGGATTTGGCCAAAGCAACAAAATATTATTATGCAAACATAAATAACAGACGTCGAGTTCTCTGTGTGGGCTTTCGTTGGGAAAAAAAATCAGGGGGAGTTTATCTTTAACGTCTGCGGCTAAGGATCCCTGCTGGAGATGAATTTGGCTCTATTTTCGGTAGGCTCTGGCAACAGCCAATTAATCGGTGAGGATAAAGATGGTTATTAGGGAACCAAACTCTTATATTTAGACACAGTGTGCCATAATATTCGATGCTGACTTTGACCAAAATCTGGCCTACAATAATACGATCCTATAACTTGGATTTACCTACGGTAGCAACTAAACCTTCTGGTGTATGAGGCTGAACACGTGACCAATGCGGACCTGGGAAACCTTGCAAGATTAGACATCCACTGTTCTCTAATCTTAGTTAAAAGTATCACCTCCTTGCTGCAAAGAAGGGCTGAAAGTTGAGTTGGCGAAAGAACTTTACTACGTTGTACATAGGGTTGAAGAAATTAAAATTCAAACCGCTATACTTTTCCGAGTGACAGCTAGTTTTACTTCATGCCTAGAACAAAGAACATGGTCCTCAAGCCAATGCACAAAACGCCCAGTAATAATTGGCCATTGACATAAAGACAAGGACCATGACCCCTTTGGCAAAGATATTTACCCACATAACAACACCCATTGGCAAAACTAGCAGTCTTGTAAATAATGCTTTTGATGTGGTCATTTTCTACGGTTTCCTACCGCTCTATGTCATGATCGCCTCCACACATTAAATCCTACAAATTCCTGGATAAAATTAAATCGATGGAGCGAAGTCCGAGTGTATAGAGTACTACATGCCTTGAGCTTCTCCATCAGGGAGTTGTTCATCTTGGTGCAAGGCCACCTTCTTAGAAATAGTTCCATCCAAAACTAGCTTACCCACAACTCCGCTTGGGATGCCAACTAACTCGGCCTATCCAGTCTCTACCTTCACAGTTCCAAGTAGAAGTGCTTATCAAGTTTTGTCATCGCGGAAAATCCAGCCAGGTCACCATGTTTGAGAGTCCCATTCGCGTACTTCCGTCCTCTTACTCGACCTCAAACTTGTGTTGCAACTTTCATTGAGTCAGCATGTTAATTGTCTAACAATAGGATATAGTACACCAACATCATCAAATTGCGTTCACTTTGGAGGGGGCGGTGGGTGCTTACCTCAATCAGCGATTTTCCAATTCGGCACCGAATTTGCTGCGACAAGCAATTGTACCTTGTCAAATGTATTGTGGCCTCAGGTTATATGACTAACTACCCACAGCTGCGTTCCCATGTGCATCACAGCAAAGTTTGCGATTGCCATGCATTTGCTACACACTACACAGTCTTAACCCTTCAAAAGACGGCTGGGTTGTGCGCCTCTTTCTATCATAGTCCATGGCTAGGTCCATATGTGCTGTTACACAAGGATGGCATGGACGGTCCTTGAGGTTTGTTTCCGGATAACTGCAGCCAGAAGCACCATATCACTTCCTGCATAGTTTTCATGGAACCTGTTATTGCCACGACGATCGGAGCTTCATGTTCTGGTAACTGAGTCTATTTCTCTATATGTTCTCGGTACCCCGTCACTTTCAGGCAGATAGTAAGCTTCTATGATCGCGATTAAGCCGGAGCGTATTCTTGAACTGGTCGTTGAAAGACGGCCAGTGGGTGGAATAAGCTTGACTTTGTCGGTCAGACATGCTGTATCCCAGCTTTCTGCAAACAGCCACTGCAGTGACCGCATTACCTTCCCGTCTGTTTGGATTGATAATTAAAAGCTCGAGTCTCGGATATCAGCAGCAGCCTTGCACTATCAGGGCCCTACCGCCTTCAAGAGATTCAATTCAAAGACGGCCCAGGCCTAGAATAATTCTCCAGCATAAATAGAGCAGAGTATTCTCATTTAAACCTCACTTCACTTCAAGACCGTATGGGCTCCACGAGCTTCCAGATACTGCTCAGCCACTCCCTGACCCAAAGTCCGAATCACTCCAAAAATCTCTTTGTTATGGTATCTCAACCTAGTCTTTGGGTCTGTGTATGGAGCAGGGAGTCCCGTAATATCACAATAGTGCCTCGGGTGTGCTAATGACGGGGCAGACTCGATATTCGTATACGTAGCATTTGGGGCCATCGACATGCCGTTCGACCTCAAATTCTTCTCCAGAACAAGCTTCGACAAATTCCTCGATGCCTGTGCCAAGTTTGGTTGCATCACGGAGTCTGCTGTTGATAAAGGGGTGTTATCGCCGTCGGTCGACACTATCGAGTCGTCTACTAGGGGTGTGGCGGCGCCGCTATTGTCTTGCGTAGGCATTAGAGAAGCTTCTTTGCGGACAGCATCGCCAATTATAGCTTTGATGTTCTTATTTCGACGCTGATTTGGCCTCCAATGGGGGTTTCGGAATGGCTTTCGAAGAGCATGTATATCAAGCTTGTCTATCAGCTGCTGGTGAGCTTCGGCATCAGGGTTTGGGGGTGCCATAGCCAAGCCAGGATCTAAATATGAAGGATGCGGTATGAGAGTAAGAGTTTGGTCATGGCAAATCCGTGTGGAGTGACTGTGGAAGATGTCGAGTGTCCTGCAAACAGAACTGAGGCCTGGCGAATATTGATCATGTGATTAATTGCCACTTCAGACCGCCTTTTCTGCCCAAGTTAGACATTCTGGACGCGACTCGCGAATTGACGTTTTAAAATCGAGGATTGTGAATATGGTAAGTATGTCCTTTGTAGTTTATGGTATATTTACTCAAAAGTCTATAGGAGAGCCCACATGAACATCAGCAGAACCTTCTTCTTTCTCGCATCATCACCAATGTTGTATGAATCCTCGGACCCATGGTCATAAACATTGCACTCACGCTGCCGTAGGAGAAACTCAATGAAGCCGTCATGCTCTTAAACAAGAATCTGCAGGTGAGTGATATGAATAAAAAATGCGCAGTATGCCGACTTTTCTTTAGGAAATCAATATTCAAAACATGAATGTGGAATTGGTTGCCCAGATGTTCAAGAACTACCAATCAAGTGTCCTTTTCCATCTCACAGGTAGTGTCATTGTCTTCCCATTTAATGTTAGTATGCTAATGGTTTATTAGAAACCGGTGGTCTTAAAGACCCCGCGTAATGCGTTGTAAAGCCAAACATATACTTGAGCCGCCAGTGGCTCAGAGATGCTAGGACCACGAGTATCGGTCGTTCTATAGCATTATATGATCCATACTGCTCTGATGGATGAGGCCAGGACTTGTAGTACCATTATTGCTATTGCGTGCATCCTCGTTGTGACGCAGACGGGCTCTGAAATGCGAGCTGGTATTGGTGCAATCCGGAAGCCTGTGGATGGAGAAGGCAGATGTGTAGAATAGGATATATCCAAATGTTCTCCGTATATATTTGTCCTCTGATACTACCTTCCCATCACTTTCCGGTACATCTACTTAGATGCTTCAGCTTCAGTGCTTTTTCTGTTCCCTTTGGCCTGTTCTCTTAGTAGCAAAGGAGATCCAGCAAACTAGAAGAGGGGGCATTGCCAATCGTCTTCGAGAAAGAGAAAAATCTTAGTTTGCCATTATGCCTTATACGGCCTTCAAATGTCAATATGGAAATTATATCGACTGCCAACATCCATGTCCATTAGAAGAGCGCCGATAATATCAGTTATATATAACAAGTCAAAAACAAAGCTGTTTCCACCATCTACAGATGCTTTTACACTCGTTGGCGTATTTGTTATTCAGTTTTCCTTTCTCATTTTGTGGCGCCTCTAGAACTTGATGAATCTGAAGGGAGCTACATTGCCCTGCGTCGGCCTGAGGAATTTACGCGTAGATTTCCAAAGCGAGGGTAAACCGCCAACCGCAGTACCACATACTATCGAAAGGCTGGCTCCAATGACATAACTCCAAGCCCAAGTTATTCTATCCTTTAACACACAACAGCTCAAAACATCTACCATGATCTAACGTACCATCAACACCCTCATTTCAACCACCACAATGGCGCCGTCAGCGACAGAACCAACCTCTACTCAAGCTACAGAATCGCAGAATACCCTCCCGCCGCCCCATCTGTACCTGCCCAGAGAGACGCACTTTGAGAAATATTTAGAGTCCCAGCCAGATGGCTATCGGAAGGCTGTGTCGCAACTCTCCGGGAATACGGCTATCGTGATTGACAATGGTAAGCTTAGACAATCCACAGCAGCCCATATCACTTGATGCTAATGTTACATAGGATCCTCGACTACAAGAGCAGGCTGGTCCTTCGAAGAATCGCCCCGACTCAACATCGCGCCGATATTCTCCAGATACAGAGACCGCAAGCTGGGCAAGACATACTCCTTCGTGGGAGCCGACGTCTACTCGGATACGAATGCTCGAGGGCATATGAGAAACGCCTTCGAGGCGGCCAGTGGGATTGTTAGTAACTGGGATGTCATGGAATCGATATTAGACTACGTCTTCCTGAAGTTGGGTATTGACGGTGCGAACGGAAGCGTGGACATGCCGATTGTCATGACCGAAGCTGTGGCTAATCTGCCGTATTCGCGGAAATGTAAGCATATCGGAATTATACTGAGATGTCTCTAACACGTGGACTAGCTATGACCGAGATCATCTTCGAGTGCTACTCAGCTCCATCGCTGGCATACGGAATCGACTCCCTCTTTTCATACGACTACAACAATGGCAAGACTGGCCTCGTGGTGTCATCTTCACACAGCTCTACGCATCTTATTCCAGTTCTCAACTCAAAAGCCATATTAAGTCAAGCAACTCGATTAAATTGGGGCGGATCACAAAGCGCCGAGTACCTCTTAAAGCTCATCCGCTTGAAGTATCCCACCTTTCCTGGGAAGCTCAACTCCTCGCAGATGGAGTATGCTCTCCAAGACCACTGCTATCTATCCAAAGATTACGACCTAGAATTAAGTACATACCTTGACTGGACGGGGCTCGAGGACAGGGATCACATCATCCAGTATCCTTACACTGAAGAGGTCGTGGTACAAAAGAGTGAGGAGGAGCTCGCAAGGATCGCCGAGAAGAGGAAGGAGAGTGGACGGCGTCTACAGGAGCAGGCAGCCAAGGCACGGCTAGAGAAGCTCATACGAAAGGAGCAGGAACTTGATTATTACCGAGACCTGCAGCGGAAAATAGCAAACGAGAGCAAAAAGGAGGTCAAGAGGCTCCTTGATTCCGAAGATATGAAGGACGAGGCGGCCCTCGAGAGGACTATCAAGGAGCTGGACAAGTCAATCCGCAAGGCGCGAACGAAGGACGTGGGGGGGGAGGTCGAGGAGGAGGTTGAAGAGCCGGACTTCTCTTTGCTCGAAGTACCAGACGACCAACTGGATGAAGCCGGCCTGAAGCAGAAGCGGCACCAGCGACTGATGAAATCGAACCACGAGGCGCGGGCGCGGGCCAAGGCCGAGAAGGAGAGGGAGAAGGCGCGAGTTGCAGAGGAGAAACGAATCGACGAGGAGAAGCGAGAGAACGACCTCGAGGGCTGGCTGCAGGAGAGGAGGAACGCGCGGGCCGAACTGGTGCAAAAGATGAAGGACCGCGAGCGACTCAAGGCCGATCTAGGAAACCGCAAGTCCCTGGCGAGCCAGATCCGGATGAAGAGCATCGCAAACCTGGCATCGGACACGCCCACGAAGAAACGCCGGCGCGGAGGGGACGACGACAACTTCGGTGCTAATGACGACGACTGGGGCGTGTACCGGCAGATCGCAGTCGGCGAGGGCAGCGACGACGACGAGGAGGAGGACTTCAGCGCTAATCTTAAGGCACTCGAAGCTGACCTGCTAAAGTACGATCCTGAGTTCACTGACCAGCACACGCTCGACGCGCAGACCGACTGGACCAAGTCTCTCGTGCACGCCTTCCTGCGTGGACCCCGACCCTTCGATCACACGAGCCAGCAGGAGGCGCACCAGATACACCTCAACGTCGAGCGCATCCGCGTGCCCGAAGTCATCTTCCAGCCATCCATCGCGGGGCTCGACCAGGCCGGCATCGTCGAGATCGCCGCCGACATCCTCACACAGCGACTTCCCGGCTCCGGCGTCCCGCATGAGGCTTTCCTTCAGGATATCTTTCTCACGGGGGGAAATGTTCTTTTCCAGAACTTCGACGAGCGCCTGCGCGAGGGCCTAAGGGCTTGCCTCCCTGCCGGCGCGCCACTGGTGACGCGTCGCGCGAAGGATCCCGTGCTGGATGCCTGGAAGGGGGCCGCGAGGTGGGCGGGTGGGAGCGCGTGGAGGAGCGCTGCGGTGAGTAGGGAGGAGTATTTGGAGAAGGGGGGCGAGTATTTGAAAGTATGTCCTCTGTTGATTTAACCATGCCCGACTCAACCCTACGACTAGGAGG
Source organism: Oidiodendron maius Zn (assembly GCA_000827325.1). Lineage (NCBI taxonomy): Eukaryota > Fungi > Ascomycota > Leotiomycetes > Myxotrichaceae > Oidiodendron > Oidiodendron maius. The sequence continues at coordinate 2,738,279 of KN832870.1, read as the reverse complement.
AGGGGGTGTCGTTTGCCTGGAAGACTATGAGAGCTAACTATGCGATTACAGGAACATGATCTGGGCAATGCATACTCGTAAAAAGGTTTCAAAATATCGGCAACTTAGCTTTTCTGTTCCCTCGTTCTTGCTTCGTGTAATAAGCTTGCCCACCTTCAACTCTTCATTTCTGGGACGGGGCTTGGCTGGATCGATAAGGTTGGTCTGGGGGATGGTCGATATTCAGGCGTCAAGCGGAGTACGAAGATAGGCCGATCACATAGAAAAATATATCTCATCACAGGCGTTCCTACACAACAATCTTGATATTTAGAGAGACATACGTCTTTTCATTCTTCTCATTCTTTCCCTCTAACCCTTTTTGTTCACACAAACAGCTGCAAGGTAACAAGCAAAGAAACTATGCCACTGAAGCAAAGAGGTTTCCCAGCGCCATCCCTTTCCATGAGAGGAGGAAATAAAGGTAACGTTGATGAGAGGGAAATGTAGCAGGAAGACAATAAAAATTACACGAATAAAGGTTTTGACGCCCGTCCCGTGCAGCATTCCACCCTTTCACACACCCCATTAACGCCGGATTTAGCACAGAAGAAAAATACCCGTCTAGGCAATTGAGTTGAAGAGGATTTTCCTTTCCTTCCCTTCTAGATGTTGGTGCCCAGCTGCGAGCGAATGAGCTCGTCTGCGGCCGTGGTGTCGTCGCTCTCCTTGAAGCGCTTGTGCTGGTCGTATGCGCCATGCGGGTCGTCGTGTCCATGCTTGCCCGAGTTCAGGCCGGCTGCAGCGATGTTGCGGGCGGTCGAGGCCTGCATCTGGCTCATCGGGGCCATCGGGGCCACGGGGGCGCCTCCATCCTGGCGGTGCAGATGGTCGAGGTGACCCGGCTGCGGCGGCTGCTCTTGCCTGGCGTGCGGGTGGGCGAGGTTGACATTGGGCGGGGGTTGCGGGAAGTCGCCCTGGGACTCGATAAGGCGGGACTGCAGGTGGATGATGTACTCGCGCAGGGAGTAGTTCTCGGCTTGGATAGCCTTGAAGTTGTCCTCCAGCGAGTGCAGCTCGCGCACCTGCTCCTCGAGCTTCTTGATGTATCCCTCCTTGCGCTGGCGGAAGGCGCGCTACAGAAGAGTTAGATATATCGCGATGGTTTATGTAATCGCCACGATGGTTAGGTATTTTGGTGGGTGGACTGGCTGGATGACATGAGAATTGACAAAGCAACAAGCCCATCAACCCAAGAGGAACTTTTTTAACGAGCGCCCATCATCGAACTCTCGACCTCATCCCGTACACCCAGCGCCGTCGGGGGTACGCGCAAAAACGAAATATTGATCGCGAAACACACGTACCTGTGCGGCCCGGTTCTGCGCGGCGCGCTTGGAGTTCGAGAGCTCGCGCTTGCCGGCCTTCCGGCCATCGAGTCCATCGTCGCCTCCTTGATCTGACATCATGCCGCCTGGTCCTCCGATGGCTGGATCGATGTTCTGGTCGTGTGGACTGGAGCTGCTGGCGCCTTGGACGTCGCCGTAGCCATGGGGCGCGTTGTGCGAAGGGGAGATGACGGCGGCGAGCTGCGCTCTTAAGTCTGTTTGGCGCGCGGAGTCTCTCGTCAGCAACGAATAATGCACTCGGCAGGAAGTAGAGGAGTAATCTAATCAGACGCGCAATTGCAACAAGAATAACGTGAGTGGGGGGGCAAGAAGGAGGATGGGGGGGGAGGCAAAGAGTCCACGGTACCATTGTCTGCGCTCATGTCCTGCTGGATGGGTGATGTGTCAGCCGCGTGTACGAGGGGATCCGGATGACAAACGAGGGGGAGTGAGAGAAGCAGGAAGGAATTGAATGAAAGGGCAATCCCCCCAAAAAAGAATAGTAAAGCATACCTGCGAGTGATGGGAGACGGGGGCGGGAGCAATGGACTGCATGATCCTCGACAGCATGTGCGGGACGGAGCTTGGGGTAGGTTGGCGGGCGATGGCTCTCCTCGGTCTTTGACGACGCGCGCACGAACTTCTCGACACGGAGAGAGAGAGAGGTGGATGGGACAGCAGAGATGGAGTTTATGTTGTTTGCGTCGGTGATAAGGTAGGCGAGTCGCGAGTGGGCGCGCTCAAGGAAGAGAAATGGCTGGGGGGGGAGGTTGAGAGATCTGGATGGATTTGACTTTTTGTGACGCCGCCTTCTGGATTGGGGGGGGCGCCGCTTCAGTCGGATAGAGGGCGAGAGGCGCGAGTGAATGGGGAGGTGGTAGATGGATGGTGGAATAGGTAGGGATGTAGATGCTTGAGAGCGGCACCTTGGAATTGGGCGTATGAGGGATGTATGAGAGGGGGTGCTTGGTAAGTCAGACTGTCCGTCAGGCAGGCAGTCAGTCAGTCAGTCAATCACTCACTCTTCCCCCCGTACGTACAATACGACAGAGAGGGACGGAGAAGAGGGCAGGAGAGGCAATGGCCTCTATTTCGAGAGACCGCAGGGAGCTTGCGTTCGCTGCAGACTGGAAAATGAATAGCCGGGCAGCCAGTGGGCGTTGCACCGTCTGGGCTTTCGTAATATGCCTTCGGAGGTCTCGGGAATGGGGTGGAGGGAACAGACCACTAGCCCCCAAGTCGGGACGGAAGGAGATCTTTCTTGGTCAGATGTTTGGTAAGACGCCGGGTAAGTCAGAGATGAATAAGACGGAAGAGGGAGAGGAGCAGCACGGCGGGGGATCGGGGGAATAAAAGGGAGCTGGGTCGGTACTGTATCATTCCACGCGACCGGCTCTACGGCATGGCCCAGAAAAGTCAAGTCTTCGGTCTGGGTTGCGGTGATATGGGGATTCCATCATCTCCCAGCCACAGCCATTCATCGACCTTCTCTTCCTCCCCTCGCCCTGGCTTGTGTCTCGCCCTCACTCGCGTCTCGCTATCCGTGGCATTTGTGGCATTTCCTACTCCGGGAATACGGTGGCCGACACTCGCCCCCGCCGCCCTTGCTTACACGATCATCCTGACGGCATGACTAATATCCAACCAATCGCATCTCCTCGTTTGCCGGTCGGGTGGATTTTACCAGCTGACGGGGGCCGGAGATTACGTATATCTTTGTCATCACAAAATGCCAATACACCAGATATGCTTCCCTTTTGCGCCGAATCGGCGGGGGGACGTCAGGGTTGCCCTGATGAGGAAATGCTCGCGCCAGCCTAGGAATAGTAGGCCATGAGTGAAGGCGGCCCCCAACGGGACGACGGCCTAGGGTGTATGATAAGTGCTGGTGCTGTTCAGTCTGTACGGTATTACAACGTGTATGGCTACGGCATCTTGACCTGATCCCTCTCCCACCGCGTGCTCGCTGAACCGCCGGGAGGGGCAAATGTTGAGAAAATCCCCCCTCTTTGAGTATGCACAATTCCACTATCAAGATACCATATCAGTGTCGAAGGGGGGAGTCAAAGCTACTCAATTAGTATAATGCCATGGCTCCGCGTGCTTGCCAAGCAATTATTCGTTCGGCCGAGAGGGGCCTCTCGTCCACAGTTAAGGTACAATGCATGGTAGGACAGTATGCCTCTCACCCGGTCAAAGTCGATTCTAGCGAAATTAATTACTGTATATTACGCCATTTCATCGTGTACGATGCCAACTCTTTGCCGCCAAACGCCACACCCATGCGATCTGGTGTCCGAACTACTACTGTCGTCAAGGCGATCCCTCAACACTCACGAATTTATGTACATTGCCCATATCAGGCAAGACCTTTGGCCCCTAAAAGAGGAGTATCTCGTCCCAACGCCGTTCCTGATTTCTTTTGCAATATCTACAGTACAGTGCATTGCCCAATGCTCTTCCATGCACCACGCCATAGGAATGCCACCCCGCCGAGGGTAATATCACGTCTAGGGCTGCACCTCGCTCAGGATGTAGGGGAAGATAACCGTGCATGCCTTGAGGAAGATACTCAGGCTCATCGCCAGGGCTGCTGGCAGCCGCCAGAGACCTGCCAGCCCGCCCACAGCATCGCGTATCACCAACCAGATCGCCAGGACAGCCACGGCGAAGAAGTGGTACACCAGGACAATGGGCTGGCGGATGATACCTGCCAGTAGGCCGGCAGGTCCGTCCACACAGTTACCCCCGCGCTGGAAGTATGCGAAGCACCCGCGCTGCAGCGCCTTCAGCTGCGAGTCGTTGGCCGCGAACAGTGCGTACAGGGCTTGTGCCAATATGTTGACGATGGAGGAAAGCCCTTTGCGTTTCCAGTGAAACTCCTTCATGGCTTTCTGGACGGCAACCGTATCTCCTAGGCTGGGGACACGCTCGGGCGAGAGGAGCGAGGATAGTAAGAGAACATCGTTGAAGGCTACCGTCATACCGCCTCCGGTCAGGGGGTGCCGCATGTTCATAGCGTCCCCCAGGATCACCATCCCCTTCTCCGTCTGCGTGCTGGGAGGCAGCCAGCTGTTGGGCATGCTCTTGGGGATCTTGCCGTCTTCGAGCGCCTTTTCAAAGCTGGGGATTACCTTCTTCGGCAGCGACGGGAGGACGACGTTGCGGATGTGGGCGCGGACCCCCCCCACCGAAGCTGCCGCAGTCGGAGTGCCGTCAGGAATATCAATCAGGGCTCGTGTCTCTCGGGTCCCAATCTGATAGATTAGCACAGGCTCTGCATCGCCTAGGATGACGGTCCCGTAGTTTGGGAGAGGCATATCGCAGTCAATCAGCTCGAGAGCATAGAATTTGCTCTTAACCACAGGCGTCCTCTTAATATACTGTTTCCGGAACTTGGAGGCGTACCCATCCGCAACGATTGTAAGCTGTCCAAAGTAGTAGTCGCTCTGCTTCTCCCCAGTCGCTGGATCCAGAGTCCTACATGCTACTCCTAGAACATGATTCTTGTGCGTTGTGATAGTTTCGGTCGCCTCGGTCTCGACAATCGTGATGTTGGGCTGGCTGGCACAGGCCTTCCGCAATTGATTGACAAATCGGCCATGGTGAAAACTCCTCCCCTCTGGTCTCGTGCTCTTCTCGTTTGCCGACCCTCGAATTCCCCCTTTTGCTGCTGCTCCAGCAATCGCTGGGTATGGAATCTCCACCTCCTGTCCATAGTATATAACGTCGTACCCCTTAACTGCAATTGAATCAATACCCTGCAGGCAGTGTCCCAGTCCCAGTTTCTCCAGCGCAGAGACGCCTCCCGGCTGCAGCAGCTCGCCCACTATCCGATCTGGCTCTTTCATCCACCGTTCAAGGAGGATCACACTCCGGCCCTGCTGAGCTAGGGCGAATGCTGCCGCACAGCCAAAAATTCCTGCACCTACAATCACCACATCGGCCTCGTGGTGCAGTCGTCGCCGCTCCGCATTGGCGGCCTGGCGAGCGGTGGTGGATTGTAGAGGCACCCCTTTCGCTTGAGGTTTTATCGAGTTACGGCGCCGCTGAGGATGAGGCGGGCATTGTCCCTCCAAGCTCTCGCCAGCTACGGGCATCATTATAATAGGCATCATGCTGAATAATAGCGGCGATGCGACATGATATGAAGTTGAGGAAGAGGGGTTCTCGCACCCTCAGGACAGGCGTGCGGAACGAGGAGGCTCAAAAGTCGGCGCCGATTGGGAACGATAATTTTCGCCCACGGCGATTTCCGAAGTGGTACGATCGAACGACATCCGCAGACGCGAGGCCGGATCCGAATTAGCTCAGGGGCGGCGCCTGTAGCGCCAGCCAGAACTCGCGGCAGTTTTTTGGCGAGGTATATTTTGGTATTTTGTCAGAGTAGTCAGTGGAGATGCAAATTTTTAAAATAACGGACGCGTGATCAATTAATGATACTGCTATTTAGAATTTACCGAAGGATACCAGACATTTACTCTATGCATTGGGCATGCCTAGAGGTGACGGGTCCTGTAGGAGGGGATTCACACGGTGCAAGATAGGAACTCAAATGATACTTGAAACATGACCATGAAGCCCCAGGCACAACACCAGATTTGAAAGGCCACCTCCACAAAGAGAATTGCCTATTTAGATTCCTTATCCTGCCAGAATTTGTGATTTTTGATACACAAACACGTGACACCCCTGAATACGCCGTGCACATGCTTATCTAATTAGATCGCGGATCGCTCGTTTTCCGCCCGCGAAAGTGGTGCCATTTCCGCTTGGGAGATTTAAATGCTGAAAATATCCTCCCGATACCAACAATCCTCTCCCTACCACTCCCTTTCACGCCTCATTGACGGTGCTTCTCATCCGCTGTCATGTCGAACTCAACCCTCCTCGCCCAGCCCGAGAGCTACATGGCCATTTACCATGAGCTCTCGCAGTACAATGTCCACCTGAACATCTTCGAGCGCCTGTGGGCCGTAAGTCACCTCTCAACATTCCAACGACCAACCTGCTAATAAGTTAACCCAGAGCTGGTACGCCTACATGCAAGACGATGTCATCGCCACGGGCATCATGAGCTTCGGCATGCATGAGATTGTTTACTTCGGCCGAAGTCTCCCCTGGATCATTATCGACCGTATCCCCTACTTCAACAAGTACAAGATCCAGGGCCAGAAGGTGCCCACCATCTCCGAGCAGTGGGCCTGCACCAGGCTCGTCCTTCTCAGCCACTTCACTGTCGAGCTCTCACAGATCTGGCTCTTCCACCCCATGGCTGTGGCGTGCGGTATGAGGACCGACGTGCCCTTCCCGGCCTGGACTACCATGGCCGTGCAGATCGCCCTCTTCTTCGTACTCGAGGATACATGGCACTACTGGATGCACCGAGCGCTGCACTGGGGGCCTTTCTACAAATACATCCACAAGATCCACCACCAGTACTCTGCACCCTTCGGCCTCGCCGCCGAGTACGCGTCGCCCATTGAGACCATGATCCTCGGCGCTGGAACCGTCCTCGTGCCCATCCTCTGGGCACTGATCAGCCAGAACTTCCACGTCCTGACCATGTACCTGTGGATCGCTCTACGCCTCTTCCAAGCCATTGACGCCCACAGCGGTTATGAATTTCCCTGGAGTCTGCATCACTTCCTCCCCTTCTACACCGGCGCCGATCACCACGACACCCACCATGAGCGCTTCATCGGTAACTACGCCAGCAGTTTCAGATGGTGGGACTATGTCATGGACACTCAGGCCGGCCCAGAGGCTGCCAAGAGAAGACGCGAGCGTAAGGAGGCCAAGCTGGCTAAGCAGGCCGCCAAGAAGGTCCAGTAAATGAATTTGATAAGACAAATTGGGTACGACAAGAAGACATTGATAAGAATGAGTTCCCACGAGCACAACGCGAAGCAGGCTAGAGTTTGCGGAGCATGCACAAATAGTAGAGATGTACATATTCAATGGGACTTGTGCGAGGATTTATCTCCCTTCATTTCCGGGAGCAATCGGCGTATGGGAGGGCATAGATGCATAGCATAGACTTAAAGTAACGGGTCTGCCGTCACCGCACTCCTTCTTAATAATACAACCTTTAAAGTTTCTTCTGAGCACTTCTAACTCCAGCACTGGCCGTGAAAAGGACTCTCCGCATCTTCACTCAAAAAGCTGGAGGCGGCTCCTTCCTCTTAGGCACGCAACAATCCCCCCCTTCAGTCGCAACTCGATCCGCAAGCTCCTTTCCCACTGCAGAGGTCTCGGCGTTTTCGACCTCCCCGCACTTTTCTGACTGCTCGTCACAGTACTTCGCCATAATGACGTCCTTCTCCGATAACCCGCTCGGAGAATGCGTTGTCCATCTTATGAACGTGGTATTATATACCTTCACACTCAAAGTTTCAGTCCAGTTCCGAGTACAGACGAAAACCACAGTTGCAGATGAGATAAACTCACATTCGACCACTCAGGATGATGTTTCTTCACAGCACACTCCGCAGCGATGATATTCATGAACTCCTAGATACCCTCTATCAGCACTATTCTTCGTTCCCTACTTCCCAATACTCCATATTATACCCACTCCTCTCACTGGCCCATCTCCGAGAAACGTAAAATAGATATTCAACCTTATAAATCACGTAACTAGGCACTTACCCATGTCTTCTTAAAAGTCTTGAATTTAAACCCCCGCTCCAAACCTTTCCCAGTCTCAATTAATTCCCATTTCCCTCCATTCTCCTTCAGCAGCGGCGCGAGATCTCGCTTGCCCTGCTCGGGGTTGTAATTTGAAGAGAAATTTGGCGGGCTTGATGAGCTGCTCGTACTTGTAATATTGCGGCTCTGTGTGGCGGCGCCGATGGGTTCCATAGAGACGCGTGGTATCCGTGTGATGTGTTTGGGGAGGAGTAATGTACGGGTAAGGGTGAATGGGGTGAGAATGTGGAGTTTCATGGTTGGGGGGTTGAGGGAGTGAAATGTGGTCATGAGGTTGACGCAAGTAGTTGTATGACACGCTCGCGTGATATTTCTGAACGCGGAGTATAGCCCAGACATCCCTTCCTCAACATACTTATGTGTCCTACTAATATGGCTTTAAATACTTTCAAATTGTTAAATCCAGAATTATTTACAAATTTTTTACCTACATCACATCTAAAAAGACTTCGCTATTGTGCGTTATCTTTCCTCCTTATCGTATCAAATGTAGTGGCACTGGAGAACTATCTGCGAGTGGAATCTTCCTCCCCTGATCATCTCTACTTCGTACGTAAAGCCAATTCTATTGTGATATTTAATGTTTCTGTGGTTTAATGCCATGCTAGCTCGATAACTTCAATATTCACGACTATTTAGAAGGGCACAGCGTTCGTGTTAAGGGAGTCAGAATGACCCGAATACATTACCATCCGAATATTACAGAGGGAGTCTTGCACGACATGGCAGAGCAAAGGAATTTCACGTGAATTACAGCTCTTGACTACCCGCCTCCACTCAGGGACAATTATGCAATTCATATAGACTGCAAATGATTTCCTGTAATATCAATGGTACGTCCCAAGCGTGAGCCTGGCGCAACGTAAGAAAATTGAATTGTCCACGTAGGTAGCAAATATGACAGCCAGTAAAAGGAGTCTCTTCAGCGGCTTATCTAAGATATGGATACAAAAGGGGGCCTGAAAAAGAAAATAATTTTGCGATGTGCAACAAAACTCTCATCGGGATGACGTACAGCCAATCAGTCACAATAGGACCGATAGTCAGCGATCAGGGTTATGTACCCATATATCTGGTTCGGATGGTCCAGGTACGTACTGTACCTAGGTAAATATAGTATCCGCGGGAGCGGGCGGGGATTCGTATATCTCAATAAGCTTTTTAGTAGAGTGGTGGGTTTTACGTCCCTGGAGCATCAAGATCACTGCAAACTAGAAGTCAAAGATATGTGCTCAAATCCTTGTTCATTCCACGCCAAGAGGTGCGGATGTGGTTCATCTTGCATTTCGTCCCAGTTCTATCGTACAATCGCAAGCAAGATCCATCGTCCCTCGTCAAGATGTCAAGATTGCGCCGCGTCGTAGCCATCAATCAAGCAAGCCAATGCCGGTGGGTGTATCGTAAAATAAACAGCAATCAACAAATGCACCGGTAACTCCAGTCCTGCCTCCCAAGCCTTAAACGTGTTGTCCGCCAATGCCCGAAATGTCTATACGACTCCCATATCTGAAAAAGTTGCGAGGATCGCTGCTCCCTTAACCTGTACTGTCCCCACCTCTATTATCACCACCCGTCTTGATGGCTGACGAGAGGCTAATCGCAATCTTGCCTGCCTTGCCGCTGTTGTTTGGAGTGTTGTTCGTGAAGCTCCTTCTCCTTCGCAATACGTTACCTGTAGCCGTCCCAGCTGAGCTAGCGCTCGAACTTCGTCGCTTGCTCTGCGACAGCTTACCCAATTCATCCTCTTCATCCTCCTCGCGGCGACGCTTTTCGGATAGCCTCTCTGGTGGGTTGGATGCTGTTGATGAAGGTGATGAGACTTTCTCATCCTCGGAGGTCTTTGGCGCCAACGTCCCGGGCGTATTGCCGTTGGACTGTGGAACGTCAGCCGGTATCTCACTGCCAGCACTTTCGTTTTCATCATCCGAGTTGTAGTCAACAAGCGGTTTTGTGCGAGGAGATGCACCATTTGTCGACGTACGGCCCCCGGCAGACTTAGTAGGTGTGTGTTCCTGCGCCTCGTCATCGTCCGATGCATTGAAGTATGCTTCTTCTGCAGCATCGAGATCCTTGACTCCGGTTTCCCATCTCGATCCCCTACCAGTCGTCTCTGGGCGCCTAAGCTTATCTTCGTCAGGGGCATAGAAGGAAGTGTCCAAACTTGGCGTAAACCCCTGCGTGGCGTCGTACCTGGAAATGAAAGACTTAAATGTATCCACGTAAGTGATGCACTGCATCTTTTCTCGGTGACTCTCAACTAGGTGCCTGATCAGGGGTTTGATGCCTTGTGCCTTGATGAAATCAAAGAGCTCGAGGCACGCTGAGCTAAGCAGGTTGTCTCGCGGCATAGTTTCAATTATTATGTCTAAAATCGGGCCAAATGGCTGCTCAGTCGAGATTGCTCGGCCGTAAAACTCATCCTGCAGTCCAATTACACTGCGAAAGAATTTGAGCGCAGCTATAAGAAATCAGTAAGGAGTTGGCTGATCTTTAGATGGATGGACATACCAAGCTTCAAGTATTTCTCGCGACTGGCGAAGAGCTGAGAGATACGCGGAGCCAGGTTTTCGGTAAGCACGAAAAATTTGCTGGGGTATGGATGCTGCCGGATGAAGAAGCAGAGGATATCGATTAGGTAGATGAATAGGGAGACCTGGTGGACGCTAAAGTCCATGTCTTTGCGGCCCTCCAAATCGGTGATTGGCTTAAACAGCTTCCTGGCCGATTTGTCATAGAAATCCTTTAGGAATACCACCTGTTGATTTTCTGGCCGTACCCTCGCAGCAAGATCGGCCACGGACATTTTGGGAATCCCTTCCATGGGCGGATTATTGGCAATAACGCCGGGGTCGAGGAGAACTTTGATGGCGTCCGCAATCTGCGCCTTGACACCAAAATCCGCTTCCACAAGGAGAAGATCAATAAGGGAATCTGTCAGAGGTGGCTGCTTCTCGTTGATCTGTCGAAAGATGGTCTGGCGGATCATCTGAGGGTCGTGATCGATCATGGATACCAGCACATCTGTAGCTCCAACCCGGACGGCGACATCACTGTGGCGAAGAGCAAAGTTGATCACGGATAACAGCCCGTGACCTAAAAAGTGGTTATACAACTGCTGTCGAACAGGCTGTTGTAAGTTCTTAGCAATTGCGCAGCATTGCTGAATGAACAGAACAGCCTCCTTTTTGCGTTCTTCATCTTTCTCGAGCGGACCAAAGATACCAAAGAGATCCTTGAGGAAAGGGGCATTCAGCTGAAGATGTTGAACTATGTCGACCTGGTTGAAGAATATGAGAGAATTGAGCACAGAAAAGGTGGGATCGTCCAGGATCCGAGCAAGTACGACGTCTTTCAGATATTGCAATCGGTACGTGTGGTGTATCTTCTTCCGAACCTGCTCATCGTCGATGCGCACAACTTCCTTATATCTGCCTTCCTTACTCAACCAGCGTCTATGATTCGCCTTGTGACTTGGAAAATCCGGATCGTACTCCAAGGCGCCGACGACGCCGAGAACCATATCGTCCGTAACGGCATGTTCGATTATAGTAGTATCATTGAGTAGTATCATAATTTTCATGACATTGCAAAGGCGATGCAGACTAGTCAAGTCCTCCATGTCCTCGGCCATTTCCACCAGGGGGATCAGCTTTCGAATGTAGTCATCAGTAAGAACGAATTTTGTTAACGCGTCCCGGCCATTTTGCGTATTAATGAGGCCGCGCATCTGTGTCTCCACGTCCGGAAGGTTGCCAAGGGTCGGAGACGGGAGGGAAATGGGACTCTGGAACGTATCAATTGGAATATCGTCTTCCAATGCCTCGTCTGCGTGAATTCATTAGTTATGGGTCGCCGCCCAGCGTACTTGCAAGAATCCAACATACCTGGTCCGTTGACTGCAAAAAGCTGATGTTGAATGCTGCTTACAAATTTCCTGGAGAAATAACGGGCATTAGTCTCAGGAACGGGCTCTTCGAGCAGATCAAGCCACACTACTCACCAAATGAGCTGACACCCCTCGGACTCCTGGAAGCTGAGGGCCATATCAGTCCCGCTTGATGGCTCTGTCCATACTATTAGTGTTTCTGTTCACACGAGTTAGCGTCTCCTCCTGGTTCAGTCTTGTGACAATGCTCATTCTTGTTGTATGTACCTTGCTGCTTCTGGAAGCCATCTTCCTTGCATATCCTCGTCTCTAAGAGCATGCGCTCAGGATCGTCTTCTGAATGTACGAGGACCCGGGGTTCTTCTTGCCGAGTGGTTTCGTTCTGTTCGCGCGACAAATTAGCCACCACATCCATTCACCAGGCGTTCCAGCGTAGAGAGGGGGTCTCGCGCTCCGACACAGGGTTGCGCAATAGAGCTGACGTACAAACAAGAAGGCGGCGGTGCAAAAACCTGTCCCTCTATCGAACCAGTCATTGTTGCGCAACTCGTACACCTTCACTCTCTTCTTCTCGTTCGGCGGATTAGGCACCGCCTGTGCCATTATCAGAGGTTGTAGGCCCCCTCTCTATGATTCCTGCGAAGCCGTTCGGAGGATCGAGTACACGGTCAAAGTGCTGCAGGTGGGAGGGCCGCGCCGGACTGTATCGGAAAAGGCAGAGCGTGACAGCCGCCACCTTCGAAGTCTTGCGCCAAGGACGCACGCGTCGGGCGGGAGAAGGTAGGGTTGGGATCACTATACGATGAGCGAAGGCTCGAGATCGGGCGACATGTACGGACGGGGGGGGGCACTGGACAACGGCGTCGCGGGGGCGTGTTGATGATAACACGGTCGTGGAGGAGTGGAGGAGTTGCGAGCGTGGTGAATCGTGTATCCGAAAATGAACCTCGCTAGCGCCGGTGGCCGGGAACCTGAGCGATGGCGCGGTCGGAAGAGATACAGTACATGTGGGCGTGCAGCTTGACACCCTCTCTCTGGCGACGTGAGAAGGAGTAGACACAGAAGGCGCGAGAAAGATATGAGAAATTTTCGGGCGCGTGCAAATGGCACCGGTCAAGCTGGCCTTCCTGGCAGGTTCTTGTCTCCCCTGAAGAAGACTCTGCTTCGAGAGACCGCCTTCCACCACAGCCGCCACCGTTTCCATTTCAAGCGCTGTATCACGTGCCCACCGAGGCTCAGTCGCCACCAGTCCGCCCGCAGGGACGAGGCAGAGACCCAATCAACACGGATGGGAAGAATGAAATATGGGGGGGTCCCTGCGTCACGATCCAGGAGTACAGCTTTGCCCTCGGCGTTGATTTGATTGTCAAATATCGTCTCACGGCTCTTCAGGCCGTGCACGGCATCGCTTGCGAATGCCTTCATGCTCCACCCCGCTACGATACTCGATGGGAGACTCGGTATGGCCATTCGACCGCGGTAAGGCTTGGGAATGCCCCTCGACAATATATTTGATTGTCAATAACGCGAGGGCCTTCTGCGCGTGCCAATTGACCTGTCTCTTAAGAGATCGACTTTGTATTGAGTCTACTAGCGGGCCAGCTGTGCGTTACGGTATCATTCTCCTCGCCCCCTCACTCGTTTAGATAGGTCAGATATCAATGATTTAGACGTCTTACTGTATTCGCAATCGGTGCGTTGGCTTTTTCACAGAGCGCCGATCATCCAAAATCGTCGCAAAGTGTTGTCCCGGGGCTAGCTCGAAGGTTATCTGTAAATAAAGATCTTCAATCAACACGCCCACCTCAACACCAACCGGAGCCGTGCGGTGGTGGAACGGTCCCCTCGCGCTGAGTGGTCAGGATTCATGATGTGTACAAAGGAGTGTTCACGAAACACGGAGCTGTCAGGTACGCTAGCTACCCTTGGGTGCGGTACGACATACGACGACACCGAGTCCGCCGTTGTGCAGGACTTTTCGGGTGAACTCTCTCGTATATACGTCCAGAGCAGGGACAAGGCCGATGTGAGAGTTGCTGATGATCCTCCGTCATAGCCCTACTGAGGTCTAGACTAGGACCCTTGGGAGATCTCCACAGGGCTGTTTGCGGCGAAACGGGACATGGCGAAAAAAGGGTGCTGGCGGGACTCAAACGCCTATAGAGAAGCGTCTTAATACTCTCCCTCCCCAAACGTTTCCCACCCTGTAACTTAAATAAACAAGCCATATCAGTAACAGTATCAGCCAATCAAAAATGCGTAAAAATTCCTGAAATCGCTTAATAATATTTACAGGGTGGGAAACATTTAGGGGGGGAGTACGAAGCTGGTTCCAGTGCTCTGGATGCAAGGTGTCACTATGGCACACTCAGCCCCCCGACTCTACGCCCACGTTGTCTCTTGTGTCGCCGGAGAATCAGGCGCTGGCGGCACCGACCCAGGATGGAGCAGGATTGTTGAGAATAGCAGCGGCTCCAACGACTCTGGCAGCGGTGAGCCACACATGCCTCGACAGCGCATCTTGTCGCCCCTCTATGACGGGGCTTGCCCAGCAGCCAAGACCCAAACCAACGATCTGGACAGCCCCAGCTGAAAAGGAGAACCAGAACAACCCGATCGTGCCGCGCGTGGCATGACCGTCCCAACCGTGCCCCGGAAACCAATCCAGAGGATCGTGCGAGCGGGACGTCGAGTAGGCAATGTCAATGCACCGATGCCCGGTAGCTAGCCAATGCCTAGTTACAGATCTCGCCCACTGTGGCTTGGCGACAGTACGAGGCGGCTGGCCTGGAATATTGATGGCTTCTTGCTGTGCAGGCACAGTGAGGTAGGCACTGTACAAAAGGGAGATAGGCAGCCCTATCCTGGCCCCTTCGTATTCTCTGATCAGTGCCTATTGATCGGATACCTGTCCGTGTCCGTGGCAATTACTTTACTGGCACCTCCCCCTCCGCTCGCTCAACTCAGGTAGTCGCAGCTTGCCCCTCCCCTTGCGACAAACATTCACACCCAGATCCACCTCTTGTTTCATATGTCCTTTTGTCTTCCATCCACTTCTCACGCACCATCTTATTTGTGCATCGCAGCGGCCCTGCAACTAGGAGGTAATAGTCTGATCTCCGCCACTTCCGTATATACTTTCCTATCGGGGCCACTTTACGATCACCAGAGAGATAAGGATCCAACCGATTTTGCATAATTTAACAATCCGTGCCTTGCCTATAAAGCGACGTTCTCTATTCTCTCCCAACGGCAGACGCTGCGTAACCAAGATGTCTGTCTTCTCTAAGATCAGGCACTCTCGAAAGGCGGCAAAGGAACATAAAGTCAAGGCGGCCGAGAAAGAGGCAGCCGCCACAGTACTGCCGTACAAGCACGTACCAACACATGCTGCCATTGATGCCCTTAACGGGGCTCCTTCGAGCTGGAAGTCTGAGGATCTGTCCAAGATCAAGGAGCATCACAAGCGGAGGAGTCAAATGGTTATCAGCCGGACGCACAGTACGCTGTCCACCACGTCATATATGAATGCTGCGGCCGGGCCTAGCACACAGGGTCCTCCTCCCCTTCCCCAAGCCTATACTTATAACAACCACAACTCGACTTGGTTTAATAGAGACGGGGATCTGTACTATGCTGGCGATTCCGCACAGAGAAGAGTGAAGCCTTCCAGACATCTATCATACCAGGACTCTGCATTAGGCCCCAGCCCTCTAGCCACAGAAGTGCCCAGCGAAGGTACACTACCCCTAGATCCCTTATCGTATCAATATCAAGGGACCGATGGGCTAAGTCTTATTACAGCAGTCTCACCTGTCATAAGTTCTGGAAACTCAACGACATCTGTGTCCTCCGAAAACCTTGAAATGTCCAACTCCAAGATGCAACCTAGTCGACCACAACCAGTTGTCTACGCGGAAAACGATTTCTTGGGGCAGCTGCACACCAGTACCACACGCAAGCTCGGCGAAGCCCCTATTTCCAGCAGTCCACTTGTAGCTACAAAACCGGCTCTGAGGGTCGTTGTACAGGATGGGAAGCCTGTGAAGCCGAGGTGGAGCCTAATGGGAAAGAAAAATGCTGCTACTATTACTGTCTGAAGTAATCCCATTGCTTTCTCGTCAAGAGATATTGATTTACAATCGATCGACTGATATGACAACATGGCGAAAGGGGAACGTCTATATTTGATTAGTCTTTGTGGACGATGTATACATCGTTCGTACGGAGTATCACTCTTTTTACAGTTATCCGCTACATCTTCATTTGAGCGATTTTTGCTACTACAATACTGCATCAGCTGTCCTAGGGAGGATGTTGCTAGATCGGACTACCATTCGTTTATTGCGAGGGAAATTCTACTGGTGAAAAGCTATCACACCTGAAGATTATCGCGAAGGAGTTAATTTAGATAGGCGAGTTGAATGAAGTTAATTCTTCAGCTATATGACTTGGTTGAACTTGAAAATAGTTAAGTCATACTGGAATAGAACTGGATGGGCAGGATGCTGGTAATTAACGACTTTATGACACGATACTTATTTCACAGATACAAATAGTGCATTACGTTCCAGGAGCTACGTACTGTACATGTTATAGCAAATGTTTGTTCATTTGGGCATGGGAGTTTCCTCAGTATAAGCCTCTCTCAAGTTGGTTCATCCCATGCATGCATTGATAATATGCAACGTAGCAGCGCGTCTCCTTTCGGGCTTGTACAGCGTCTCACCTTGCATAGCATAGAGCCACACGGACATAAATAGTCCGTTGCACATCGCAAGGTCATGCCAGATGTGTCGCAACCCCCACCTGCCGGAGGTGAACCAAAATCCGAACTGTATTCCCGTGTTTGCATGTTGTTTGTGCCGGGGAAAGCCCCTCCGTTTGACGTGGCCGCCTAGACTTCAGCCCTGGCGTTAATGATAAGGAAAAAGTAAGCAAGCGTATTCAGCCTATTCTGAGGCAATGTTGGTGGGGTTTTTGCTGACGTCGCTTAGAGGAGCTGATATTTTGGGAACAAGGCTGTTGCAGTCTAGAATTGGAAGCTTCCCCGTCGGCAGCTCTGGAGGGCCCAGTGACATTTATTTGCATGAGGGCTTAGGCCACGACATAGGTAATGATGTCGGTGGGAGCACTTCGGGCAGCTCGACAGGTCACATGTATCTATATCGAGTTATGGAAACATGGCTGAGACGAACTTCTAGCAGTTTATGAGACAGGAGTAGTGGATGGCAATTGACGATAAGGTACCGAAGAATTATCGGCTGATGAGCATTGTGTCATGTGCCTTTACACCTAATCAGTGTCGCCTCTGATTCCGGCAGCCCATTTCTCATAGCCCTTCACCAGCTCCGGTGTTATCTGTCTCTTGACTACTTTAGTGGCGTTCAAGAGGTCGTCCATGTGAACCTGTAGGTCGAGATTTGCCTCCCGACACTTTCGAATAACTGTATCACAAGCCTCTGAACAAATACTTACTAGTTCCGCGCCTGAATACCCGTCCGTCAACTTTGCCAGCTCGACGATGTTTACATCGTGAGCGATGTCCATCTTTCTTGTTCGGATCCTGAGGATCTCTTCGCGCCCAGTCAGGTCTGGAGGTGCAACGTAGAGAAGCTTGTCGAATCGGCCAGGTCGAAGGAGTGCAAGATCTAAAGCTTGCGGTTTGTTTGTAGCGGCAAGCACCATAACTCCTTTGAGAGTTTCGATGCCATCCATCTCGTTAAGTAGCGTAGTGAGAACATTGACGCCATTATTGCGGCCCCCTTCACGCTTACTGCCAATGGATTCGATTTCGTCGAAGAAGATAATGCTGGGGCTTGCAGCTCGGGCCCGGGCAAAGATGTCCCGCACTTGACGCTCCGATTCGCCAACATACATATTGAGTAGCTCAGCACCCTTCACTGCAAAGAAGTTGAATCCGATCTCAGTTGCCATTGCCTGAGCACTGAGAGTCTTCGAGCATCCTGGAGGGCCATACATGAGGATGCCTTTCTTCGCAGAAGCACCCACACGTTTCATTAACTCCGGGAACTAGAGGGGTGAGAAACATATACAAATTGGTAAGTCCTGGATAAACGTACTAGCAATGGGGTCTCCACGGCTTCGCGCAGCTCGTTCTTGACGCTTTTCTGCCCTCCAATTTCTTCCCATCGGACTTTTGGCGGCTGCAGTGTGATATCATGCATTGCTGTTGGGCGAACGACAAGCAAAGCACGCTCAATATCTTCCTGATTCATGTGGCAATGCTCTTCGCTTCCATCCCAACAATTGGCTTCTGCTCGGTCTTCAAAATATTCGTTGGCTGCGTCTTGTAATAGCACTAAATCCTGAGCACTATAAGCATGCGTCCTATCACCGAGTTTATCCAACGCCTCTTCTCGTGCTGAGGAATGAAGAGGAAAATCTAGCGATCTCAAAATCAATTTTCTGGCAGCTGCATCTGGCAGGGGCAGTAATATATCTGCTGTGAATCTGCCCCTTTTTTTTAAGGATATTGGTATCTTTCCAGCGTCTTGAGCTGCCGCTATCACCAAAATACGGGGAAGACTGTTTGACTGCTGATTTTTGACAAGATTGTCCAATTCCTTTCCCAATGCTTTTGCATTATCATGTGAGATGGAGTCATCTTTGGAGACAACTGACTCCAAATCATCTATGATTATGATACTAGGCTGATTGAGTTTCGCACCATCGAAAGTGGACTTGAACGCTGCAGGTTTGACATTGCTATCAATTTCGTAGATTTTGCCCCACCCAGAATTGGCGATCTTGTCCATGATGAAGGATTTACCAGTTCCTGGACCTCCGTGTAAAAGAATTGCGCAAGACTTGGGAGCAGTATGTACGTATTTTCGATCAAATCTGCTCAAAAATCGATTCAATTTTGCTAATGCTTGATCAATACCTACAATATCGGCAACTTCAAGGCGGCGAGCATCCTCCAGTTGTTGCAGCTGTGGAGAGGGTCCGTTGTCTATCCTTACGACTGAGCTCTCGCTGAACTGACCCATATTGGTTGTACTGCCATTAATAGACTCTACCAAGAAGGTCCGCTTACAGGCTCGACGGGAGATTGAGACCGCCATACCAGGGAATAGCTCCTGAGCAAGCCCTGAAAAGAGTTAGCCACTCTTCCAGTGTAAGATAAGAGTAAGTATCAATCCTAAGGTTGACTTAAGATTGCTGCGCTATTCTCAATTTCGTGGTCGGGGCTCTGACAGCAAGTTTTTCAAAGATGTTATATGGAGAAGAGTAAATTCGAAGATATGTGAAGATTTAACGTACAGAGATTATCCGCAATATATGACTCCCACATTGGCTTATCCACTTCCGGAAGATCCTTGTTATTGTCTTCCTGAGCGGTGATATCTTTCAAGACAATAGATTCTGCTATCGCCAAGTTCCCAGAGGCAATTATCTTCAGGTCGTCACCTAGCTTCAAATCGCAAGCATCTTGGAAAGTTTTTGACATCTGGACGACATTTTTTCGCATAGAATTCTCATGGCTGTACCAAACGATAGCCTGTCTCCTCGTCTCTGGCGCCTCTCCGGATTTCCAAAAGTAGCATGTTTGTTCAGGCTTAAGTCCCAGCTCTTGAAGAGCATGACTTGAGAGGTGAACTCGTGCCACGCCTTTCAAATCTGTTCGTTCTTTGGGGTTTTGCCATGGCCTTACCTTGGCCTCTAAGATTTTCGGGTCCTGGCTATTCGACATGATGTAGGGGCCATGTATCTGGCAATACAATCATATGACTGAAGTAAATTTTTTGGCTAGATCAAAATACTCGCAGCCTCGCCAAGCCTGCCGGGTTACTCTATCAGCCACATTAGCCTCACACCTCACGAATTTCTCGACCACCTCTCTGGAAGTCGAAATCACAGCTTCACAAGACACAACCCTCCAACAACATTGATGTTGCTGACGCGCGTTCTTCCTCCCCCGTTCCTCTTGCCATCATGGGGAGCACGCCAATTAGCACTGAAGCTGCAACGCGCTTGCCTGTCCGATAGCACATCCGGAAAGCTTCCTGGGATTCGAAGACCAAAGCCAAAAGGACATAAACTGGCAAAATCCCCACAGCTGTCGTTATTCGATGAATTATTTCCAGAGGAAAAGAATTCCGGGAGAGATGGTAAAGACTTGAAGGTGGATAAGCTGCCACCTTTTCAATTCGATCATAACATAGACAAAATTCGGGGAGGGTTTGGCGATGGACCACCATTGGTAGCTAGCAATTGGAAGACGGAGAATGGCGACGGTATCACAAAACTGCCACGTTCTGGAACCAAGATCGAACAAGAAGATGAGAAGAAGAGGAGTGAAGCTGCGGTTCTGGTGTTAAACAGCGCAAGCAAGAGGCTAGAAGAGAGTGACTTCTTTCGGATTGGTCATAAAGGCGTGCATATTCAAGGTTGGACGACTGGCATTATTAAAGGTATGGATTGCGCACCCTGAAATCATGTATTCAAGTCATCCCGGTGCTAATTGTACTATGCAGTCATTCAGGCTCGTGACGAAAGCACCCTCGAGCCCCTTGGCTACTATTTCATCCTTTTTTCTAGCGACAGTGCTGCCAGAGTTTACCTCGACCAAACGATTAGGTTGCACAGATTATCGAAATCCTATGCAGGTTCATTAATAGCCTCGACTCTTCCGCCTCCACCAGGTCTGGTCAGGGATGGAGAGGATCCAAATATAGCCATCAAGTCCTTCACCCTCGTGCCGGGGCAAGGTCGGCTGTCTCTGCGCTTGATAAATCGACCCTACAAGCCTGGAATGATCAGAATGATTAGCGAAGGCGGCTCGCACGGTATATCAAGCAGACAGAACAGGGGGGAGGGTCTGGTGCTCTTCTCCTTGGATATACGTACGGTGGGCGTACAAGACTTACGAGATATGATTGGGCTTGATGGAAAGCGGCGGAATCTACACTGGATGTTGGCAGACGATGCTATTACTAAGATTGAGGGGAAGCAACAACATAATGGAGGTCATGAGGCTTCAAATAAAGTGGTACCAAAGAAACTTATTTCTCGAGTGCCGTCAAAGTACATGATTGCTTTCAAGGACCGCAATGAGGCCCGGAGGTTTGTGAGAGAATGGCATCGCCGCCCTCTTCCCTTACAGCGGGAGCACAGTCAAGGGGATGAAGCGCCTCCTATAGTAAACGCACAAATCCTATGGTAGCTCAAGGCTCAGGAGTCTGTCATATGCAGCCTGCCAAAAGACTTCACAGAATATGTACTTATGTAGCTTGAAATTCAACTTGGCGGGCAAAACCATGCCCTTGATTTATAATACCATGTGATGTGACCAAACTCCACCCAAAAGCAGCTCTTGTCTTAAGACAAACTGAAAACACGCAAGATAATCGCACTTTAACAGCACTTGCCACCCAATCCAGTTCCACTTCCTTGCGCTCCAACTTCCACACCCTGCGGGGCAGGTTGGTCCGTTTTTGCTGTGTCAATGATCCTCTTCTTGATGCCGGCTGCCAAGCTGTAGAAAGCCTTCTCGACATTGATGTTGCTCTTCGCTGAGACCTCGAGAAAGGGTATGCCAAGCTCGTCCGCCAGTTGTTGACCCTGTTCAGTCGATACCACCCGCTTATCTTCCCAGTCGCACTTATTACCGATGAGGATCTTGTTCACGCCCTCGGTGGCATGCTGCTCCACATTCGAGAACCAGGTTCGGATGTCTAGGGATTGTTGGTTAGACGGGGCCTAGATGGTTGGCAAAACATCTACTTACTATTGAACGAGCGTTCGTCTGTGACGTCGTAGACCAGTAATATGCCCATGGCACCTCTGTAGTAGGCGGTTGTGATGGTTCTGAATCTCTCCTGTCCTGCGGTATCCCATATCTGCAGCTTCACCCGCTTGCCGTCCAGCTCGATCGTCCGAATCTTGAAGTCGATACCGATGGTGGTTATGAAGGAAGGCGTGAAGGAGTCTTCACTGAAACGGAGGAGACAGCATGACTTGCCCACGCCAGAGTCACCGATTAGCAGCAGCTTGATCTGTGATTTCTATGTTAGCCTATGCGCGACCAACGAGACGCAGCCGTGTCCCTCGGGGCCTACCAGAAAGTCATAATTACGCGTCCCAGCCATCTCGACTTCGGTCGCGCGTCTTTGGCAGAGCGAGAGGATGTGTGTAGCGGTGCGGCGAGATATGGACGCTTATGTAGTGGGACGCTGTTGAAAGGAGGCGGCGGATGAGACTCTAGGAGGGGGTGATGCGGAAAGATGGGCGATTGACAGATGAAATTGTGCAGATAGGACTTATTGGTTTGCGCAGCAGCAAGTCGGATCCCACAATGGCCAGAGCGTGGCTGTCGTACTTCTCGGGGTTGCGTTCTCACGTTCTGAACGTGAGCGATGGATGTTGCCTCTTCTAGCGGCGTGGGCGAGTTTTAAATCTCCCTTACGGTTGCCGCCGGATTCAGGCGGCGGTCGTGCTGTCAGCTATGAATTATTTTCCACGCCGCACTCGCAACCTGTCAGAGCCGCATGGCCAACCCGGGCTTCTAGAACAGGTCTATGGCCTCTCACGGGGTCGGGTGTATATACGACAGCTATCAATGACCAAACCTGTCGTTTGAGACATCCAGAACATTCCACTGCTTGTGATGTGGTGTGATGTTTCTGCCGCGCGTAGGGCGTGCGAATCACTATGCTACTACTACTTGATCAGAATCATCGTCGTGTATCACATATATGCTGTATGTCTGGTTTCTTTTTGTTCTATGTACATGTACCTGCTCATTTCAGCCACTTCGAATACCCCCATCGGATCCGCTCTAGGACCCTGAGCTGCGCCTGAATCCCACCATTGATGTTGCAGAGGTCGCCTACGTCTTCCAGGAACTCCCTCTTAACATTGCCTGGGAAAAGACTCTGAGTGCGCTCTCGCAGCACATGGACCTCGCATAGGAGAAGGCCATGGTCTTTATATGAGAGCAGATTATTCTCTGTGGGGACTGCCAGAGTGAGGATTCGGTCGATGTTCCGCAGGATGTGAAGCGCTTGGTTGGCCCGTTTGTTCCTCTTGAGGCCTCTCCTGCCCCCAAATGTGCCTCCAAGGTACCGGAAAGCAGCAAAACAGATTAGGATGCTTGGAGTCAGGCCGACAAATCCAAAGACAAGCTCTTGGCTTTTCAGTAGGGCATCAATACCGCTAATAGCTACTTCCACGTCGACCTTGGTTTTCTGAACCTGAATTAACAGAGTCCGTACGAGGTCGCCTCGAACCGTTCCAACCAATGGCTTCCGGAGATCCTTCTCGTATGCGCGCAGGACCGGTGTAAGATCGCCTTCTTTCACCTTTGCTCGAATATCGGCAATTTGAGCTTCTGTCAAGGTAAGCCCAGTGGAATTATCGATGGCAAAATCAACCACCATCCGCTCCAGACTTTCCCTATCACCCTTCAAACTTTCTTTGCTCATAATGGCAACCTCGCTCTCTTTGTCATGCCGTATTGTCCCAATGATTTTCCTGGTTGGTTCAACAACCCAGTTGAACCAAAAGTCTCGGATCGTGGTCCCAAGGTCCCTGCACCATGTGATGATCTCTGCTTTCCTATTCACAAGGATTCTCAAGATAGTTGATGATGACAAGAGCAACGCACCAGCTGGTAACCAGTATCGGACAAGTCTTGAAGGTCGGCCATATTCTACAGTTAGCGCCTTTGACACTGCCATGTGATGTGGCAGATGAACTTGAAGAAGTTGTTGAAGACGTTCGGAAAGCTTTTCTGGGCTGTTCTTGTCGCTTGCACCCAACGAAATCTCAGGATCATTCTCCACACTAGTAAAGACTGCTTCCTCAAAGTCAGATACCGAAGTCTCGAACACTGTCACTTTGCGCAGCACCGAATCCATCAGAGCAATACTTCGTTCCACGACAATTTTCCAGTCGTGGTCAACCCCCGACTTGACTGTCTCTATGGTGTCATCGCTAATATCAAAACGTAATCCCGCGTCCATAAGGACGCCAAGTCCACTGGCGTTCATTTCCTGTAACCTCTTTAACCGGGCTCGATTGAGCTTGGCCTGGGTACGGCACATGGCGATTGGTGTTAAGATCTGGCATTGTATATCCGCAATCGACCTCTCTCTGATACTCTCTTGAACGAGCCCGTAAAACTGCTTCCACTGACCTGCTAATCCTGTCCGTATGCCCTGCGCAGATATTGCGTCCCGCGGGGCTTGTCGGAGCGAGGAAAGTCGAGCTTGTGTATCGTCATAGATGTCTTTAGTCCACGACCACAGCCGCAATGGGGAGGTCTGCAGTGTATAGAGCCCAATATATGTATATGATCCCAGCACCTCGTCCCAGTACCAGATATCGTCTGATAAGGGGGTGGTTTGCTGTAAAAGTGTAGACAAGAGGAGGCCATAAGTCTGCATTGTAGCTTTGCTGACCAAGATCCATTCTAATTCTACTTCATATGACTGCGTATGAGCAATTTCCTCACCATACGTGTTATGCCCTCTTCCTAATAAAGAAGTGTTTTCAAGGAGGGTAGATATCTGCCGTGAGGATAACAGAGGATTGGATGAGGATGTTGTAGAGAGGGCTTTTATTATACTCTGCAACTGTGCAATGCGAGGAGAAGCCACGACGGCCGAGGCTTGGCTAGTCAACTTGTCATCGTGGGTTGGGAGAGGTGCCAAATGCACCCGATCAAGCTGGGAGTCTAAGTGTAGTATCCGACTAGAGCAAGCACATTAGCCAGCGTAAAGTTAGAATGGCCATAATGCCTCACTCTATTGCGATAGACATGATGCCTGGGAATTCATTAACTCACTTGCTGTTAGGCAAATGAAGAAGCCAAATTGCGGGCGGCCTGGGAGATATTTGCTGTTGTATGCCATGCAGTTTCGTTTACACTCTCGGAAAATCCCACATGACATCACAACTCGCCGGTAAGCGAGGGAGGATCAAACGGTCAGCTTGGTTCGAATGCGATCAATTACATTTATAAGCTGGGCAGCAAGTCATTTGAAACGAAATACAATGCGATAGAACGGACAGGTATTTGTAGATTAGATTATGCAGAGCTGTAATGGCATTTATGTGCAGTGTAGGTTAGGCTAACAGCTGCATATACGTTCACTCCGCATCGCAATGGGCCCGAAATGACCCGGTAATAAATGTATTTCCCTTTATTTACAGACCTCTAGGCAGCGTATATAATGGACATGGTTACAATTTGCTCGCTGTCCTAGATGGCGGTGCAACATCGTCGATAATCTTCACAACTACCTTGCCCCATGTATCTCGACTGCCCAAGGCTTTCAATGCTCTCGGGACACTCTCAAGGCCTACGAAACTTTCATCTCTAAAGGCAGTCCCTCGGAATTTGCCCTCAGATATTAGATCGAAGATCCCATTCCAGACAACAGGGACTGTCTCCTTCTCAAAATTGGCGTACTGACCCCAATGCAGACCGACAAGGCTGACGTTCTTCAATAAGACTCTGTTCAAGGCAACCTTCTCAATCTGGCCTGCAGCGAATCCAATGACCAGTAATCGAGCGTTCCATGCAACGCACTTGAGACTCTGGTCAATCATGCCAACTGGGTCATACACAATGTCCACACCAGCCTTGCCATTCCCTGATCGATTCTGTTTGCACAAAGCCTTCACCTCTTCCGGCCAACTCTTTTTCCGATAGTCAATGACATAGTCAGCGCCAAATTCCTTCGCAATCTGCCTCTTGCGTTCAGTACCTGCTGTGGCAATAACTGTCGCACCCTTTGCTTTTGCTATCTGCACTGCTGCGAGGCCCACTCCGCCAGCAGCTGCATGGACCAGAACCCAATCGCCGCTCTGAATATTGGCGCGCTGAACGAGACCACCATAAGACGTTGGAGCTGTGACAAAGAGTCCGGCTGCATCCTCAAAACTCCACCCTTGTGGGACTGGCAACAGCACTCGCTCAGGGGCAAGAATATGTGTAGCATACGCTCCCTGACTAGCACCGAAGACTCGATCACCAACTTTGTAACGAGGGGATTTAACAGCCGTAGGAGTGGCTAGAATAGTACCGGCAAATTCGGCTCCAGAAATCCACGGCAAAGGGGGCTGGTGCTGGTATTTACCCTGAATCTGGAGCAGATCGAAGAAATTTGTGCCGGCCGAGTGAATCTCGATAAGGTATTGGTCGTGAACGGGGGAAGGGGTCGGCAGGTCGACGATTTTCAGGTCAAGCGGCCCCTGCGACAGGATTGTCAGCAATGGTATTGGTAGGAGATGACAACATGATCTGGTGGACAGCTTACCTTGACGTATTCTGTAACTTGAATACCACGCATATTTCCAATTATCAAAATTTGTCAAGTGGTATAAACGGAAACAGCCAAGTGATATGGAATTCTGCACGTCGATTGATATCTTACAGCTACTCCCAAATGCTCCACTGGCGTGATCAATCGATAGCTTATATTCGGTAAGGTTCGATTCGCAACTGTGCTGTTTCCGAAAAGGGTTGACTATGCGCTGCCGTTGGGTTAGATGGTACTCCTTCAGTTGAGGACGGATAATGGAGCTTTACATACAGTAAGACCAGAGCGGGGCTTACGGTACAGTGAATCTTACCGAGGTTCGGTTGCCTGTAGCCTTACCGAGCCTTGCCCCCTTATTTAAGCGAGCTATCTGCAGTATCAATCTCACAATAGCTAGGTAAGCCTTCAAACAGGCTATGAAGTAGTAATTCGTATTATTTACATACAGATCGCTTCAATATTATGTGATGCTTGAATATCCAAACTCGCGCCAGTGCCCTGGCAGAACATTAATCTCCAAGAATGCGAATATTCTATGTAATGGCACAATCATCCGCTCAAGTTTACATCTTTCCGAAAGTGCCTGATTTAAATTACCTAAAATTCTGAAGTCAGCTTCGTCAGGTTCTTTCGGTTTTACGACCAAGATATCGATGGTTTTACAGTAGCAAGCGAATATCGGCTTCAGTCTGAAATCAATGTTTTTATATAACTCTTGCTTCTGGGCACACAATCCTTATTATAACTAGCGGAATTTAAAACCATGCACTCGCTTACCTCCCGTCAAAAGCGAGAGTTAAGTTTAAAAACATTGATTTTAGACTGAAGCCGATTTCGCTTGTTACTATAACGATGTTAATCATTTCTAGGTTGCTACTTATGTCTAATTTTGCATCTGCTTTTGTAAGTGGCAAAGAGAACATGATTTACTGCAAGGCCCTTTTGTAACTTCCAAAAAACCCAAACTGGTTGTTGCATAGCAGATTGCTACCTAGATGCGTAGTAAACGTTCTCTATAGAGGAGGTAGTCTTAAGTCCATCTGGGCCGAAAATCAGATAATTCACTCCCGAAACTCAAATACAAACTTTTAGAATGTAATTTGTCGCCCATAGCTGCTATGCATCTCTATGATTGACTCCGCCCTTCATCTTGATGGATATTTGCGTCTACGGCAATCCTGCCCTCCCTCCGCCTGACACTCCGCACTTTCGAGGTTACCTATTGTGGTATCTGGAAGCTAGTCCAGTTTCGGTGCTGAGTAACCAACCCAAATACTGATGCTGAAGCCCTGAATACTAATATAATAGACCGCATGAAGGAGTAAATGTTATGTATGTTGAAACCCCTTTATTTGAGCCATCTGAGGCTGTATTTGGAATTCTAGTCTAGTCACGAAGTATAAAGGTGGTAGTTGAACCCTCCTTTAGTAAAACAGCGCATATTACCTGAAAATACGAACTCATCACCTGCACCCGAATTCAGCCTCCCTCGACACAACATTACCGTAGTCTACGGCGACCTTTTGATTACAGAACAGTTGCCTAATATTATCCAAACCCGACCTATTTCTAATTTCATAAGCCTAGCCTGAACTGCTAAGGGTTTGAAGACGGTCTGGTGTGTGCCTAATTTTAAAGTTGCCAAAATGGCATCGGAGCCGGTCGTTAGTTTTGCGAAGTCACCTTGTTCATTGGTATATAATGGTCTCCTACCACGAGAAATTCGATTGCTTAGGTTGAATTCCTTCAGTTTTAGCTCTGAAGTTGAATGTTCTCTCGAAATTGTCAAACTGGACGACGCTCCCCCGTTCGAAGCTCTTTCCTATTGTTGGGGGGACATCTCATACACCCGAGAGATCATAGTTAGTTCAACGACTTTTGCAGTTACGAAGAATCTTTACGCAGCTCTCTCAGAGCTTCGTTATCCAAACAAGTCTAGACTTGTGTGGATTGACGCTATATGTGTCAACCAGCAGGACTCGGCAGAGAGGAGCCAGCAGGTCCAATTAATGCATGATATTTACAGCTTTGCGGAAAGAGTTGTGGCTTGGCTTGGGGGAAATTACGACGAAAGTCAGATTGCCATGTCGGCTATTTCTGGATTAGCTGAAGACCTATTATCTGAGACGGCCTTAATGATTTTTCAAGATGAACGTATTATACGACCTCTTTTGAATCTCCTAAAGCGTCCTTGGTGGTCTAGGGTATGGATTGTCCAAGAAGTAGCGCTGGCGAAACGCATAACTGTGATGTGCGGCTCCGCTACATTCGATTGGGAAAAATTCAGGTCTCTTGTCGATATATCGTTCAAGCAACCAGATATGGAACTGGATGTTCGCAAATCGATGTATACGCCGCTCATGCTCTGTGAGTTCCGTGAATTCTTACCTCGACCATTACTTTGCGTCATCCAGGCCTTCCAAAGGCAGGAAGCAACGGACCCACGTGATAAGATCTACGGTTTCTTAGGCATAGTTCCTGAAATGGAGAGGATATTAATTATCCCGGATTATAATCTATCGGTAAAGGAGGTGTACGTTCATTTTACACGCTCGATCATTCAAGGAGCTTCAAACTTGAATGTTCTAAGCATAGTCAATGTTAACGAGCCATCAGAAGATTTTCCATCATGGTTATGCGATTTCAGGCAAACGAACTTTGAATATGGTAATCTCTTCATGGTGGACCCAGAAGTTAAATCATATAACGCCTCCAGCAATTCGCGTCCAGATATTGGGATTCTCTGGGATTGGGATGTCCTTGATGTAGAGGGATTCTTGTGGGATGAAATCATTCAACTTGGCGACAGCTACGATGATATTGATCAGGCTCTGCCGAACCCTTACATTTCTTATGTGAAAGATGGGAAAAGGCTCTTGGAAGAGGACCAACCAATGCTTAGTGAGTACATCGCGGGAGGGACCCGAGAAGATGCCTTCTGGAGAACCCTCATACAGGATCAGTGGATGGCCCCTAACACGGCCAGATTTAGACGAGCAGTTCAAGATGATGTTATCCTCTTTCGGGTGATGTGCGCTTTTATGATGCCGCCTCTTCCACGAGATCCAGACTTTGTAAGGGATGCCACCTTTGCGAAGATCAAGATACAAGAAAATCCCAGCTTTTTTTCGGATTTATGGGCCAAGAAAATGTCTCGACTGAACGCTTGGCGGCTGCTACGGACACGAAAGGGATATATCGGATTATGCCGCAATGCTGCTAAAGTGGGCGACAAAATCTCCATTCTGCTAGGAGGGGAGGCGCCATTTGTACTTCGTCAAGAAAAGGACAATCACCGTTTTGTAGGTGAATGTTATGTGCATGGAATAATGGACGGCGAGGCGATGTCCGCATTAGAGGAGGAGGACGGACTAGCTTTACAGATGCTTCACTTGTGCTAGTCCTGCTGGATATATAAATCAAAATCGTGGTCTCCAATACCGATGCTGCTGGCATGATTGTTGAAGGAAAAGAAAATGTATGAGGGATTTGATTCGTGACCTAGCTGAGGTCTTCTGTCTCGTTCGGGGCTGGTGGTGCCTTCAACTAGGCTATATTGCCTCGAGTCAGCGTTAGTTACGGATGAAGAATATGAGACAGCCATGTCTTCACGATTAGATGGGACTTGCAATATTCATAGAGGCTTTTAACCGCGCACATGTTATAGTAACCATGACCAGTTCATTTCTAAAAAAAAGTGGATGAACCAGTCAGCCGATTAGATGGATGTCAGCGAGCCGTTGGCAGGTGCCAGAGTTTAAGAACTTATGTGCTTTCCGACACAGAATGATACCTAACGTTCTGAGGTATATTGTCATAATACGGAGGATATCATGTCTGCAATGCTGATGGAAACTAATACTGGCTGCAGTTTATGGCGGCCTAGGCTGCTGCGATTCTAACGGATCAGTCCCACACAATACCTTTACTACAGTTAATCTCCGCCCTAGAACGCTGCCTTATATCGTGGAACTTGCATATGCTAACATTTTATTGTGAAGGCCTTAACAGAAGCAAAATTATCACTACCTATCATTGCAGACACGTTGCACTCCATAAGGAGATTTTATGGATAGCTGGAGCCATTTGAATATCATCATATAATAAATTTTGTTATATAGGCGTTACCCAACAGCTAAGCCAACGAGGATTGTGTGCGGTGCGGTATTCATCTCATGTACGGGTTTGTCGGTGGGATACGTCCAGGCTGCTGTTGGATCCGCAACATTATCTTCAGAGTCCGTCTTCAGCTTGTCGGCTCTTGTCTTAATAGGGCCATGTGTCTCCAGTTGCTCTGCTTTTTCAGCCGAAAGAGCAGTCTCCATAATATTTAAGATCTTCATCATCGCGGTCTTCTTCTCCCGTGTCGCCTCAGCTCGCAATTCATTAACAGTATGGACAGCATTCACGAGACAATGGGCGAAATATGGTGCTATGAGCTTCTCGGCCTCCCTGCGACCCTTGACGAGGGTTTGTTGGAATTGCCTGTCCGGAGTTATATTATTTACACGGAGCGTCCTAACAACCCATTCAACGCCTGTTGGACTTCGCAGCCCAATATAGGCCCGGAGGAGAGGGGTAAGGATGTAGAGGCTGACAGGGATTGGTCGATGATTTTCCCGGCCAGAAACTGCATTCCAAAAGTCAACAGCTTCCTGGTATTGCCACCGTTTTACCAGAATTCTCATGGTGTGCGCTATAACATAGGCCGGAATGGACATCCCGCGCTTATCCAGTGTCGAAATAGCGTGCTGGGCCATATCTGTAACGGAATTGTTAGAAGTGTTGATATCCTTGTTCAATTCAGATATCAGGTGAATGAAAATTGTCGAAAGTGCATGCCTCGCGCATTGGCCATTTTGCTCTGAATCTTGGAGGAGGCCGAGTGTAGCATCCACGTTTGCTGGATGTGCCTGTAAGGAAGCCTTTATGGCGAGAGTGACAGTCGACTCAGAGAGTAGAACTCGGTTGTCCAAAGCTCGCCGATATATCTTTAGTACTTTATCGGGAGCTCCATTCGTCAGGGCCACCACCATGGCTTCCCGAATCTCACGGCCACAGTTAATATGCTTGATTGGTACATGCAGCTTTAAAGACTGTAGCCTCCTCACTCCTTTTGCGACGTTCTTGCTGGAACTCGAAATTGCGATCTCACGCAGCGTTGACAGCGTATTACTGTTGACAAACCGACTAGCCCCGGAATCCAGTTTTACCAACGACTGATAGACTTGGTAAACCTCCTCGTAAGATAATTTGAATTTGTAGTAGAACTCTTGGAGAAGGATACTGAAAAATGAAGAGTCAACTTGGCAGTTGGCAGAAGCCATGTAATGCAGCCAACGAGACACGGAATCAAACTCCCCAGCTTTCATGTACCCATTAATCAAGATTCTTGACATGTGTGGGGTCAGGCGTCCGCTGTGTTTATGGACGAAGGTAAGTAAAAACTCTTCCGTCTCATGGACATTGTGTGTCTTTGCGTAAAGGCGGAAAATGGGCGTGAAAGAGGAACTGAACTCCTCCACGTCAGGATTCATTAGTTTCATGCTGTTGAGACTCTCATTGACACCATTCCAATCTTGCCGCATGGCCTTAGCCAAGGCGAAATGACCGTGGATTCGTACGTCAGCAGCGCTAAGGGAGTGAAACTCCGTTAGCGACTTATAGTACATGGCAGCAGCGGGTACATCGTTAGCCTCTACACAAAACTGTATAATGGCCCCATAAGCTGCTTGAGGATGTGCAGTAAGTTGAAGGTACGGCTGGAGGCGATCAAAGAGTGCTTTGGTTCTGACAATATCCCGTTGATTTCTCCAATTATGGCCAAGCACTTTCAAAAACCAGGTAGTGGACATTGAGAGGCCTTCCCGTTGAGCCATGCGAGTGGCAGATAGCAAGATATCTTCAGACACCTGGTATCTATTAGAATCAAAAATGGATTCCATAACAAGACCAAGCACTGTATAAAACTCTTGTTGAGAAGGAGAGGTTTGAGTGTAGAAACGTCTAAAATATTTCACCACCTTAGCATGTTGCTCCGATTTGTGGGCTGCGTTGATGAGATGCTTAACGAGTGACAGCGGGGCTTCATCGCCATAGCTCTCTATTCGCCAGTACAGCCCTTCAACCAGATCAAACAGCTCATAGCGGCAGGCCCGCTCACACAACTCTTTGCCAAGAGAGATAATTGATCTGGGCACGGCGGTTGGCTGTGTCATGAAATTCGTTAGGTATAATGAGCAGGCTTTCTTTAACTTTGCTTTGTATAACACTGTGCTGACTGAGTCCTGGTTGGGTTGCTCCAAGATCAGTCCTTTCATAATTGATTCAGGATCGAACGAAAGGAAGACCTCAAGGTCAATCTTTCCATGGCTAAGTACTATTTGAAGGATCTGTTCTGCGACATCAAAGTTTTGCTTCGCAATAGAGGTCGTCGAAAGCTGAGCCGCCACATTCATAAGCTCTTGGCTGATACCGGAGTCATCGACTACTAGGCCGTCCTCAAAGGCCTCCAAAAACCGTGAAACTGCTGCGCCTTCGCCAGCCGGGTCTTTTGTATCAGCAAGAAGATTTAATATGTCAAAGGCAAGCTTCGGTTGGCGACTGGTCGCAACAGATAAACCACTTGACTCGCTTTTCCAATCGTGTTTGGAAAGTGAATCAGTCGTAGTCGTCAATAGTTCGGGATTAGTTTGCAGACTGCATAATTGTCGATACGATTCGGAAAGCTTTTGACCCGACGAAATCACAGGCCGTGATGACGTTGGAAATCCAACATGTACATTGTCTTGTTTGTAATTTGGCCGTCCTTCAAGCTTCACTGGCGACGGCTGTGTGCTAGCCTGCCACAATAATTCGTCCACATGTCCTATCGTCGACCTCCTAGTAGCGTCTGCCGTGGGGGTTCCTTTTGAAATCGGCCCATTCGATTCCCAGAAGCTATCGTTTCTATTTCTCAACATCCGCTCCTCAATAGCCTCCGCCGCGCCAGAACCGTGGTAGTGTCTCGAGCCTTTAAGTTTTCTGGCATTGTCAAGGACCGTTTGCACAGATTCTATACGGCGGCGACGATCTTCAGTGAGGATTCCTGTCGTGAATGCAACTGTGCATGTAGTTCCGAGAGCAAGATTGCGTAACGCGCGCAGTGCTCCCTTTGACGGAACAGGGAGCGTGGAGGGCATTCTAAGCCATCGGATCTACACCCATGTGCTGAACATGAGGTAGGATACTTATGACAGACGCAATTGATTGTAAGGGGAAGCCGCTAAGAGCACGTTGTCTGCAAGTTTTGAGGGTGATGTGATGTCGGAGAGAATGAATCGGGCTCGCTTTCGGCTGGCTGTCCAGCCAATCAATGCGTAATGCTGAGTAAGCAAAAAATTGATTCTGGTGATTCTTTCTTCGCAAGCTCTATAACTGTAAACACATCACCGCAACAGCTGGTGCTGTAGATTAAGGTAATGTATACCAATATAGCAAATGAAAGTTTACCGCTGTCAAGTATAAATAACAACCCCTATATCATAGCCAGATGTTACGCAAGCATTGCTCTCTGGAAAAGTGAAGATCTATTCTCTGCAGCCAATGTGATAGATAATACAAGCCTCAACTCCACCCAATGCCCCTTTGATATACATGTGTGATTACCGTACAAATACCGCCGTTCCATTGTCGAACGAGATTAACCCATATTTATACCACAGAATCCAATTTGCTAGAGGAAGAAGAGCCTTCCAGCTGTCGTAAAATCGATTGATATAGAAATAGCATGCATCCGCTTTGTACGCTAGTCCACACAAATCTTGGACCAACACCGCGAAACCAGCCAGCAATCCCTTCCGTTTGATAAAGAAGCTTTAGGCCGGTAATTATAGATGAAGTGTGAAGGTTCATCGATCCTGGACGAGGTGTATGCGTCGAAGGTGAAGACGTGGATATGGAGCGAGTTTGCTGCTTCAGAGGACTTGTGGGGGGTTTTTTCGGTACTTGAGGCAGCACGACTCTGTGCTCAGGAGCAGGTTTAACGGCTGATCGTGCAGATGGGTTGACCTGTGTCTGAATCCTGGTTTTCACCACGTCGAGAGGACATGTGATAACACCAGCAAGGCCACCGGCGGAAGCCCCGGTAAGGAGCTCCAAGGGCAAGCCGATATCTCTACTCTTCTTCCACTGTCTGGCCCATGTCTGCCCTTGCTCGTAGAACGCAAACTGGAGGGCCGAAAACGGTAGGTCGCGGAAAATAGTAGCCTTATAGCCATGGAATAGAGCAGAAAAGCCTTCTTCTTTTACTATTGTTCTTGCCGCGTGTGCTGTGCCCTTGTAGTTGTACCCGGATTTGAAAAATGGATTGTTATAACGACCCTGAAGCTGTAATCGAGTTTTGAGGACTTCGGACGGAACGTATATTATCGAGGCAGCTAAGTCTGCAATGAATCCTGCTCATACGTCAGGACTACTTAGGCGTTGTCAAACGGATTGGAGGGCATACCACTTGTAAGATAGGCAAGCTGCGGCCTTATGCCAAAATCTATCATATGTCTTTTACTATATTCGTACGTCCCAAAAAATATGATCGTGCCAGGAAAGGATCCGAGCGTAGCAGGTACCCATCCTCCGTATAGTCCTCGCCGAATACCCTCTTGTCGCAGAATGGTAGAATAGGATGAGGACATTGTGGCATATTTCGGCGGAATGTGTGGGTCTCCTTGCTGGCGAGTCTTTACAGTATCCAAAGAGTGCATTAGGAGATCACCAGTGGTGCCACCGATTCCTCCAGCAATCATCGACTTAGGGAAAATTAGTGTTGTCCATTGAGGAGGGAAGCATGGAGCTCACATGTAGATATGGTGGCCGCCCTTCTTCTTCAATCGTTTTGGGTTTAAAGGCGGCTGCCTCCAGTACTCCATCAGGCATGATTCCGTTCCCTCTTGACAGGCCATCATTTGCCAACCCTGTGTCGTTACCGTCTTCTTGTCTAGTGCCTGGCGATCCGACGAAGAACAGATTGGTAGCACGGGAGGCCAGGGACATGGCCCTACCTCAAATTCCAACGGAGTCGCCCGCAGGACTTCGAGTTGGGGAGCTTAGGAAATGTAATTGGGTTGTTGCGGAGCTATTCTGAATGTTGGGCGGGTTTATCTCAGCTTTCCGTGTTTTCCATTTCTCGTCAAAAGCTCGTTAAGGCCCGCAAGGCTGAAGAATAAAAATTGCACGTGACATGAAACAACAGCTTCTCTTCCAAAACAAATAGCAATTGAGCTTCATGGTATACTATATTTCAGTAGGATAGAGTGCTTAGATCTACTGAATTGTAAACTCTGTTTTAGTAATATGTCGCCTCGTTAACGAATGCTCCCTGGTTCCCTGGGTAAGAGAGGGTGCGCGAATGTTATTGCTAGGTCATACACCACGAGCAGAACAGGAATCCCCATGGACACGCTTATCAAGCTGCTCCGTGACCAACTGGTAAATATCGTTAATCTTCGAGTATTGCTCTATGAAAAGCCAGCCATTCATAAAATCGCCTCGCCCTTCGTATGAACAGATAATCGCAACTTCGAAGGCATGAATAGCTGTACCATCTTCTACTATTGGCCTTCTTGTCAGTCCTCTAGCATACAGTGCATCGAGGCTAGGCTTGGCCGGCTGGCTCTACTCATCACGAAGCAGTGTGCAGTTGTAGCACGATACTTGAGCCCTAACTAGCCTCTCAATTAAAATTCGGTGCGTCCTCAGCCCGGCCTTTGAGAACTCTTCTGCTCCCTTCAAACTCCCACCAGCGCACTGGGCCCTTCCATGGCCGAAGAATGTGGGTAACTCTGCCTGTAATGAGGCTCATAGATATGGGCCCGTAATGGTTGCTGTCCAGTGTCTTTCTTCCATCTTTGTTGTCACCTTCGACCCAAATGTGATTAACCGGAACAACGGCAGTGGGATACGGGTATGGCGCTTTCGTAATAACTTTATCGCCTGGTAAAGCTATGACGCGCTTTATGCTGAGCACATCCGGGTGAGATGGGCTCCTGTAATGAAACTTATAAGCCTTCGTTCAATATTGCGTGAGAAAACTAACCAAAATGTAACGATCATCCCTCTTTTTATATCCGCCGAGGGCCGCAGTTTACTGATCCAGCACAGATCTTTTGCGAATCCTTGATTGAATGTTGGATTCAGGTACGGATACATCGACTCGCCACCCACTTCTCCTATGGCTCCGACATTGTCTTTGAAGAAGATTGCGGCCGGGATCCAGCTCGCAATCACAAAGGAGTACCAAGCAAATCCACGAGCAAAGGGGCCAGGTGATAATCGACTTTTCAATTTGGTGAGTGTGGTCCTAGAGGCCATCTGATCTCGCAAGTCCAGATAATAGGAGATTGTGCCGTTGATGATGTCTTTGCCAAACATTAAATCTCGCCTACGACATTCGCAGCCTTGCCTGGAGCTCCGCTAGCCTTATCGGAGATAACATGTTGAACAACCGGCCCCCTCCCCACGCATTTTCATGAATGGACATATTTTTGTGACTAGAATACTGAACTGATGTGACTAAACTTTTTATTCGCACTTTCGTATATTCCACGAAAAAGGGTAATCTGTAAGAGTACATCTCTCATCTCTATACGCCTGCAATGCAAGTATGCTGCAGAAAGCTTTTAGACCACCTCTGGACACTCTCACATAACTTCCACGTTGTTCTCATCGCTCTCACTCATACTCTCATCTCCTGACACCTCTGCATTCTCCCTCTCTCTTTTCTCCATCAAAGCCTGCAACTCAGCATCGTCGTTCTCAGTAACTGCTTTTGGCTCCATCTTCACAACACAGTTACCACCAGCTTCCTCGATGTTTTTTCGGATGTCAACAATCGCAGCTTCTAGAGTTGAAATGCCAACAGACTTATCCAAGCAGGTGCTCGTGAGGACATAAAGAGGTGGCGACACTAGCTTGACCTTTACTTGGTTGTCGGCAGTATTTCTCGCTTCAGCTGTTCGTAGAGCAGTTTTGACAGCGTCAATTCCTTCATAGCCAAAACATGTCACTTCAACATCGGCACGGACTTTCGTGGGCTGGGGTGTGAGGCGTTTGCCGATATAGGACTTCAGCTCATCTGCTACTACGTCATTGGGAAAAGACACCTCTTGCCATACATCGGGATTTCTTAACAGAATTTAGTAGGGTTATCAAGCCAAGTAGGAGGGCCAACTTACGTGATTGAGAGCTTGAAAGCATCCACTGCATGCCCATATTTCTTGTTGAGTGGCCACCCGATACTCTCATATAAGTCTTCAATAGGATGTTGGGTTTTCTCAGCAACATGTCGCATGATTGAATGAACCATTTTGCTCTTATTGTATCTCTCTTCACACTTTACAATATCTTCGGGAGAAACTCTTCGTTTCGAGAGATCGATATAACCTGTGGTTGTATCCTGTCAGCAGGAATGAGACGTAAAGCGTACATGTCTTGTCGCACCTTTCTCTTTATCGACTCTGAGAACAACTACGACTTCATTACGCCCGACACGGATCAGCTTTTGGATACTTCTGATACGACGTCTAGATAATTCAGACAGCAGAATCATGCCATCGATGTTGTCGTATTCGAGAAGTTTGACGTATGCGCCCATCTCCGCGATCTACCAGCGCGAGATTAGAAGTGCTCCGCCTTGTAATCCCATCTGATGGAAATATCTTACCTGCTTCACGTTCACCATCACGAAGCTATCAATCTCAGGATACTTCTCTTCATAGAAACGACAATTTGTTAACGACATCGTGGCGATCCCTCCGCGTGGGGTGGTGGCGCTGCTAATAGCGTAGCCTTCCTTCGTTCCTTGTCGCTGCTATCAGTAGATCAGATTGTGTGGTTCAGGGACGATCCTTTCTTGGTCACTGTAGGCCTTTGAGGATGTTTTGGAGGGTTGTTATATTTAAACTTGACAGTCACAATCTTTGATGGATTTTGGTGGGTTTGGTGGGTTGAAAGGCGGTGGCAGAAAATCGAGGCACTAGTGGTTCCTGCTACCGTTGCCGTGGGTTTAACTTCCAGCTCCTCTATTTCGATCATATGGGTGTGGAATACTCGAGGTCTCAAGCTCGTTCTAAAGGCGACCACTCGTGCCAGTTTCTAAAATGGTACCCGCGCACTTCCTCGGAAACTAAATCTTCACCATGGGTGACATTTCCGTAGGGCCGCCCGGTCTGCCAGCCTATGAAGCGGCCTCCACTGGCATACTGAGCTCTTCCGGAGTCGATTACAATTTGAGCACTACCAGCCTGTTCATGTCTGCCAAAGGCACTGCATCACCCGCCAAAATGGACGTGCAAACTTCTAGACCTTGGATTGAGGTACTGGGCCATGCTATCCTCTTCCTTGTAAGGGTCGTTCCAGGAATACTTTACTGGCTGATAACCTTCACTACAATCACATTACCATCATTCTTGTTCAGCTTATTCTCAACAAGCCTCACCTTTACCATGAATGCCACTACATTGTGAGTACTTCTATATGCTGCCATTCCGTATATCTACTGACGAAGCTAAAGAATGCTAATCATAGCTGCGTTTGTTTCTACCCTGAGCTGGTTCATCCGATATCGATTTCTCAACATGTATTCCCGACTACCACCAGAGCCACAACGAAAAGAACCCGAAATAGACCTATACCCAGATACCCAGGAAGATGATTCTAAGACGGGATTCTCTAACTACTTAGACGAATTCTTGAGCGCTATAAAGGTGTTTGGGTATTTAGAAAGGCCGGTTTTCCACGAACTGACAAGGTCTATGCAGACGCGGAAACTGATTGCCGGAGAGACATTGAATTTAGAAGAAGAGAAAGGGTTCTGCTTAGTAGTAGATGGCCTTGTAGAGATTTTTGTCAAGTCTGCTCGAGAAGGAAGAGGGCCTGATTCGGAACCATCGAATGTCCTTGACGGATCTTCTGATAGTGCCAGTAGTCTACGCTACGGTGGCGTACACCAGGGTTACCAATTACTGACCGAAGTGAAGAACGGGGCTCCTATGTCATCACTATTTTCCATCTTGTCTTTATTCACTGAAGACGTTAAGTTAAGACACACTGAAGATGACGACGAGATCGATTCCGCTTCAACAGCTCCCGGGACATACAGTCATAAGCGATTCCCATCAGCTGCTGGATTCCGGAGTCATGATGCCCCTCCATCATTGCCAGCAAGTCCGATATATGGAGCCACACTTCAGAATGGTCATTCGACAATCCGAGACCGCCGTTCGTCAACAATGGCTGGCTCCACGGCAGCAGGAATTTTGCCCACGGTGCCTCCTCTCTCTCTTGATGCATCTACCAACGAGTCACATCATCGATCAAAACAAAGACGGACGAAGCCGCACTCTGTGCATCCAGACATCGTTGCGAGAGCAACAGTTGACACCACTATTGCAATCATACCTGCTAGTGCATTTCATCGTCTTACTAGAGTGTACCCAAAAGCTACCGCCCACATTGTGCAGGTGATCTTAACACGATTACAGAGGGTTACACTAGCCACAGGTCACTCTTATCTTGGTTTGACTAGTGAGGTTTTACGCACAGAGAAGCATATGAATAAATATACCACTTACGAGCTGCCCAATTTTTTACGCGGCGAAGCACTGGAAAGATTAAAAGTTAAGTTTATTCGTGAGAAGGAAAGAATTGGGCCTGAAGATGGGAGCAAGGGGATTGCCCTTCACAACCCTGGTGCAGGTAGACGACGACGAGGATCTAGTACCAGCCTCCGTAAAGAAGCTACTCTACACAGCCTCTCATCTAAGGGATCGGCATCACCATCAAGTGCCATGGCCGAACTGCCACCAACACGTGAATTTGGTAGCAGCCCCAGTCCTGGAGACCTTCTTACAAATATTCAGATGTCTCGTTCCGGTGGTCGAAGGGTTCCCTCTAATGTCAGTCATGTATCACAGGTTGCAGAGGCATGGTTACATGATGCGCAAAGCCCTCTTGAACAACGAACATCTAGCCCATTTGCTGCTCCGTTGCACCCACGACTAACTCTCCATCGACAAGAATCGATGGATGAGGATAGCATTTTTCGAAGCTCAATATTGGAATGTATATTTAAGGCAATTGGTTTGACAAACACAAAGAATGCCTTGAAGATGTCGGATTCCGTGGAGGCTTCACCAATGCTCGTCTCTTACGACCAAAAAAGACAAAAGGCAGTTTTCAGCAACAACGCATTTGGCATGATTGACCCTTACGAGGCATCGGGAGACGGCGATTCCGAATCTATGACTTCTGGTGGTATTAGCGCAGGAGGGTTTCCGAGCATGCAGGGACTGGCGCAAGAATTAAAGGATGAGGTAGAAATTGTCTACTTCCCAAAAGGTTCTGTCCTTGTTGAACGAGGCGAACGAAATCCGGGTTTATACTATGTGGTCGATGGATTTTTAGATGTTACTGTTCCAGCAGATGATAAGCCTGATCCTGCGGTTTTGGGGCACTCCTATCGCCCATCACACTTTAAGAGCACGGAGGATCCACTAGCGCCACTCTCGCGAACACGGACTGGTTCGTCTCGTGCGTCAGTGTCTGGAGTAAGCTCCAGTGCCCTAGAAGGAAAGAAGAAGAAAACCACAGGCCCAAAGAGCCTGGCATTGATCAAGCCTGGCGGCATTGCTGGTTATGTTGGAACAATATCTTCATATCGGTCCTTCATAGACGTCGTTGCGAAAACGGATGTTTATGTTGGATTTTTATCTCGAACTTCTCTAGAAAGGATAGTGGAAAAGTACCCAGTAGTGCTTCTGACCATGGCAAAGCGCCTCACAAGTCTCCTGCCGCGACTAATTCTACATATTGACTTTGCACTTGAGTGGGTGCAAGTCAGTGCCGGGCAAGTAATCTATCGCCAGGGAGATGAGAGTGATGCAATTTACATTGTCCTTAATGGCAGACTTCGGCAAGTTTTGAACAACGAACAAGATGGCATGAAGGTTATAGGAGAATATGGACAGGGAGAAAGCGTCGGCGAGCTAGAAGTCATGACCGAATCAGTGCGGCCTGCCACACTTCACGCGATTCGTGACACAGAGCTTGCAAAGTTCCCAAAGACACTATTCAATAGTCTCGCACAAGAGCATCCAGGAATTACGATCAAAATTTCGAAAATTATAGCTTCTCGTATGAGGGCGTTAGTTGAAGACCCAGTATTCGTGCAAGGAAAGGAGGCCACGAATAACAAAGTGTCCTCGACGGTCAACCTTCGGACTGTAGCCATATTGCCGGTCGCTGCTGGCGTCCCAGTAGTCGAATTTGGCAGTCGGCTAATGAACGCACTGACTCAAATTGGTGCTACGAATGGAGTGGCATCACTCAATCAGGCGGCTATCCTGAATCATCTTGGCCGTCATGCTTTTAGTCGCATGGGAAAGCTGAAGTTGTCTCAGTATCTGGCTGATCTCGAGGAGAAGTATGGCCTTGTACTCTATGTTGCTGGTAAGTTGGTTATCGTCAATTGTATTGGCATATGATGAGATCATTTAACTTGAGTTCTTCAGTGAAGACCAAAACTTTGAAAACTCTAATTTTTTCCTGATTGCTAAACTATAAATATGCCTGCTATCCAATTCAATTTTGATGCAATACTAACTGTGCTAATTCAGACACCAATGTTAATTCTCCGTGGACGCAAACCTGTATTAGCCAAGCTGACTGCATACTTCTCGTTGGATTGGCCGAAGGGTCGCCCGCAATCGGAGAGTACGAACGATTCCTGCTGGGCATGAAGACAACGGCGAGGAAAGAGCTTGTATTACTGCATGCAGACCGGTTCTCACCACCAGGCTTAATGCGTGCCTGGCTACGAAATCGAGTATGGATAAATGGGGGCCACCACCATGTCCAGATGGCGTACAGAGCAGACACAGTGCCGGCACATCCTCAAGCGCGAAATTTTGGTTCCACATTAAAGCAACGGGTTCAGGTTTTGCAGGCCGAGATTCAAAAGTATACATCTCGTCGAGTACGACAAACACCCCTCTACTCAGCGGATACGCCATTCAAGGGCGATTTCCACCGCATCGCCAGACGACTATGCGGTAAATCTATCGGCCTTGTCCTAGGGGGTGGAGGAGCAAGGGGCATATCACAAGTGGGTATCATTAGGGCATTAGAAGAGGCCGGCGTTCCCATTGACATTGTCGGCGGCACATCCATCGGATCCTTTATCGGAGCTTTGTATGCTAGTGAGGCAGATGTTGTTCCTATGTATGGCCGTGCAAAAAAGTTTGCGGGTCGAATGGCCAGCATGTGGCGGTTTGCTCTCGACTTGACATATCCATCTGCATCGTATACTACAGGACATGAATTCAACCGTGGTATCTTCAAGACTTTTGGAAATACCCAAATAGAAGATTTCTGGCTGGAGTTTTACTGCAATACTACGAACATCAGCAATAGTCGGTCTGAAATACATACTAGCGGTTATGCATGGCGGTATGTGAGAGCATCGATGTCTCTGGCCGGGCTGCTTCCACCGCTGTGCGATGAGGGCAGTATGCTTTTAGACGGGGGATACATCGATAATCTTACAGTGTCGCACATGAAATCCCTGGGGGCGGATGTAATATTTGCCATTGATGTGGGAAGCCTTGATGATGATACGCCTCAAAAATTTGGGGACTCCTTGTCTGGATTTTGGGCTTTTGCAAACCGATGGAATCCTTTCTCGTCCCATCCAAATCCGCCAACCTTGGCCGAAATCCAAGCTCGACTAGCATATGTATCCAGTGTCGATGCTCTGGAAAGGGCAAAGGCGACTCCTGGATGTCTCTACATGCGGCCGCCCATTGATGGCTATGGAACGTTGGACTTTGGCAAGTTTGATGAGATCTACCAGGTTGGCTACAAATTTGGAAAGGAATATCTGGCGGAGATGAGAGACAAGGGTGTTCTTCCTCTCGTTGACGAGACGGAGGAGAAGAAGGCGCTTCGCAGGACTATGGCTCCTCGCAGAGCGAGTATATAAGGGGCTGTATCGTGAAGTTAATAGTCGACTGGCATTGCAGGCGTACGGTATTCCGATATACATGTTAAACGGACCTCCACCATAGAATACTAGACCTCTACGTAGTTTTATATCCCCAGATCCTTAGAGTAATAAAGAATATTAGGGTCGCGTACTCAATTTATGATAAACCACTAATGAGCAACGAGGCATGCGGTTTTATCAATTATTCGTCTATAATGAAGTTATGGTTGGAGATGAGAGGCGTTATTTAATGCAGCTGGAGCGCCGAGTACAGCGCTCGGCCCCATTGCCGTGAAGACACGCCACATAACCATTGTGGATGGGATTCGTATGCGGCCGCGGGGTAACTTCACCGCCCCGCCAAGACAGGGACCGCCGCCTCGCCTGCCAGCGGGCATCTAATGCTGGAGAG
Organism: Oidiodendron maius Zn; assembly: GCA_000827325.1. Lineage (NCBI taxonomy): Eukaryota > Fungi > Ascomycota > Leotiomycetes > Myxotrichaceae > Oidiodendron > Oidiodendron maius. The sequence continues at coordinate 2,694,592 of KN832870.1, read as the reverse complement.
GATCCATTGACCATAAAACTGCAATAAATCTTATAGTAACTCCTCACTCAAATTTACTACTGGCTTGTGCTGTCATCAAGAACGACAACATGCCCCCACACGAAGGATTGACGCACCTGAAGGAATATGACATCAAAGACAGCAATGTCGAGCTCATCGGCTCCGACATCGATCACAAAGTCAAGTATCGCTCCGCACAGACCGAGCCGGCGTGGAACGATGGCAAGGTAGGCCAGGTCGCGGGCCTTCATATCTGGCGCATCGAAAATTTCGAAGTCATCATATGGCCCCACGATAAAGCTGGTGAGTTCTACGACGGAGACAGCTACATCGTGCTACACTCCTACAAAGTTGGGAATAAGGATAGGGAGGAGAAGCTCTGCCATGACATCTTCTTCTGGCTGGGGAGCAAGACATCACAGGATGAAGCGGGCACCGCTGCCTACAAGACGGTCGAGCTGGACGAGTTCCTGCGCGGCTCAGCAACCTCTCATCGAGAAGTGCAACAGGCACCCTCCGAGCAATTCATGGCGCTCTTTCCCAAACTCAAGATCCTCTCGGGGGGTGTACGCTCTGGATTCCGACATGTTGATAGGGATACCAGGCCAGAGGCCATCAACACACTTCTCCGGATCTTTAAACACCCTCCCGGTGCCCGTACAGCTTCCCTTGTGGTGCATGAGGTAGAGCCGATATGGCAGAGTCTGGATGAGGAGGACGTGTTCGTTCTGGATGCCGGTTCGACGAAGATATGGGTCTGGCAAGGAAAGTCATGTAGCCCTATGGAGAAAGCCAAAGCGGCGCAAGTCGTTCACGACATGACATTGGCGAAACACGTCGATGTCGAGGTTCTCTCGCAAGCCGAATCAAGATCCAGACTTGTGGTTGATCTGCTGGGAGGTAAGGATGCGGATTATGCCTCACTGCAATGCCCCAGACCTATCAAGTCGTCGCAAAAGCTCGCCACCGAATCGCCCCGCCCTCAAAGATTGTACCGTTTCAGTGATGAATCTGGAAGGATGTCCTTCAATCTGGTCAAGGACGGCCAGAGCATTCGACGACAGGACTTTGATGGCAACGACGTCTTTGTCTTCGACAATGGGACGGCAATTTGGGTCTGGAGAGGGCTGAAGGCAAGTAAAGCAGAGAAATCTATGTGGATTAAGGTAGTTCAAATGTATGTTAGACAACTCCAAGAGAGACAGGAAGGCGGAGAAGTGCATCTCGCACCAGTTGCCACTGTTCTAGAGGGCAACGAAAGCCCGGCATTCCTAAAGGCGCTTGAGGCCGCGGCATGAATACAGGGAGTTGTGAAGTAAAAAGAATATATTACCTCTAGCTGTACAATATTTTGCTTTTTGCACTTTCGAGTTCGTATGACGAGAAAATATCTATAATCGTGATACCCGCGCTGGAGTCCGACGAACCGGCCATATCCGACGCTTAGCCTTGCCTAAAGTGTACAAGTGGCCGCAAGTGGGTTCTTCTTATCCCTTTCTCTATTTCGACGACTACATATAAGAGCATGGAAACTGCCTGAGAGACATAGAAGATCAGATGTAGAGAGGACTGGCTGAGCCTTGGAAAGAGTTAGACAGATAGAGCAGAATATCCAGAGTTCACAGATCCAATGGCGGGCCAAACTACTGGACGACACCTCTTCCTCGGAACCCTCGTCCACAGCAAGAGTCTGAGTGAATTGGAATTCCTCCAGAATACGGCCGTATGCGTCGATGATAAGGGTATAATTGTCGCCATCTGGCCAAACTATGATCAAATCAGGGCTGAAAAGTCTCTCTATCCACGACTGGGCTGGTCACGTGGAGATGTCACGGTAACGAGAGCAAAGGAAGGGGAATTCTTCTTTCCAGGATTTATAGGTAAGTATTGATATATATATATATATATACATCTTCCTCATAAACCCACTAATTACTCTAGACACGCACATCCATGCCTCCCAGTATCCAAACGCAGGGATCTTCGGGAAGACCACACTCCTCGACTGGCTAAATACGTACACTTTCCCCATGGAAAGTAGTCTTTCTTCCATTGAAAAAGCTAAGACTGTATATACTCGATGTATACAACGCACTCTTTCGCACGGCACAACCACAGCCTCATACTATGCCACTATATCCGTCCCGTCAACTAACCTCCTGGCCGATCTCTGCCTGTCCTTTGGCCAAAGAGCTTTCATAGGTCGATGCTGCATGGACACCTTATCTCCAGACTTCTACCGGGACGAGTCCCCCGCCAGTGCTCTAGCAGATACGCGGGCAACCATCTCGCACATTGCAGAGATCGACCCTTCAAATACTCTCGTTACCCCAATCATCACGCCGCGATTCGCCCCCAGCTGCAGCAGCGAACTCATGCATAACCTCGGCGCCTTGCAGAAGGAGACCGGACTTCCAGTTCAGACGCATATCTCTGAGAACACAAACGAAATTAAGCTTGTTGGGCAGCTGTTTCCGGACCACATGTCATATACCCATGTGTACGATGATCACGGCTTACTCGGACCCAAGACCATCCTGGCCCATGCCGTACATCTTTCAGATGAGGAAGTGGATCTAATTAAGAAGAGGAAGGGAAAGATCAGTCACTGTCCGGCCAGTAATTCCGCCATCACATCGGGCACGGCGAAGGTCAGAAAGTTGTTAGAGAAGGGCATTGAAGTTGGCCTCGGCACGGATATGAGTGGCGGATACAGCCCGTCAATACTTGAGGCGATCAGACAAGCTCTCTTGGTTAGCCGTCACGTTGCCATGGAAGGAGGTGACGAATGCAAGCTGAGTGTCGAGGAGGCTCTATATCTGAGCACCAGGGGGGGTGCTAGTGTGGTCGGTTTGGAGCAGACGATAGGTGGATTTGAGGTCGGCAAGGAGTGGGACGCGCAGCTGATCGGCTTAAATCAAGTCGACAGTGACGAGAGCATAAATGCCAGACCAGTCGATGTCTTTGGCTGGGAGAGTTGGCCGGAGAGACTCGCAAAATGGGTGTTCAATGGGGACGATAGGAACACGCTTGCGGTCTGGGTAAAAGGACGTCTCGTTCATGAGGTGAAATCGTAGGTGAGATGGCTAATACCTGTGTTTCTTAAGATATGTGTCAACACATGGCGTTCCCAAAAGAGGTTGGGCGGCTTGGGTTAGATATTGCCGCTCTCCCTGAGTTCCCTAGAGAAATCAAAGACTAGGCACTTATTTATTGTGCCACTCCGCCTTGTCTGACGCACATCTTGAAGTACAACTGCCCATAATGCCTCGCGATTTTAGGGCGGCCATCACAGAGGCCGACTTGAGCGAAATCAACACACTCCAGCTCGCAATTACAATAGGTTGTCCAACCCCATGCAAGATGTAAATCCCGAAGAGTATCATGTTCCGAGGTTCCAGAATCTTCACACGCGAGTCCATCTAGATAACCATCATATTCTGATAACGGGGACCTGCTACAGTCTTCAAGGCGAGCAAAACTGCTTCGAAAAGCTCGGTCTCGGTCTCTTTCAGGAACGACAACATAAAAAACTCCATAAAATTGAGATCAATCGGCATCCGGTGCAGGGATAGGCAGTAGTGTTGCAGTGCCAGTCGCTACGTAGACAATATCAGATTCTTCAATACATTCTGGCCACTAGGGTCTGATTCCCCGCGAGGAGAGAACCAGAGGTCAATGGAGACAAATACCTAGATAGTGTATCACACTGTCAAGAAATTAGTCCCTAGACGAATTTTTCCTCGACGTGTTGCAACGAGTAAGCAAACAACCTATAGTACAATAAGCAAACAACCTACAGTAGAAGCGAGCGACTCGTAGTGAGGTATAGCGCGAAGCTGCGTGGAAAAGAACGCCAATAGCTGACATGAGTCATGCCATAGATGCCCATGGTCAAAATTCGCTGTGTCGGTATACAGACATATATCTGCTGCGAAATCCAGGCCTGAAAGTCAAATTTATGCCGGTCGGATCTCCTACCTGAATTATTGTGCCAACACCTTTCTTAATGGGCCATCTGCAGAGCACACTGAGTTGCAGGTAAGAAGAAAGTATAGCTTCAGCTATTGCATATTGCATACCTTCGTGCCTCGATATTTTTTGTGGATGTCGCACGTAGGCTTTCTTATTCCTATGAGCCTTTGTATGTGGAGATATCTTCCAGGATTGGAGCTAGATATGACTCCTCTAGTGCCATATACGTGCACAAAATATTTCGCAAACGAAATGAAAAGAAAAAAAAAAACAAGAAAACAATCTTGAGGCCAGGCGCGAAGAGATCCCGCTCCATTTCGGACGACTAAGAGAAACGCGCCTGCTCTCTCCTCGTGCGGTAGGATCGTCTGGTGTGAGGAGAACTCACTGACGTGGCGATTGGAGCTGCTTGGGCTGGCCACTATAATATATGCTGGCAAGTCGTGTTACCCCATGGCGATGCCCAAGACCAGAATATATCTCTCCTCCAGTGGCTATTTTGGAGGCAAGCTGAGGTCTGGTATGTGCGCCAATGAGACAGCCCCAGTCCATAACCGCGGCTCTGGCGCCGCGCGGGTTGGGAAACGAGAGCCTCTCGGCCAGTCATCCCAGTCGGCGCGCGATGAAGTCATACTCCGTGCCTGTGACCCTGTTTCAGGTCCCTTGTATTCCACCACCCGCCCGCCAGCGGGACCAAGCGCGGAATCGTCCTGATTTATATCCACTTACTTTCTGCCTGTCTTTCATGCGCTGTCCCCCCTCTCTTATTCACTCCCACGCCTTCATTGATACCTGCCAGTCCTTCGTCGCATTCTCTCTACTACGCTATATCTTTTAATTGTCCTGGACTTACGCCTCATCGCCCAATATATCAGTTCCATGTCGAGATAACACAACTCCCCTCCCTCTCAGGTACGACGTACCATTGACTGTTCCACCATGTCTGCAACTGCGAGCAGTACCCCGTCGCCCTCGGCCACCAGCGATGTGGGCTCGGGCCAGGGATCGCAGGGCATCAGCTTCGTTGCTTTCATAACTGCCCTGGTCTCCTCGCTGGTGATTTTTGGCATCCAGATGCTGGCGTTCATCTTGTTGAAAGAGAAACTGGCGCGGATCTTGTAAGTTCCACTTTTGAGGGTTCAGATTGCCATGGCAGGCTAGATCTTCAATTGACATCTCTCAGCAAACCCAAAACCTACTTGGTCCCGCTGCGCCAACGGACCGAACCACCGCCGCGAACACCATGGGGCTGGCTCTTCGCCATCTTTCGATTCAGGGATAGAGAGGTAATCAAGAAGTGTGGCCTTGATGCTTATTTCTTCCTTCGCTACCTGCAGACTCTCCTCATCATCTTTATACCTCTCGCTGTTGTCATACTCCCTGTCCTCCTGCCTCTCAACTTCATTAGCGGGAGAGGATCCGCATACGCGTTGGAATTCGGCAACAATACGAGCAATTCCGCCGATGCCAATGTCACGGGTATGGATCAGTACGCCTGGGGTAATGTTAGGCCAACACATACTCATCGATACTGGGCCCACTTAGTCCTTGCGCTGCTGGTAATCGTGTGGGTATGCGGGGTGTTCTTCACAGAGCTACGGGTGTATATCAAGGTGCGGCAAGATTATTTGACTTCGGCTGAGCATCGGCTGAGAGCATCGGCGACGACTGTATTAGTGAGCGCGATACCACAGAAGTGGCTCACAACAGAGGCTCTCGGGGGTTTGTATGACGTCTTCCCTGGAGGAATTCGAAATATATGGATCAATCGCAGTTATGATGTACTGCTCGACAAGATTCACCAACGAGATACTATTTTTGCCCAGCTGGAATCTGCAGAGACCAAACTCATAAGGAAGGCAAAGAAATCTCACAGAAAACAGCAAGAAAAGGAAGACAAGGTCGCTGCCCGCAAGTCGAAGAAGAAATCCCCCACAAAGGAAGAGAGAGAGCAAATTGATAATGAAAACGCTGAAAGACTAGCGCAGGGAGGTGGCGAGACCACTGAAGACCTTCATCAGGTTCCTCATGTCGTTGAGGACATCACCGTACCGGAACAAGATGAGAAAAGACAAACTGGCGACAAGTTCAAGAAGAATGTCATTGGCGGAGGTCTTGTGACTGTCGGGCAAGGCATCGGTAAAGGCATTGGAGCCGTTGGTAAGACTGGCGGTACAGTCATAGGAGGAGCGCGTCACGTTGTTGGCGATATCAATAGGCAGTTGGAAACGATGAATGGCTTCATGAATATTGACGATGATGCGGGCGAGGTTGAGAACTCGTACGACATGTATGGACGATATCGCGATGCCTATCCAGTTGGATCGTACCAGGCTGAAGCCGATGACAATGATCCGGAAGCTAAGCAACACGGTCGAGCAGCCTCGCTCGCATCATCCCAGGGCTCTGCAAAGGCTCGACCCACTCTGGGACTGCCTGGAAACACCGTCCGTCGAGTAGTATATGATGAGTTCGGTGGAGACGGTACCAACGAAACTAGTACCACCGCTGTCAAAGACTGGTGGAAGTTCTGGAAGCCACCCACAGGAGGATTTGCGTCTCCAATCCCAACTGGTTATGAAGATGGAGATGAGTTTCCCTTAACTCAATCTGAGAGTCAGGTACCGACGTCGAAAGACGATAAGAAAACACCTGCGAAGACTAGCCTTTGGTCAAAGATTGTTCACTTGACACATAAAAAAGATACACCCGTTGAATACCCCCTTGCTTATAACCCAGACTACAAAGAGAATGCTACTGCTGCAGCATGGGAGAAATACTTGAGGAAAAAGGACAGGCCTACTCACCGACTTCCGATATTCAGTTGGACACCTGGCTGGTTACCTGGGCTTCCGCTGCTCAACAAAAAAGTTGACACTATCTATTGGTGCCGTGAAGAGCTAGCACGCCTTAACCTAGAGATTGAAGAGGACCAGAAACACCCCGAGCGATTCCCGTTAATGAACTCTGCCTTTATTCAGTTTAATCATCAGCTGGCGGCTCACATGGCTAGCCAAGCTGTTACCCATCATGTGCCTAGGCATATGGCGCCACGAACGGTTGAAATCTCACCTAACGATGTCCTCTGGGGAAATATGTCAATCTCGTGGTGGGAAGCGTGGCTTAGGCTGGGAGTTGTCATTGTGTTTGTCTCGGCAATGGTAATTCTCTGGGCATTCCCTGTTGCGTGGACCGCATCCTTGGCCCAGATTTCGTCGCTTGCCAATAAATACAGCTGGCTACACTGGCTCAATGCTATCCCCCAGAAGGTGCTTCAGGCTGTTGCTGGTGTGCTGCCCGCCCTCTTCTTGACCATATTACTGGCCCTTGTTCCTCCGGTTCTGAATTATTTAGCGTTCCTCTCGGGAGCACAGACAGGCAAGCAAAAGCAGAAATACGTGCAAAATTTCTACTTTGCTTTTCTTTTTGTCCAGGTTTTCTTAGTCGTCTCTATCTCCGGAGGCGCATTGGCAGCGCTTAGCTCTGCCAAAAATATCACGGCCATTCCAGATACCCTTGCAACCCAACTTCCAAAGGCCGCCAACTATTTCTTCTCATACATGATTCTGCAAGCATTGTCTACGAGCTCTGGGACACTCCTCCAGCTGACGACGCTAATATTTTGGTTCGTCTTGCCGAAAATCTTCGATAGCACAGCCAGACAAAAGTGGAAGCGCAACACAGATCTTCCGGGTGTCAGCTGGGGAACCTACTTTCCTGTCTACACTAATTTCGCATGTATTGCGCTTATCTACTCTATCGTTGCTCCTTATATCATAGTCTTTGCTATCATAACCTTCACCCTCCTCTGGATTGCAAATCGTTACAACATGCTATATGTCTCCCGCTTCCAGTTGGATACAGGTGGAATTCTCTACCCTACTGCAATTAATCAGACTTTCACTGGCCTGTACGTCATGGAGCTGTGCCTAGTTGGCCTTTTCTTGCTTGTCCAAGATGCAAATGGACATTCCGCATGCGTGCCTCAAGGAATCATCATGATTGTTGCAATGGGCTTTACAGCACTCTACCAGGTTCTCCTCAACATCTCATTCGCTCCTCTACTATACCATCTACCTGTCACGATTGAAGATGAGGCTGTTCTCCGTGATGAGGCCTTTGAAAGAGTGCAAGCTCGTCGCATTGGACTTAACGAGGAGGCTAGCCAGCCCGAGGATCCTGTCGCACCATTCAGCGGCGCTGACATTGAACTTTCGACACTGGACGAATCTTCTAAGACAAATAAATTCGCCAAGTTCAATCCCGCCAATATAGTGCAAGGAGCTAGTTTGGCTGTTCGCTCGGGACAAACCTTCAACTCGAAAGTTAAAGGCCACAAATCCGAAGCTGGGTCAAGTGCGGACGCTGGCAAAGCTCAATTCATGCGGAAGCGGACACATCGGGATATCGAAACGCAGAAAAAGATGGCCGATGCACTTTATGGAGGCTTCGCCGACGAAATAGAGGATTTAACACCTGAAGAAAGAGATATCCTCGTGAAGAATGCTTTCCAACATTATGCGCTAAGAGCCAGGCGGCCGGTTCTGTGGATTCCCCGAGACGACATCGGAGTTAGCGACGACGAAGTCAAGAGGACAAGAGAGTATTCCAATTCAAACATTTGGATTGCCAATTCTGGTGCTGCGCTGGACGGGAAATTCAGGGTCGTGTATGGGAAGAACCCGCCTGACTTCTCCGAGATTGATCTGATCGATTTGTGAAGCGAGAGACTTGGAAATGGGATGGTTATTGGAGAGGAACGCTCGTAGCAGGTGTAGGATTCTGAGATTGCAGCAAGGCGTTGGTTTGGGGCTTTTGCTTGTCGTTGTACTACGGTACATACGCCTTTAGTTTATATGATACCAGACACGCGGAATCAATGATTGTGTGGTAATTATAGATATTCGTCAGCCCTGGAGCTGTAACCATCCTTGTGACCGGTAACCATCCTTGCCTTAAGCCATTCGGCGGGATGACAGGTAGTCAGGACTTGATATGTTGCCATATTCTTAACATACAAGTGTCAAGGCCCCGGCACATTAGTTGGAAGCCAAATAACTATACTATGAGGCTGACGATAAGGGCAGTAAAGAAGATGTAAACAAATGTCTGAACGCCTATCTAAGTATCCTTCAATCGCCCCCAATTCAGATCAACGCTCACTACTCCCTCATCGTCAATAACTTTCCCTCTATCCCACTCCCTACTCTCCCCACGCTTCGCCCATCTCACATCCTCCTCCTTCTTCTCTCCGCCCTGCTCCCACTTCGCTACTTCCTCATCTGTAAAGCCTGCGGCACGTAACCGCGCTGCACCAGCCTGATGCCATTTCTGCCGATCCCGTAGTGCCTCTAGCGCCTGATCCCAGTCATTCTCCTCATCTAGGTCAAGTTGCACATCAGTTGTGGGGTCGTAGGAGGCAGAGAAACGAGCTTCGATTCCCGATGAACCCGAGAAGATGCCTCTACCGCGAGACCGTACCACAGGGGGCGATGCTAGGCGGGGACCGATTATATCGTCCAAGGGATCGGAATCGGAGGAGACTTTGAATTCTTCTTTCATTGCCGGTTTCGTACTTGTGCTTCTATCTCTATCTCTAGGTTGGGGAGTGCGTGAACGATGGCGCGATCTATGAGATCTTTCTCTGTCAACTATAGGGGAGGTAGATCTTCGTTTCGATGATCGATGGTGATGTCGTGATTCCTTAGTTCTGTACTCTCTCGGGGAACGAGAACGAGAGCGGTATCTCTTGTCAAAGTCCCTCTTCCGCCCTTTATCTCTGGAGGTGCTTCTCTGCCGCCTATGATCCCTGTCTTTTTCTTTATCGGGTGTGATGCTCCTCTTCCGCCGTCGATGCATTCTACGAACTCCCGAGTCTTCGGCTTCATCACCTTCCCGCGACCTCCGTCTATATCGCCTAGATTCTTCTTCGTCATCGAACTTTTCGCGGGTACTTCTGGGTTGTATGGTCTTATAGTTGGCACGTGCTTTAGAACCTTCACCCTCATTCGAGGGACTGCGTGCTTTCGACGATAGCTCGTCCTTCTCCAGGCCATTGGCTCTCTTCCGCTTAGGAGGCCCGCCTCCTAGAATAGCAGCGATGTCCCCCAATTGTCGCCGCCTGATATCGCTTCCGCCTATCCTACTTGCCCTTTCCTCGCGATACTCGTTGCTATTAAGGCCTTGGAGACGGGAGCGTGATTCTGCTGCTTCCTTTGCTAATAGAGCCGCGTTATGACTGTCCGTATCCTTGATAATATTTCTCAGGAATCTTGTGTTGGGCTTGGGCTTGTTTGGAGGAGGTCTAGTACAATTAACACATATTGGCTCTATATATTATGTGATAACGTACCTGGAAGGCTTAAATGCATCTAGTCCCATTGCGGAGTATTTTATTGAGCTCTCTTTCGCATCTTTCGCCAACAGACCAGCGACATAGTCATCGGTCAGCATATCACTGTCCGCCATACTTGACGTTGACGACGCTGAACGCGAAGGGGGAGTTGGGAGAAGTAAAACATGGGCTGCGCTGGGAGCAGTATCACAGAGTTCTGGAGTCGTACGACATCGCAGACGCAACACAAGAATGCAGCATAGGAACTATTGGTTCTGCGAGGTTGCCTCCAACTGAGGCAAAGTTGTAGCCGGTTTGGGCCATGAGGGGGGCGGTGAACCGCGGCAAAATGTGTGTAAACAAATCACGATAAACTCTGGGCGCGATTCGCTTTCATTCTGTAACTCTGATAAAGAGAGTAAATTGTGCTCAAGGCTTGAGAGGAATTATGGCACCATCACATGAAGATGCTCTAGAATCGATTTTGCAATCTCAAAGCTCTTATGAGCTCTCTATTCTAACGCTCAGCGAACCTATTTCCGGACTTCCCAAGCGGAATACAGGTGAACGAACATCAGATGTGTCTGCGGATGCCTTCGACAACCCGACTCCAGCAAGTCTGGAGGCAGATCTTTCACACTATAAGGTGTGTCTGTATCGAGCACGCAGTTTGGCTACTTTACTGATTAAGTCCAAATAGGAACTATTCTCAAAACTCCGATTCTCATATGTCGAGCAAGTCACAAAGGAGAAATTCATACGCGCAATTGTCGGAGATCCACCTCTCGTGGTAGAGCATCAGGAGAATGTGGAGCTTGAAAAGAATCTCGCTATCTCCAAGGTTGCGCTGAAAGAACAGAAGATACTGGTTGCAGAGCTAGTGGCAGAGCTCGAGAACAAAGGCCGCGAGTTGGCACGCAAGTACGAGGCTGTCCAACTACAAACGACACGACTCCAAGAGCTTCCGGATAAGATCGAGCAACTACAAGCTAGCATTGACAGGCTAAAAGCATCACAAGAGCCAGGGTCGCATCCAACTTTGAACTTACCGCTCGAGAGGACATTAGCGCTGGTGGAAGGACGGATTCGGGAACGGGCTGAGCTGGACAGGCAACTGGAACATCTGAAGACAATGGTTCCAAGGAAAGCGAAAGAACTAGAGAGGCTAAATGCTGAGTTGCAGCATGTCGAAGCCAAGAGACTAGCGAGCATAGCTTCGGCAAGGGAGGCAAAGAGAAGGAAGGAAGAAGCCCTGGGAGGAGTTGGAGATGATTTGGAAAGTAGAGGAAGGTGGTGGAGAGGTGTCGAGAGCGGGTTAAGAGGGATGTTGGGCGTTCAAAATTGAGATGCATGATTGGATGTATATTAGAGGGTAGGTTAGGGTAGGTTGGGATGACCATATCAAGACTCTTATCCATCGTCCTGAAAGGCCCGAGTATACAGTCCTCACTTCACGTACACCGGATATAAAGATGATACCGGGTTACAATACCTTAAAGGAGATATATGCCGTCGACTCCAGAACTTCCCGAGTCTTTACCAGTGCCATCCGTCAGTCCTTATCTTAATAGCCTAGCCCCTATCCCTGAGAGGCGAAAATCACCGTAGTAAAGCTGGCGACCCTAACAAAATTACAGGAATCTTAACGAAAATTTGTTAGTATCTAATATTTTGTAACTAAGTTATCCTAACAAATTCTTCTAATTTATTTCAAAAAAGCTACACTTAATTATAAAAACTTACTATCGCATGTACCTTTTCTTGTAACGCGCAGCATGATTTTACTTAGAGTTTTGCAGGTAATTGAATTGTATCAAAGGCAGTTGTGAGGTCAGGATAGCTAGCTTCAGGTAGTGATAAAAGAGACATTGTTTGGCAGGAGGGAGGAGTGGTCGGTAGTGGTGGTGATGTACAGGTCGTGGTGAATGTACCCCAAATTAAATGATATATAAGCCTGAGGCAAATAGGGATGAATTTTATGATCTGATTAACTTAACTTATAAAGTTATACTCCGTATTAGATAATTGCCATACTCTTTGGCATTCTCCTCCTGTCAGAAAGGGTTATTTCCATACTTTTTAGTTGATTTTGAAGTTTAAGCTTTAAATGCTAGAATCATTATATCTATTAATGCGCGAGTTGGAGACAAACGGATCCGCTATCTTGAAAAGCTGCAGAGTTGGCGCAAAACTAGCCATACTAGAATGCCAGATCAGTTGTTTGCCCGCATTTTAAGACAGCAAAGCTATTTCGCAGCATTTTTCTCCGCCTTGCGCAGTACTAAGACTTGCATTCTCCATGGCCAGCCCGGAGCTCTGACATTGTATCGGAACCGGTATTTGGCTGCTGCTCCAGCCCATCTTTAGACTGAAGGTTGACCCAACTTTTACCTCTAGCTATACATCAAATCATGTTAATGATGCACATCCAGGGAGTGAGAAGCAAGTTAAAGCACAGCAGCAGATACCGCACTAGTCCACGGCGACTTAATAGTCACCTCGCAATATGTTCTTACTCTAAACTCCCATGTTGCTCCCCCCGTTGTCCAAAGAGTATCCATGTGTCGCTCTTTAGTATAGTTTGCAGAGTCTGTCACCCAATCGACGCCTTCTTGTCGAACTTGAACCTCATAGCCATAGGCGCCATATACAAAGTCCCATGTAAACCTGATATACTCTTGGTTGGGGTAAGTCGCAACAGTCGCTGGGGCAAGACAAGTTCGACTGGGGAAATCGGCTGGAAGGGCAAGCGGCTGCTGTCCTATGCCGAAATTGTGATATAGTGTCTTACTAAAAGCATGCGCAATCTCCAACTCTCCTTGGCTATTGGGGTGAATTCCGTCTAATGAGGCAGGGCAATTTATTGGACCGCCTACAGAATAGGTTATTAGATGATCGCTCGGCAATGATACGGGATAGACAATTACTTACATGAGTATGCTTCCATAAATTCAACCAACTCTACGGGCGAGCTAGGCAGCGACCACTTGGGGATCGCTTCCCGGAGTTTCTCGTTATATTGTCCCGTTCGAACGTCTAAATCTCCAATCTTGCTCCGTTGTGGCAGGTTGGCGATAGCAAAACGAAGCTCCGGGCTAGCTGCTCGCGCCTTCTCTATAAACTGCTGCATAAGGGTTAAGGCTTCGTCGGGCTTGCGTCCTCCAAATGCTAGATCGTTGAATCCAAGCTCGACAAGTAGATAATCAGGACGATAATCATGGATTTGCCGGCTGATTATGTCGAGATCCTGCGCAATTTCTCTGCCCCAAATGGCCAAGTGAGCGCTTCCGGTGCGAAGGAACTCTGGCTCTACGTCAAGAGCGTAGCCGATGTCCATCGCTGTAGGGCCGTCGAGTTCATCGCCAGGGCGAGCGGCTGGCAAGGGAACTCCGATGGACAGGTCCTGTTCCTGGAGCCGCGTTTGATGGAACGGACCTAGAAAAGTGACGGGAACATCGTTCTCCTGGAACCACTCCCACAGTCGGTAGCGCCACGTATGGAGCGATTCACAACCTTGTGATATTGAGTCGCCGGCGACCATGACACGGAGAGGAACGACGCCTGGCCGCGACGCTCTCCCAGGACTCTTCCTCGCCCAGAACCCTAGGGTATATCCCAAGGCGCCGCAAACGACACCGACCAGAACGGTGACGGCCACCAGGTCTCTCCACCTTGGGTCTCGCCATTTCCGCCTTAACCATCCTCTCCACACTGTTCCTTTGCCGCGGGATGAGGGGATGTGGACTAGATTTTGTTCGACGTCGGGGGAATCGAGTCTGTCGTGGCCATTCGCGTCTAGGAGCCTCGTCGACTGCTCGCCGAGCTCCATGATAAATCGTTCGAGACAACAGCTTTCGCGTCGTGTCGAGAGCGCATGCCTAAGCCCGCTGGTATTCGGGACGGAGAGACGCGGTCGATGGCGATTCTCTGGCGGTTTCCTGGAGGACAAGCCATTTTAAGAAGCAAGACGCCAGATGTGCCGGGGGGTGGTGGTACAAGGTAGAGTATCTCCTTTTGCCTGCAGGGAGAGATTTAACGTGGGATGCGGTTGGTTGGTATGCCCTGGCCGCCCCCCTCGCGTTGATTGGATGCGGATATTGGCCGTGTTGGTCTGCGGTGGGTTGGTCGATGGTAGCGCTTGACGTGGGTGTAAGGGTCTAATAGGGGTCTAATACAATAGGGGACTGTCTCATAGGCCTGCGTCTATCAGTGCTGGCGCTTCCGGGAATAGAGTACGGATCACGTTCGTACAAACGTACTAGTACGTTGTAAGTAGCGAGCGAAATAAATGGTGTGTCTATTATCGGCCGGCAAATATCCACACGGGCTACTAAAAGCCACTTACACTGCTGAGTATGGAAGGTGATGGATCTTCCTCCTGTGGCCGCATTCCTCAAATGGGGCGCGGCTCCGGCCCGACCCAACAACTAACCAACAGACCGCAGGGGGGGCTGTTGGTTGTGCTGCGGCGGTTAGGGTTTCATTTAAGTCAAGAAGCTATGGCGCTGGCAGGTTATGAATTTATGATCCCTTTAGATGCGTCCCGGTATCCAAGTCAGTCATCATCAAGATATCTCCTTGGACCTCTGTTATGCCGGGATGCGGTTCTCATTTTTCCAAGTGGCATTTCTTGCCATCATATCCCCGGCCTTCTCCTTCTCTGACGATCCGGCGACCGCAGACTATGTTCAGCGAGGAGGACATTCAGGTAACTGATCAAGAAAGCCTTGGTGTAGTGATCAGAACTAACCATCTACATACCGTAGTCGCTCAATTGGGGGATTTCCTCTACATTGATGGCGGTTGGATCCAACAGTACCAGGATGCACAAGGCGACGAAACGCTCCTTCTTCCAGGTAATGTGATGTGATGGACATGCCTTGCACGGCTGGCTTCATCCTCTCAATCTCGAGGTAATTTATTTATTCGCCATAGTAAACTCGACGTTATCTATTCCTCTCGGCACGGCGTGGACCAACGCGACCTTGAATATGACGGACATAGTAAAGTCCGGGGCGCCAGCGCTGATTCGAGAAGCAATGTGGACTGATGCGGCGAGGCAGTTGATATATGTGTGGGGAGGTGTAGGAGCAACCGGATCCACGGATACTGATGATAACCTTAACTGGGAATTAACAGTAGATGGAACCGGAGGAGGTTCTTGGAAATTTGAAGAGTTGGAAAGTCCATCACAGTTTGCTGGACTGCAACGAGCGTCAGCCGGGGCGGCAGCAACATGCTACAATACCGGGTTTAATCTGGGCGGCTTTTATACTACCCAGAATGGAACGGACCTACTTGTCCCAGGTCTCTTGACATACAACATGACGAGTCAAGCATGGGCCAACGAGTCTGCTGCTCCGTTTACCAATCATGGGACATCTATGGGAGCTGAGGCTGTATGCTTGCCAGCATTTGGCCCGCGCGGTCTTGTTCTATTTTTGGGCGGCCTAACCTCTGCGGGCGACAACTGGCTCGATGCCGTCGTTCCCCTAACCCAGAGTCCTGGCATTGCCTTTGATAATCTTACCGTGTACGATCCATTTGCGAGACAGTGGTACTGGCAGACTACGACGGGGAGCCGGCCCACGCCACGACATGAGTTCTGTGCGGTTGGGGTTCAAGGGCCTCAGAACACATATGAGATGTACAAATATCTCGGTCCAAGTCTTTATCACGAATACGGATTGCTAATAGAAGCTCTAGTTATGTTTATTCCGGGCTTGCAACGCAAAGCTCTTCCATGCTGGGAGACTTCTACGTCCTCAGCCTGCCCGGCTTTGTTTGGTTCAAGGCCAATTATACATCCGCAGTACCTCGCTCCTGGACCCGGTGTGTCGCCCTAGGAGACTCTCAGATGATTGTGGTGGGTGGGTATACGGACCCAAGCCCAGATCCTTGGTCCCGAGGCCTTGGAGTGTTTGACCTATCCTCTATGTCTCCGAGGACCTCGTACGATCCCAAGGCTGGTCCGTACGATTCCCCGGAGGTTGTCAAGGACTGGTACAGTAATGGGTATGGCTTCTACTATCTCCCAAAAGCCTATGCTGACCATACCCTTAGTGGTTTAAATTCGGTCCCGTGGTCGTCTGGAACTGTCCAACAACTTTTTCTGGGCCAGCCTGAGCAAAATACCACCAGTAACACCAGTATGCGATTAGTCCCACACTCTTTGCCCGATACGTAAAAGCATAGCTGATTCGTACTTTAGACTCAACAGATTTAAATACCCCGCAGAATTCATCCCCAAACAATAATAATACAAAGATCATAGTAGGCAGCACAGTCGGCGGTGTCGTCTTCCTTTCTGTTGTGGCCGTCAGCATCTGGTGGTTCTGCTACAGGAAAAGGAGTATCATAACCGAGGATACGCTTTATGAGCCTGAAATAAACAAAACTGAGCCATCTTCTCACTTCCCGGCTTTAGTCTACGAGTTAGAGCATACGGCAAGCACTCTAGAGCTCCAAGGTTATAGAGAACCGGTTGAGATAGAAGCACCAACAAACCTAAGATAGAGAATCAAACCTCGTCTTCTTTTTACCTCTATTTTGCTACCCAACCTAGCTTTTGACCAAAACCTCTAATATCTTGGAATTACAGTTCTACATTCGGTGATTTTCGGCTACTTCTTATTACACTATAAAATTAGAATTGCTATATTCTTATATCAGAAGTAAGGCTATATTATTTTGATTTTGCATCTTTACTCCAGTCAATCAGAGTATTAGTGTAACCACCTGCGGAGAAACCACCGGTTATTAGCTCTAGCTTGAAATAAATGGGTTCACACAGACGGGGCTCACGAGCTTTGTGTACCGATTTAAGAATACTCCGCGCTCGCTTGAGCTCTTGGAGGTTTCCGTGGAGGAGGATGGCGGTTGAGTAATGTTTTTCATCTGGCTTCGAGAAAATGCTCCAGAACTGAGGGAATTCAAGTTTGAAGTTCTTCGACAAGGAAGCGGAGAAGCAGCCAAAGCGATTTTCTTCCCATCGTTCCACAATAGCCCAGATGCAATTACTCAAATGCAACGTGAGGCCTGGTGGGAATTTGATGGTGGGATCCTCGGACTGATTGCTCTCAGTTCCCTCTGCGAGGATCCTTCTGCCTGTAAGATGTCGTTCGAAGGATCAAGATGCGGCGCGCAGACTGCTCTGGGATGGCTTGCGCAGGTTGTCACTCCTACAGTACCTCCAGACAACTACACTCTGAGCACACTGTTCCTTGAATGTTTTGGTCACTGCCTGGAGAATGATGTATCTCGTGAAGAGGTAAGGTAACCAGGGACTGGCAAACGCACCAATAGTTTCATTCCATGATTGGAAATAAATGGATGTCGGGCGGCATGCTGGGGCACAGTCTGGACCTCCCTGATTTCAGAGACGCTAAAGCGGCCATCTCGGTGCATCATACCCAAAGGGAGGAAATGATGTGGCAACGCGCGGTATTGCTTGCTAGAAGGCGTTTACCCTGAACTCATGGGACAATTCAACCGGTCACGTACACAGAAGTGGTGCCTTCGGGGAGCTATTAGACCTTTGCGTGCCTCATGACTGTCACAAGATAACATGGCCCATGGGCAGTTGTAATCCGCGACTGGCTGCTGCTATATATTAAGGTTAACCCAGTAGCTGTATTTATATTCGAGTCCTCTTCTAGGCTCGAGCCTATTCGCGTCAATACAGTACTTCTCATCTGCGACTCTATTATTGAGCCTACCTGCAGTAAGGTTGTTACATAGACTATAATATATATAAAGTTAATAGCTATAAAAGCATTATTACTTTTTTTCATTGAGGTTTTTGCATTGGTATTAAGTGTGTTAACGCTGCTATGGGATTTTCGCTTCGCAGGGATGGGGGTTAGACTATTATACCCTTAACTACAGCTCTAAAAGTCCGGCTCTCTCTTCAAGTTATAGCGGCAATATTCTAGGATCAAGAATGCAGTAGTTATTTAGAATTATTGCAAACAATACCGATTATTATATTTCTACAATATAACCACCTGCACAATCGATGATTTTAGGAAACTTGTGAAGCCCCTTTTTGAGCACATGCTGCTCGTGGACGATGGCGTTGATCAAGAAGATACGTCAAGACTTAGGCCTGGTTGTCATATGTATTTGTGGGGAAAAGAGTATCTGGAGGTTAACGAATTTTGCTGGGCGTTAGATTATTGTGCTCAAAGCTGCAAGCAAGGCTCTCCTGATTTTTGTCAATTCGTCCAGCTTGCACGACGACTTTCTGGTCTAAACTCTAACATCCTAACGAATCAATTTTATTTTGATTTTTCAGATCTAGCTATTATGCTCTATTACTACGATACGCACCGGCGACCGCTAGACCGAACTAGCTATAAAAACGGAAAGACTGATACTTTGGGGTGTTACAAGAGCTAATATCTGAGGTCCCTCTTGAGAGGAGCGAATCGGCTGCAACGCAAATTGTTAGTTGATGTTAATGGACTTGTCCAAAGGTTGTTCAAGACCATAGGCAGAGGAAGAGGATAATTTCAATCGCGGAGGAGATTGTAGCATAGCACGGCCTTAGTCTTTACGGTTTTGCACCGAGTATAAGAAAACTACTGTTTGAGAAAAGATATAAGGATGGCTTTCTAGTACAGAAGGAGGAAGTAAGCTGGTTAAAAAGGTTAACAACTCCTGTACTCTATGGACTGCTAAAATAGCAGAGAACGGAATAAAAAGCGACGAGTATATATACAACAGAAAGGCACACCTTTTTGTAAATCCGGGATAATTAAGCTAGTGGCTAGGGCTACAAGAATCTAAGCGTAATAAAATTGTCTTAGGCTCTTCAGAAAAAGAAGTTACTCATATATAAATCGAATGAAAGGTTTAATCCCAAAAAGTTTCAAGAGCTAGAAAGAAGAATAATACGTATTGTTCTGAAAGAGCAGGCTAGAGGTTCGCTTCATATTGCTGCTTAAGGCACTAAAATCTGGATAACGTTGCAATAAATACTTATAGATATAAACAATACTAAGAAAGAGTATTATATTAAATCATTAGCCTACTAATCTGCTTTCGTTTTTACTGAAAGACAATATGATGGTAATTAGGTGCCATTGCTGGCCGAAAAGGGTAAATAATGCTAAATGCTTAGTAATATTTGTGACAATTTTCGTGTTATATCACGTGATTTGATTAAGCCCTAGCCCTTGCCGCGAAAATCACGGCGCTAAGGAAACGGCCATCGCGAATTCTCAAAGGGAGGAAATCATTAACGACAAACACGACAAACCACGGCTCACGAGGTATGTGCTATGTGCAATCAAATAATACATGTCCAGACTCAAGTTATCTTACTAACTGTCTCCATTACAGTTCCTAAATCAAAATGAGTAGGTTCTTCAAGACACCGCCGACAGTGACGGGATGGCTCTAACAACTTCACAGCAAAGGGAACTTCCAGCTTCGGAAAGCGCCATAACAAGTCGCACACTCTGTGCAGACGTTGCGGTTAGTTGAATCGATTCCTCGAGAAAATGTGGCTGGACATGGCATCGTGGATGGGAGAGAATGAAAGGCAAGAAGAGACTGACAATTAATGTCCAGGCCGCCGATCCCTTCACATTCAAAAGCATACCTGTGCCTCTTGTGGTTATCCTGCTGCTAAAACTCGAAAATGTACGTTATTGCCGCTCTAAATGGCCAGTACCTCGATCTCTGGACTGGCATGCGACTGAGGAATACTTGGATTTGGACTAACGATGTTATGACAGACAATTGGGGCGAGAAGGCCAAGAGAAGGAAGACCACTGGAACTGGTCGTATGCGCCACTTGAAGGAGCTCCCAAGAAAGTTTAAGAATGGTTTCCAGCTCGGTGTACCAAAAGATTCGAGAGGACCCAACACTAAGACCGAATAAATGATGCATCTTGGGGGTTGAGTGGTTTGGGAACGGCAGCGGATTGCTTTGGTGCTCGGGGAATGTGGCTCATATTAGCCAATGCGATCAATGGCATTCTAGTGCAACGATAACTGTGTTCAAGTGCAAATTTCGAGGATACAATTGGCGTGTTTTCTCACCGGGAATCATACAAAGCAATACAAACCTGAGACCAGGGCACAAATTTCCAGCGACCACACAGACCAATGTGCATGATGCTTACCACCTCGTACTCATGAGTCAAGTCACTACAAATTGCATTGCAAAGTGGTTGAGTCATGGAGTGAAATTTGCATCTATATTCACTGCCCCCGTTCAAATACCTTTACTCCACCGTCCCCGCCTATAAAATACAGCAATTCTTTTTGCTCCATCTTCCCTCCGGCTCTTTGATCTGTTATTGACTCTTGATTCCCTACAGTAATTCTAACCACGCCACTAACATCTCTTGCTGTGCCTGAGTCTAAAAGCCTTAAACTCATAATAAAATCTGCCGTGTGAGCTACGCCTAAGAGAGCTGCAGCATGATTTGATTCCAGTGGGGTCTGCTGGCTTGATACCAAGGAACTATCCGCTGAGAGAGTCAAGACGGTTGCATGAACGTGCTGGAATGATATCAGCGGCGAGAATAAATAACATTCGCTGCCAGATACTACGAACCTCGCGCATCCCCATCAGCATTTCCTCGATTTCTACCGCACTAACACGGTCGCCTCCCGTTGCTAGCAACAAGTCTAATTGATCTATAACAAGTAGAATTCGGGATGCACCATCTTGGGAGTACATCTCGATTGCATGTTGGATCTCTTTTGATATCGCCGTCAAGTCTGGGTCAGATAGCACTTTCTGCCCGGCTCTCACAGGGGCCGATCCCTGTGCAGGCAAATACAATCCACTTAGCCCATCTACAAAAGCAAATCTCTTCTTTGTAGCCAGCTTATCCAGATCAAGACCCTAGGTAGCACTTTTCAACGTTTTTGTTAAACGTGTTAAGACAACACTAGAGAAAGAAAAGAAAAATAACACAGTACTGACCAATCGCCTAGCATTCTCTTTCCAAAAATTTAGATCCCTCATAAAGCTCACGAGCAAGACTTTCGTGTCTCCTTGCTCGGGAGGGGCATCCTGACCCTGGAGGGCGGAATATATGAAGCGTATGACCAGCCAGTTGGAGCTTGCGCCGAGAACACTGGTTAGCAGAATGAGTGATGCTTCTGGTGGAAGAGAAAGGTAGGGCTCTAGTAGGGAGGGAATGCGTGTAGACATTTTTGCGCCAATTTATGGTGTATACTGAGTCCCATCAGCGAATAGATTAAATTCTGGACGTATGTTGAGCGTACTTTGTATGTAAGTTGATTGGGTAAACGCAGAGTGCGAGATACCCCACTCTGACTAAGCCAAGCTAAACCCTAAGAAGGAGTGCCAACATCTGCTGGCTTTCAAAGAATGCATTGTCCCAAAGCTAAAACTAATCCTTTGCTCTGTCCTTCTTGAATCGATTAATCAATTCAAGTGGCAAATTCCGAACCATGATCCACTAATCATATTCTACCGAGAGCCCTGCAAACCTTACAAGGTATTCGACCACCTCGCTTCCTATATTTTGTTTCAAGACCCTCTTTCGAAGCAGACGCTCTGGTTTAGGATTCTGGAGATCTGCTTGAACGGTCCCGCGAATCGCTGTTGTACCTTAACATTTGTGCTTTTAAGCCTTGGGAAGTTATAACCTTAATGCAATCGCAAAGAGATATATTCTCGTACTCGGAAGAATCGTGGTTTATGCTTGGCATCATAGTTTTGCTTCATCTATATTGCAGATAGGCGAATTGCATTACTTACATCAATATGGGCTAGACGATACGATGGTGCAGTGGCTGGCTCAACTTGGGAATGGATTCGGGAACCAACAGTGTAACAGTGCTTGGTTGGCCTGTTCCTCGGGAAGTGGAGTAAAGTCCTAGCAAAATACGACGACTTTACAAGATTACACACTTCTCACAATTTGGTAGCAGTATCAAATCTTCGGCGGCCCACCAGCATCTCAGCCCCAGGATTTGCCTTTCATCGATCTTGAAGTCCTCATATCGATCCATAGCACTGATTTGAGTTGGGTTTTCCCAAAATAGTGATTCACGGGTTCCCAGCTTGCTGCGATAACGCGAGCTACCCCACCACTGCTCACCTTTGGAACCACCAAACCTCGAAAGCAGTGGCAGGCAGGTAAACAAACAAGCGGCGGCAGGCAGGCAAAAAAAGCAGCTGCAGCAGGCCACCCATCTGCGGCTAGCCACCCACCTATGGCAAGCCAAGCACGCGGCAAGCCATACAGCACACCACCTGCGGCAAGCAAACAGCCCATCCCATTCGGCCTGGCGGTGAGCCTCTACGGCGTCTTCTTTGGCGTCATTATCTCCATCTTCTCTCTTTTCCCCACGGCCATCCCTGTAACCGCGCAGAACATGAATTACTACATGACCACCCTAAACGAACAACTTTGCAAACAACCTATAGTACTATATGCAAGTAACCCATAGTACTATATGTAAATAACCTATAATATTATAACCAAACAACCTGTCGACCTGGGCATGACTAAGAACGGATTTGGCTTGGATCATTTTTGTATTTAAACTTGGCGTCCCCCATAAGAGAAGGGGCAATCGATTCTTCTTGGTTGAGAGTTATAAGCCTAGATTTCGCTTACAGCTGCGCATATTCCGAACTGCTCCCTTGGGTCGATTCCTTTAATCAGTTCACAACATCCTGATTATCGTACGGCATCTTAGATTGGTTCATGGCATTCTCATCATCGAACAACAATGGCATCGGCATCGGCAACAACCTAGGCTATTCACACTGGCAAGGATAGCTAGGAAATTTGGAATAAGGCCACGGGGGGTGATTCTGGGGAACTGGCGGCAAAGACATCGGCGGACATCAAGAGGAGCGAGAGATACCATACGACAATTTAGGGGACTCAGGCAAGGGCTAAACCAATTTGGGAGTGTGTTGGCTTTGCGGATTTCCGACCATTTCAACATGGCGGCTTAGGGGGTGTTGAGTTCAAGGCCCCCTAGGAGGACTGGTTTTGATTTCTATTTAGGCTTTACAGTGTGCTGACCTGGACTGCATTTTTATTTCTATTTTGGCTTTACAGTGTGTTGACTGGATTTTGATTTATATTTTGGTTTTACAGTGTGTTGACGTGGACTGGATTTTTTATTTTTATTTCAGCTTTGCAATGTGTTGACGTTGACTGGGATTTATTTTTATTTCGGCTTTATTCGGGCTTTACATCACTAAGCACGGATTTGGCCTGGAGATTAATAGACCCACACACTCATTTTACAAGTATCTTTAAACTAGGCTTCCCCTATTAGAGATGGGGCAATCAATACTTTTTGATTGACACAACCTATCCCTTCGTCTGTACCAGGGGTAAGCGGCCCAATAATACATCTCATTTAACTATCATAGACTTTCATAAGGTTATGAATTGACTGAATAAGGGAAAGTAAAGCATAATATTATGCCTTTTCTCTCCGGAGCAAATTAGAGGGCCGTATTCAGATGAACCCCTGCTGGTTGAGGTTTTTCGCGACAGACGAAGGGATAGTAACAAAATCTACTAGAGTCTAGGATAAGAGGCTACCTATTGGATTATACTTTATTCTAGGTTAATATGGAAGGAGTGTGGAGCGAAGAAAAAAAAGTCTAGATCGATTTCAGCGTAGTAGGGAAGAGTGCAAGCGCTGCTACGAAGGAAATTATATGTCATTGTTATTTGGAATCTGGCAATCAAAGGCTTCAGGATTGACGCCAGCAAAGATGCGCAAGGATCCAAATACCCCTCGCAGCTACTATCTATAATAATATCGCTCAGAAGACGTCTGAACTCTTTGAAAGTTGTGTTAACCTAATTCCCTTACTCCTATCCTATTCCTAAAACTTTATTAGTGTCTGATTGGGACTTTGGACCGTCTATGACATGCGCATCTTTGTTCTAGAGTCCATTGCTGCCGACTGGCCAGTCACATCCTGGAGTAGGAATGTGGCTCATCTTCAGTGGTGCGGGGATGAAACCGTGCTTGTTGCATGAACCGCATATAGTAGGGACCAATGCCAACTGACACAAGGCATACGAAACAATCAGAAAACGCCCGAAAAGCTGCGAGGGACAAGTACACCAAGCACGGAGGCCATTGCGCGATGATACTAAATCTGTATATTCTTGCTCCCTTTCTAAAGTAATAGTACAGGTTGGGTTGCACCTATGCGTTGTGCTGCTGACAATGATCAGCTCTATCCAGCTATCAAAACCCAAAGTCTGCATCAATATTAGCAAGACAGTCTATACGCATCGGGGGAGGGGGGTTAATAACTTACAGGAAAAAAATCATTAGAACACCGAACATCTTCGCAATCAACCAGCGATTGCCAGAAACCCTCGACCAATACTTTAGTAGCTCCCTCTGTGCGCCCTGGACGTTATCCACTACGTCTTCGGTATTCGCATCAATACGTTGAATCATCTCGCTTTGTTCCGAAACCATGGTCGCTAATTGTCCAAAGATCCCACCCAGCTCGGCAATTGTCCTCTCGATGGCCTCGATAGCTTCGCCTCTCTGACTGATATATGTGTTTTGTGGTTGCGCCTCCTCCATCATCAATAATTGCTGATCCCCAACAGGATTCAAAGTCAACAGATCCTGGCTCGGCGCCGGGCTGCCTCTTGCTGGCGTACTGTACAGTGGACTCGATCCCTGTGGCAAGGATGGCGCTGTATGCGCTGATACGGAGGACACGAAGTTCTCGGTCCGTGACCGTGAGGCTTGGATGTTCTTGGTGCGTACCTCAAGGACATCTTTGAAGTTTGCGGAGACATCTGTTAATTTACCTTGTAGTAGGAAGACAACATTCTTATTATGCTCGCCCTCCTGGTCTGCTTTGGGATGCTGGGCTCGCGAAAGGGACTGCAAGCCAGATATTTGCTGGTTCAGGGATGAGAGATCTTGCTTGATTATGAATGTTAATTCATTGATCTCAACTGGCCGGTCGTCGAAGAGTGTCTTCCGCTTGGCCACTGTTGTACACATTGTCAGTCACAAGTTGTAAAGCGTAACTATCGCTGGCTCCTTACACTGTGCCAACTTTTCCAGCTTGCCCATCGTCGCAGCGATTCCCCTCCCTATCTCTGCCGCCTTCCTCGCAAACTCTGACCTCCTTGGCTTCGCATCTCCGTTCACGCCTTTGTTTGCAGCGGCCTTCTGCGAGTCGGTGAGGAGGGACTGTCTCTGTGCGCCAACTTTCGACGACGTCTGTCGCTTCTGCACCTGATTGAGGATTAACTTGAACTCATTGGTGCGGTCCTGGATCGAGGCCACCGCCATGGTGACAGGATGCGCTGGGCGTTGGTTCGATATCGGCCGCGGTGCACGCAAGAGTTGTGAGCGTGTTTCGGCGTCTCGGATTGACACGGGCTGGAATATTTACAGGCGTCTTGGCAGGCGAAACAAGAAGAAGGGGATCAAAAAAGGAGGGTATGAGGCAGGACTCTGATTAAAGGGGGGTGCAGAAAAAGGGTATCATGATATTAAGGAAGAGAAAGGAGGGAAGGGAAGATGTTAGAGCAGGACGTTGGTGGCAGAGAGCAGGATCAGGATCTGAGGACAGGTTTGGAAGATGGATCCTCGGCCAGCCAGGTGGCCATGAAAGCGTGCATGAAATGTAAGGCATCAGCAGGGTCTAATCACGTGACAACGAATGTGGCGAAGTTCGCCTCACAGGAGGAACTACGGAATCGGGCGTAAGTGTCAGTGGCACCAGCACCAATACCAGCACCCATCCCAAGCACCAGAGGTCCCAGCAGCACCAGCAAGAGCAGGGTGGTAACGCTACCGTAATTGTGGCAGCCCGGGAGACGGAAAACGGGGTTGAGAGGCAGGACAGGGGCATTCCCCTACTCTATTTCCCACGCTCTCTTGGTACTGGCTGTTTGGTTTCATTCCGTGAGATGAAGAGATCGTTGGATACGACCTCCACATCTGCTACAACCTCGTCTTTTTTCTTCGCCCTCCGCCCATCGCCCTCTCCCTCATACCTCGCCCCCCCCCCACACCATCCTCTGCTCCCCTCCCTCTGCGCTCTCTGCTGGCCGGCCACCCATCATCCTCGAGCGTCGCAGCAGTTCGACCATTCGTTGCACTAGGCCGACATCCCATCGCCCGCCGTCCTACCTTCCTGTGCCCCCCGGTCCTAACAAAGCGACGTAAGCCAACTCCCGATGTGCTCGCCGGAGGTCAGCGCGATAAATGTCTCGTGAGTTCGGCCTCTGAGCAGTGCCAAAGAACATGGCTGGGCGCTATCCACACAATCGGGACACGGACCCGGCGTCCATGTGAGACCCATCGAGACCTGTATACTGAGGTGGTGTTGTGCTGATAAGATCCAGGTCGCCGGCGTCTGCCAGCACTCCCATATCGTACCGCGCGAACGTCAATAGGCAGAAGACTAAGAAATGGGCTGAAGCAAAGCCGGCAGACTATGGCGGAGACGATTGGGGTGACGATGACGACGGATATGATCTGCCTCCTCCCCCACCAGTATCAAAACCAACAGGTCTCCGACAGGCCGGGCAAGCTCTGAACAGCGCCCCAAACCCTGAGCCTCCTCCGGCCGAGGCGAAGAAGAGCCATGGCGATCTGCCACCACTCCCAAGCTCAGCCACGACATCTCGGCCCCGAGTGAACTCCTTCGATGCGGACGATGAAAAGCGCAACTTCAGGAGTGGCCTGGCGCGTGAGCCGTCACCTCAGTTGGCGGCGACGAAGGCGCCTTCAACGCGATTCTCCCAGATAACCGGCGTACCAAGCGCGCGAAGCCCCGTCAGTCATCCAGCCCTCTCACTTTCGACGCAACCTTCGACGCAGCAAGCCGTCACTGGCCTCCGGAAAGCCATCCCAACACCTCCTCCTTCGGGACCAGCGGCTCCTGACGCGCCCCAGCTTGGGCGAACCTCCACTGGTGACTCGAGTTCCATCGCATCATATACCCTGAATCCGGGGACGCCTAGCAATTATCAAGCACAGCGAGATTTCTCGCCGTCCGCGCTACCTCCCCCACTACAAACGAGATCGTCTCCGGAACCTCTTGCCATAAGGTTACCCGCGAGCGGCTCGAGTCAAGCTCTGAGCTCCGATTCATCAGAGACGACAAAGGGGCCTCAGGAGATGTCTGCGCAAAAGCCATGGGCAGCGGCACAACCAGCTTCACCGAGTGCTTCGGCACCGTCAACGCAAGGAAAAGCGCTACCGTTTATTCGGCCAGCTGATATCTATCGACGGATGGAAGAAGCGCGTGAGAAAGAGCGGCGGTCGATAGAATCCAGTAGACATAGCATGGACTCCATTACAGGTCCCAAATCGGGCGACAGATCCGAATCTCCAACACAGCCTCTGCCAGAGCCAAAGCAGACCTCTGAACTAGTCGGCAGGAACGGAACGGACTTTGAGAATGATGACGCCTTTGACCCAGGCCGGCTCAAAACCACGCTCGAGCCTGTTAGGGAACGGAAGAGTGAATACGGCTTTGACGGGTTTCAATTGAATGACCCCTCGGGTGCCGATAATCTTGACTCACCGGATTACACTGCCCAAGACAAGCTTGGAGCCGACATTGAGCGACAACAGTCGACAAGCCCACAATTGCCAAACTTGAGTCGGATGTCTGGCTTCGGGATGGACTTTTTGTCCCAAACGAAATCGGACAATATTGGCAAACCATCCTCACTTCCCTCTGAAACGACCCCTACGGGTCCGCCGAAAGAATTTCCAGAACCAGCAGAAGAGCACACTCTCCGAAATGAACCTTCTCTTGGATTTAAATCAGCAGTAAATCAGGCGTTTGACAGAGCCGATCAAGTCAGCGAGTCTTCGCTCCCTCCTACGCCAGCTTCTCAAACTGATACTGGTATCAAGAGATCAGAAAGCGAGAGTACTAGCACCACAGGAATAAGTCCAATTATGAGTAGACTTCCAAGTGCTGCGATGCCAGGCTCCAAGAATACGTATACCGCTCATAGTCCGCCTGTAGTAATTGAGTCTAGCTCAATGGCCCCTGTTAAGGAGAGCTCCGAGGTGCAAGAGCCTTCAGAGCACGCTTCTAACATCGGTATTTTCAAACCAGGCCACCGCAGAGATATCAGTACTCCTAGCCCTGGAAATAGTCCAGCTAGGACCCCGGACCTCACTAAATCGCAAACTCTTTCTAGCGGTCAGCAAGCGGTAATAACTGAGCCTTTTCAAACTTTGGCAAGCGGGACTATGGGTAGTGGACCTGATCAGACTATTCGTCCTTCCCTGCCAGGTGGATGGAGTTCCTCCGAGGTAGCACAAGCATTGGAGCCCAGCGCTGTATTCCCTGAGCCGAACGAAAAGTATGATATTATGCCAGCTGCAACTAAACGCTCTCAGCCTCAATCTTCCTTGGAAGCTGCAGTGCTTGGCGCTTCTCTTAGCAACGTAACCGTGGCTGCAGTATCAAAACCAGAAGCGAGGGAAGTGCCTACGCCAGTAGCGAAAGATAAGGAGAGTCCACTTCCAGCACCAAAAGATGATCCTCTAGAGCCCTCAGTGAAGGCACATGTGGTGCCAACCCTGACAATGGATAGCCCGTCGATTGACGGCCAAAGCGATAAGCTGCATGAAGATACTGTTGATATAGCCAATCGTCAACTTGAAGCCGCGGCGCAGGTTGATTCGCTGATGCCCGAAAATGCGGAAGACCAAGCATCATTCAACCAAGCCAGGATCAGTTCGTACTTACCAAGCGAATATGAAAATTACTGGGCTGCTTCTGCTGAAGAGGAAATGCCCGCTCCCTTGGCTTCTGTTGCGCTGAAGGACGCAGCCAAAGAGGCTGAAGTCGCAGAGCACACACCTGCGACTGTCGCGGAGCCGGTACCCAAAAGCGAGCCTGAACTAGTACAACCCCTTACCTTTCAGAAACCTGAGCAGATACCTAGCTCCTTGGTATCACCAGTGTCTCGACGCTACTCGTGGGAGGCCGATGATGGCCTTATCGCAGCTGTCGGGCAGGGTGAATCGCATTTGCCGCTTGGGCCCTCTCAGGCAGATCGAGATATTGGACTATCGACAGAGTCTAATGAAAAACTAATGAGACCTACAGTTGTTGATGATGAGTCGCATGCTGAAGGACCAACTACTGACCACACTGAGGGGAACATGGTATTGGCGGCAGGCAGTATGGCTTTAGCTGGTTCTGTGGGAGCTCCGTATGCACTTCGCACCGATTCAGAGACTCAGCCTGGGCAACCCCTTTCTTCGATAGATGAGGATGATCATGCTCCTTCACCGCATCCCATGTTGCTGGTCTCGACAGAATCCGACCAGCAGGATATGTCTTTGCAGGCGCAATTACCCCTTACACTGGATCAGCTGTCGAGTCGCTCCGCTGCACGTTCCACCTCTCCAGTAGCGTCATCCAAATCTGCGCCCGCTGCTAAAATACCAACATTCAAAGAAATCGCGGCAATAGACTCAATCAAGCGACGAATACAGACATTCGATGAAACGAGGCAACGATTTGCATTCATGGATTCCGGCCTCTCTAACTGGATGGAAACGTTGAAGTCCCAATTTCCAGAGCATGCAAGTGTCTCTGGATCATATGCGGCATCGAGGACAAGTGTTCCCAGCGGATCTGCGCCATCAAAGTATGCCGGAAATATACCAGGACAGCAACCGTACTATCAGCAATACCTCGATGCAAATTCACCAGCTGTGTCCGGAGCACCAGCTGCAAGACCAGGGTCGGCTGCACAATCCAGCTCCCAGCAGGGCTTTTCTCCTGCCAGCGGCAGCAAGATAAGCACTCAGCAAGTACAGGCCAAGGGAAAAGAGCTTCTTCACTCAGCCGGTATATTTGGAGGCAAAGCGGGAAAGGCAGGCAAAGGGTTACTTGCAAAAGGCAAGAGCAGGCTTCGTGGAGGAGGAGACAAGGTAGATTAAACATCTCCTTCAGAGCCGGACCGCACTTAGGCGATATGGCGATTTCCCAGTAAATTGGAGAGTTTCGACACTAGTCGATATGGCATTTGACTTCTTTCCTTTTCTTTCTTGTTCGCGTTTTCACCATGCTTGGCAAGTTGTGTATCATTATGAAGAATGCAGCCACTGCAATTGTTATCTCTTTGAGTATGATTCGCCGCGAGTGTACCACTTACTAAGCATTTATCCCCTTTACAGACTCCCGGAAGCCATTACTCCAAGGCTGATCGCCGATCCTCTTGGGGACTCCCAAATTCCTCAAGCCGATCCAATCCGCCTTCCCGTCACTCTGGAGAAGAGTCGCCAACCGGAACATCACAGCGCCGCCGAGCATCTACGCTTACTTTGGATACACATCCAGCGCAGCCGCGCCGACCATCTGCTAGTGACGTTATGAGTGCTCCTGGGAATTTGATTGCTCCTTGGACTACGTTAGAGTCGTTTCCGCCAGGTCAATCAATTGAGCCGCCACCAATGCCTAAACTCCCACCGATGCTGAAACCAGTTGAAGCTCCAGACGACGATGAGCCTGAGAGTACAGATGATTCTGATGATGATGCACCAGCTGGCTCGGGGCAACCGTCGTCGAACGTGTTTGATGCTCTCCCCGCACCCGTGCAAGAACACTCCCATGGCCAGAGCCGCCAAGCACAGCCTTCTTATATGATGCAAGCTGCAGCTTCGCCGCCAAAACTTACAGCATCTTCTGCGCCTGTCACACAGAATAATCTCTCGAAGAGAAAAGGGAGTATACCTGATACTTACGATAAGGTGTCTGAAAGTGAACAAGCCCAAATTTCATCCAAGATAGAGACAGATTCGCGACAACAAAATCTAACTATGAAAGATCTTCCTCCGAACCCTGAACCGAAGGGTATGAAGTCTCCGAGCGAGAACTTGATGGTTCCTTCATCGACGGGCAAGACAAGGAATCGTGGAAATTCGTCTACCAGCATACTAGACCGACCGCGCTATAGCTATGACATCCCTAGGCCTGGAGAGCAGGCTTCCCAACCTCAGATGGACAAACCCCTCCCGTCTGTATACTTTCCATCCCTAATAGATGCTGGACATCGGAGCTTAGTGGTTAACCATGCGGAGGAGGAATCTAAAAGCGAGAATTCTTTTGAAGGTCTCCCGCCACTTCGCCGAATTTCAGGTATCGGTTTTGACTTCAACCCACGCGACTCGAATACAGTGTCTAGTGATGATGGCGATGACCATGAAATTGAGGAAGAGCGTGAGGAAGAGCATGACCAGGAGAATGGGCATGAGGAAGAAGATCCAGCCGAGGAAGAAGAGGACATTGACCCATTCCATGCCTTACGGCACCACTCTTATTCAGAAGATAGTCAAGCTGAAATATTTGCGGCCTTGCGAGCTGCTGCCGGCATGAACAATGATGACCCTAATATGGGTGGGCAGCGTCCCGGAGCTGCGCTAACTCGTCCCCAGCCTCAAACGCCACTCCGCCAACTTGGTTCTACTAGGCCTCCTGTCCCCTATGCTGTTTCTCCCATGCATAGCCTGGACCCTCTTAGACTGCAGCGCGAGCAGAAAGGCGCAGTGAATTCTGGAATTCGGCCAGATATAGCGACTAATGGTGACAACAACTTTCCGAAATCCGAAGATGTCTGGGTACCTCCGCCGTTTGCCTCTCCAGGGGATGCAAGCGATGTTACCATTTCTCCACACCGATTTTCCCTTGGCGGCGGCCCCGGTACACATGTGCCTACGCATGGACCAACCTCTCCACGTAAGGAGAGTCAGGAAGAACGGGCGTGGAGAAATTCTTGGACTCCTCAGCAACCTCCATCGTCGGCCCAAAGATATCCAGGACCCTTCCGTCCACAAGTGCCAGTATCGGCTGGGGCTCCAGACGAGGACGACCTCCCTCCGCAATACTTCCAATCCGCTATTCCTCAAGTGTCAGCTTTCATACCAAGGCAGCAAGCTACAGGCGTGGGATTTCTACCGGACTCGGATGGATCAGAGCGTAATTCGGCTTTCGCCAAAGAAACTGGAGAGGGAATTCGCGGTTCATCTAGAGACAGTGGAAAGCCAGCTTCTAGAGATGGAGCTCCGCCGACCAGCAAAAATACCGCGACAACGCGGGACTACAACGATACAGACTCCAGCATCGGATCCGATGATGGAAGGGACCAGAACCGAAGAAACAGCTTCTTCGCTGGCTTCAATCGCGCCTCAACAGCTGCAGGATCTGCTCACGAGAGTATGGTGGCCCATCCCGCTGCATCTAGGCATGATCTTCCTCTATCTACACAGTCCTCTCCCACGACTCCCAACGATCGGAAAAAGGCGGGGTTTAAGAATTCGTCTCCCGCTGAGCCAGTCCCTCCAGTACCCCCGCTCCCAAAACCTAATAGACTCGCTGTGCTTGCAGCATCTGGGCCATCTGAAGAACCTGGTAAGAAAAAGCGATTTTCTGGTCTTAGCAGCATGTTTGGCAAATCGTCCAACCACGGCTCCAAGGGCTCTATCTCAGAGTCATCCCGTGAGAGACACTCAGTTGAGCCGCCTCCTGAAGCTCTTCTCCCCAAACAGGCTCAGATTCTGGGCACAGGACTTCATAGCAACCCTAGAACCTTCCTATCTAAACTGACGGCAGGCGGAGAGCAGCCCGCACATACTCGCCAGGACAGCAAAAATCTAAAGTCCAAGCTTGGTATTGGCGCTGAGTCCTCGCAGCCACGACGAGAGACCAAAACTCGTAAACCTGGAGCTGGTTTATTGACCGGAATTATTGGGAAGCGGCCAACTCAGCAAGAACAGCCTGAAGAGACAACATCCATACGGTCCAAGATAGGCCCTCCGATCTACCACCCCCCAGCATTCCTTCTTGCGCGGTCAAATAGTAATCTAGGAGGACAATCTAAACCGACCCAAAAGCCACAGCCACCCCTTCCCTCGTCACCACAAAGCACGCAGCAAGCAGACCTTGAACGTGAACGCGGACGTCGCATGAGCAGAGAGCGGCAGTACCCCACAGTGCCTATTCCAAACGGATATACACTCGTCCGTGGCGAGGGTGCAACTCCTGTCCGCACAGAATATGACCCGCGAGGCTTTAATCTAGTACAACAAACCGACCCAAGATATGCGCAGGGCGGCCGTCAGAATGCAGGCCCTTCAACTCAAGATCTTTCCCTTTCACAGGGCAGCCGGTCACCTAATCTCACAATTGAGTCCTCTGAGGGCTCACAGCTCCGAGACCCGCGACGCTTGAGTAGGGAGGATATGTTGGCTCGCTCACCTGCTCGTTCGCCGGAAGGACAACAACGGCCTTACCAATTGAGCCTCCCAGGAGATAAGGAAGACGGCGAACCTCGACCGGCACCCATGGGCAATGACGTCCCTATTATATCTCCCCCGAGGAAGGTCCGCAACTCTGTGGTTCCTCTTTCTTCGCCAGAGACTGCTCAGGTTGCCATCATCCAACGCCTGGTCCATCCTGTTCTACGACACCCACAGTTCCCCGCTGGATATCCCCTCCCAGATGACGATGTCTTCTCTCCCGTAAATTCATCCGCGAGAGACATTCCGGCTCCTGCGGCACCTAAATGGCCAGAACAAAAGGACAGACCGGAGCCAAATTCGACATTACAGCGCGGGAATAAAGCGCAAGTGGTGCTGGGCCTGAGCAGGAGACCCCGAGCTCACAGCAAACCCCTAAGAGAAGAAGATGTGCTGGCTGCCCCTGATGCTCTTCAGAAGGAGATGGGTGCAAGACTGGAAATTACTCCAAGTCCCTCACCCCCCAGTGTTGGCACGCCACTGTCGCGTCGGGAGCAGGGAGATCCCGACGGCAGTCGTGAGTCAAGCAATAAAGCTTCCTCGGACAGAGAAGGGATGCATATCCCCATCCCCGAGCCGAAACCTAGTCCCGATCTCTACAATGCCAGTCCACGCCTCCCAAAATTAGCAACATCTCCGAATAATGATAGCAGTATTAGCATTGGCAAAGACGATAAAGAGGTGATGGAAGAAGAAGCTGTCAGACGTGGGAGCAGGTCCTCCGCGCATCCTGCTGAATTGGATGACCCCGAGAGTGAGATGTTGAAGAGGGCTAGGGGTAAAGGGGAGGAGAAAATCCCAGCCCAGGAGAATTTACTTGATGTAGAGGACCACGAGCCAGTGATGATGAGCGCAACCAGCTATCCCGGGCAAGAATGGAATCCCTATGCAGGTGGTGTATACGAAGATTACCTTGATTAGGAGGAAAGCTATCTGGGACTGGAGTTTACTATTGTGCCGGAGCTGTGCGTTGGGTTTCCGGCACACTTGGAGGCAATTTCTGCGTTGCCTATGTGTATGCTATATGTACACTTGACTTCAAATACCCAATTAGTTAGGTTTGTGCCTTTCTTAGAGGCCACTCTCGTTTAATACGAAACTGATAGACCCAACTTCGCGGTCCCCCACCTGATGGTGTGGGCTATTGTGAGACTGATTCTGACCGACCCTGCCAGCAGAGATGCATCGGCAGCAATAACTTCTCACTAGCGCAAGTAATATTCCACTAGTGATACCGTAAACTCTGCGACCTGTGATATGACCATGGTGGAGGCTGGGGATTGTGTTACATCCGGTTTTGCAGGATGTTGCTCCTGCTGGCACCGCTGGCAGTACTCTTGAAAGGACAGCTTGGATGTCTGATGCTCAAGTGTGGGACAGTGGATAAAACCTTCTGGTAGAGTGACTGAACGCTGGGAATTAAGGCGAGTGGTGTAGAGCGAGCAAGGCTCCGACAATGCTTAAGGATGCGAATGTAGAAGAGCCTCTTCCATCTCGAAGTACATATTGTTAATGAAATTATCCCATATTTTGTCAATATATGTTATCTAAAGTAAGCAAAAGATGAAATGGATAAGTCTTCCGCGTGGAGCTTGAGATCTTTTTATGCAACTAAGCTTGTATAGCCATGAGGCTAAGCAAGCCACGAAAAGGTACTATCTTTCACGGCCAGCCTCTTGCGCATGCTGTCTTACCAAGAGGTAAGAGATCTATCTCGCGTGTGGAAAAAAGTCCTATTTCTTGGGCGAATCAGGTTGCTGCAGATCGCCACTCGAAATAAATCGCCGGCAAGGCCGCAGATGCAATCAAGATTGTACTTTTTGACATACCATTGTCTCTAACACAGACTGTACTAGACAACAGACGATTGGTTCCCAGCATACATAGCACTGTTTTGTTCGGCGTATATGGTTGTAGGTGACGTCCAATTGTTCTTTTATGTTCGGCCGTGTTTGTTTATCCTTAGTTGTAGGAGACCGCCATGATAATATCCAATTATTCCTGGCGCAATTGGCCGATTAGCCAGGTGAGTAGAAGCTGCGCTGAACTGTATTTGCGTAGATGGCCGAAGACCGCAAGCTAAAAAGTTTAGGCAAAGGTGAGGCCGAATGTGCGAGCGACTATATCTACATTTGAAATTAAGCTTAGTTGCCTGCTACCCAATTGTATATCTGTGAGCTGTCACTGCTGTGAGCAAAGAGTAAAACACTTACACATAGTTGACAGACACGAAACTTGTGATCCTAGTTGCTTTGAAGATTTCTTTATTTCTGAAAGACACAAATGTAGTCGCATGGTTTCCGATAAAGGCATGGGTTCTAAGCCAGTCCGCATACCAACTCATCTATCACCGTATTCATACACACCCGTCGTTTACCATTTATCCCAGTTATCATCGTCCTTCTTTCCAATCGCACCAGGAGGTCCCGGTGCCTTCTTGACTGCCGATGTTCCAATTGCGCTGGGTCTGTTATTTCCTGCCTCTGCAAAGCTATCCCAGAAGTCTTTCTTGCTCTCATCAATCGGAACTGAGCGCACTGAGCGCTCGGCTCCGCCGTTGCCTTCCACGAAGCGATTGAAATTATCCGCTGCACTCCTCGCAC
Source organism: Oidiodendron maius Zn (assembly GCA_000827325.1). Lineage (NCBI taxonomy): Eukaryota > Fungi > Ascomycota > Leotiomycetes > Myxotrichaceae > Oidiodendron > Oidiodendron maius. Next base: position 2,658,388 of record KN832870.1, on the reverse strand, counting down.
CTGTCTGAGCACCCCGGGCGACTTGAGCAGCAGTGATTCTTGCCTGTGCAGCTAGGTCTGTTTCTGATAACTTTGGAGGCATTAGACCTGGTCGTAGTTGAGCTTTTGGTGGAGGAGAAGGACCTACCTTCTGAGCAGTGGGCGCGATATAACCCTCGTGGACAGTCTTAGCTGTCTTGCCGACAGTCGTGGTGAACCAGCCGAAGCCCTTCGTCAGCGCAGCTACAGGATCCTTCTGCAGATCGTCAAAGCCAGGTAATCTAGCTTCATCGCTCACTGGTTCAATTGGGGCGCTTCCAAATCCCGAATACTTGCCTCCTTGGCTAGGAGGTAAGTCGGTTGGTCGGCTGGCATTCGCCGCCCCCAGACCGGCGAAGTATTTATCGTCCACCTTCGCCTTTCCTCCTGGTCCACCTCTGCTTGGGCTGTCCGTCCGCCGTGAGCTCAAAGGCGTTCCACTCCTGCTGGCAGCGGCACTGGCTACGGCGCCGCCGAGATTCGTCGAGGTTGGTGCGGGCCTTTCGGACCGAACGTATTCTTTCCCTTCTACCTTTGCAGTTAACCTGTCCTTCCACTCCTCACCTACTTCGCCGGAGTAGCGCTCTGCAATGGTCGCATCATCCCAACTGTCAGGGCACATCCCAGTTAGCACAAGCCCCGGGAGACCACGTTTCAATAGTATGTACGTGCACTAATCTGGCTGCCGTAAGACTGACCTTATACCTGCGGAGACATTTGCCTCTGCCGCCTCAAAGAAGTCTCTCCATGGCCTGTTTCCCCCTAGCCGCATGCGCTCGATCTCCTGCGCTTTGAATGCATCCATTGTGATACTGCGCACGAAACTGATGTGGACGCCCAATCCGCGGTGGACACCGGCGCAGCTGAGGCAGATGAAGATGCCAAACTTGGGGGAGGCCCATTGCGGAGACGGCGCGCCGCAGTCGGCGCAGCGATCATTTCCGTTGGATTTTTGAATCTCGAGGAGCTTTCGCGCAGAGCAGTCAGTGTCTGATCAGGGGGAGGCGGAGGGCGCGCTGGGCAGCGTGGGAACCAAGAATTGCTTACCTTTGACCGCGTCTCGGGATCAACCTCCCACATGGCTTTGCTGGCCATGCTGCAGCGGGAGCGAAGATATTTCACACAGGAATCGAGGGACAGATTATGCGCAAGGACGTTGTGGATGTTAAGGGGGAGGGTTGCTGGTGACGAGCGAAAGGCTGTTGCTGGACGGGTATATGAAAGGGGCTCGAGGTTGGCGGTTTTACTGTAGAGTTGGTAGACGGGAAGCCAATGAGGCGGCGGCTGCGGCTGCAAGGCTGGACGGGCTATTTTTGGGTGATTCCAAGCTACGAAATCCCCACAGGTAATCACGCTTACGACAAATTGGCGCCACAGTTGTGGTTATGGTATATATCGTTTCACTACTACTGAATGCTATTGCTGTCGCATGGCTTTTGCATTTCCTTCCCATCCCAGAGAGGGCACGTCGAGAGAAATCTAGTGTACAGCCCTGAGAATGCAAAAGAAATGGTGATAAGACAATGTGTAGAAGAGCCACTATCGAGAAAATAGATCCCCACGTGGTTGGAAAAGGCTCAGGAGTCGGATAAGAAATGGGCCATTTGGTGCAAGCACAATCTAGGAGACGCCAGGACGATCCCGCCAACGTGGAGAAGAACCATTGCACCCTAAAGAAAAATCATAAGTTTGCCAGTCCATTGAGAGATCAGAGGAGCACATCAACCCCCCATCCCGGATCCTTGAAGCACGCCCCGCAGAGCGCCGGCAAAATGTTCCAAAGCAAATGCATCAGTCATTGCCAGCTCAATGCTGTGCTTCCATCGTGAAATAATACACAGACTACTGCTTATGCAGCAGCGGTCTCCTCAGTGCCGTTGGCGGGCTCAGTAGCAGCCTCGGCGGCAGGTGCGTTGGCATCCTCATCGGTCTTGTCTGGGCTGTCGATGGCGACCTTAACAGCGATCTCACGACCCTCGATCTCCTTTCCATTCATCTCGTTGACGGCCTTCTGTTGCATCTCCTCAGAAGCGAGGGTGACGAAGCCAAAGCCACGGCCCTTGCGAGGCTCGTTGCGAGCCTGGAGCTTCTTGACCATGAAACGAGGGATTGGGCGGAGGGCGATTTTGGCAGAAGATGGCTCATAGGCTGCGAAGAGTTCCTTGAGCTACATTGCAGATCGTCAGCTAAGGAGAAGTATGGGAAGGAGAGGAGAGTTATACCTTCTCCTCGGAGAGATCATATGGAAGGTTTGCAACCATGACCTTGGTCTTGGATGGGATACCGTCGGCAGGAGGGCCGCGCTCGCGACGAGCCTCACGGGCAGGGCCCTTGCCGTCCTTGTCCTTGGCCTCGGTGGTAGTAGGCAGGTTGGTGGTGTCGGTCAGGGGAAGCGGCTCGCCAGCAGTAGCGACCTCTGCACCTTCCTCACCCTTGGCCTAGCAGGATATCAGTATGTTGGCAGATGTGTTTGAGGGTCCCAGAACTTACGGGGCGACCGCCAGTACGGCGATCACGGCCTCCACGTCCGCGGCCGCGGCCACGGCCACGACCAGATGGCTTACGCTGATTGCCCTCCTCTCCATTTTGAGCCTCCACACCGCTTGCAGTAGCACCATCGGTCTTCTCGGCGTTCTGCTCGGGCTTCCGCGCAAGCTGGACAGAGACCTTGCGATCGAGGATCTCCTTGCCAGAGAGCTCAGCGATGGCACGCTCAGCCTCGCTTGGGGTAGAGAGGTCGACAAAGGCATAGCCTACAGGGCGGTCGGTGCGCGGGTTCTTTGGGATAGAGGTGGATTCACTGCAGGGAAAAGGAATGTCAGCCTCTGGTTTCAAGGGGAGCTGCTGCCCATAGGTGGTCGGTGGGATGGGCAAATATGGGATGCGAATATATACAGCAGGCGCACCTGTTGTGATATAGATTGGTGATTGCTGGGGTAGAAGAGATGAAGTATTGCCACAACCAGGCTGCTCTTCAGTCTGCGCAAGGTGACACTGCACGGCCAGGTGGGACAGGACAGAGGGTGCGAGGCGGAAAAAGCAAGCTGAACTTACATAAGGTATCCCTTGAAGAAGGCTTGCAACTCCCCCTCGGTCGTCGCGTATGCGAGATTTCCGATGTAGAGTCTTCGTCCCTCCGCCGCGCTGGCCAGGACCGCATCGTTCTGGGCGGTCTTGTCGGTGGCCGGCTTGTCAGAGAGGGATGTGTTGCCAAGAGCGGCAGCAACGTCGTTGACGGCGTCAGAAACTTTCTCCACGACAGCAGACATGATGGTGAATTGCGCGGGTGTGGGATGGATTAACTGAGTAGGACGTGAGGTGTAGGAGGTTGACGACGTTCGCTGAGAGTGGGGGAACTCTTGAACAAAAGGGGGGGAGTTGAGGAAGTAAGGGTGGCTTGGTGCCCTACGGAGAGCTGGATCGGCTGGATGAGTTGACGGAGTTGGATGGATCTTTGAGTTGAAGTTGAAGTCAAGGAGAGAAAGAAGGGAAGAAGGGGCGGCCAGTCGCGAAATTTAATATCGACAAAGCAAATTGCCGCATGGGGGAGATTACCCGAGATGTCACTTAGCCGCATTGGGAACTAGGGCATGTGGGCGAGGCAGGGAGGATTTCACCGCGACTTTACTCCATTATTATATATGGTATTAAGTTGTGTAGAGAGCATTCCTGAGTAGATGCGATTCCTACTCTCACACTGTAACAAGTTATGCGCACATACATATATGTTAAGACATATGGATTTTATGTTCGCGCCTTCAGATCCGCTCAGCGAAGCCCGCTCACCATTCTGCCTTCTCGTGGCGCAATTGACCTTCGCTGTCTGAACCACTACGCACACCGAAGCACGCACCCAACAACACCCCGCCTCTTTGTGCACGAGTTCTCTGCTTCCCCTTGGCCCTACAGCAGCGTCATCTACCTCCTCTCACATCCAGCAGACAAGGCTCTCCCATCCCCACACCCTCTCTGGCGCCATCTACCCCTCAAGACCAGCCACTGCCCCAGGAGGCCATACCAGGACAAGGCTGTGACGCCTTGTCTCTCACTGACAGCTCACCATAACCCCTTCAGCCTTCAGCCTCCACTCGGTCTGCCTGCGTGGGCTCTTTGAGGACCCCGTTGATACCCGTCCTTCCATGTGGGACATGTGAGAGCTGAGCCGGAGTCTGCCTCTAGCCTCCGGTCCCTCAGGGCGACTGTGCGTCTACTCTATTGTGTCTCCTGGTCTCGTTTGTCGTAGCTCATTTCGCCCCTTTTTCGGTGCGCCAGGTCTCGTGATCGCATAATCCTTAATCCGGTCCGACTTCCTGCTACTGAAATGTCTTAAGCGATGGAGCGAAAACCAGCCGATGACGGCGAAGAAGTATCGCATTTTCTCTACCTAGTTAGACGGCACTCCTTGTCATAAACAATGAGCCACCATGGCAGAGATGCACGAAGGTCAGCAGCGTGATAGGACGGCTCTGGTGCTCTATGGCTCAGAGACCGGAAACAGTCAGGATGTGGCTGAGGAGTTGGGCCGTGCAGCCCAGAGGCTTCATTTCGTAACCCGGGTCTGTGAGATGGACCAAGTAGACATTGTATGCATCGTCATATCATTCCAGTGCCTCGCGATCAGTCCAAATACTAATTATCTGGCCGTATAGAACTCCCTCCTCCTGCCCACCTTCCTTCTCTTTGTAGTGGGCACAACGGGCCAAGGCGAGTTCCCGAGAAATGCGAGGAAGCTGTGGAAAAGTCTTCTGAGAAAGCGTTTGCCTGCCGACTGCCTAGCCCTTGTTAAATTCACTACATTTGGTCTAGGAGACAGCTCGTACCCAAAGTATGTGTTTTTCTCTTCTTTCTTTCTTTTCTTATTTTGGCTCGCCCTTGGCACTTAATTCAGGACGGATCCTGTGACTGACACTGCAAGATTCAACTGGGCTGCTCGCAAGCTGCACAAACGGCTCGAGCAACTGGGTGCAAAGGAGGTCTACCCTCGAGGAGAGGGGGACGAACAGCACGAAGAAGGGTTAGTAGCTCTTGTGACTTTACGTTACGTCAAGAGACTTCATTGTGCTAATGGAAGCAAAGTATTGACGGGACCTTTCTGTCGTGGTTTGCAGATCTACGGAGGCATTTGCTGTCTTGTTACCCCATTCCGCCTGGCAAATCAGAGATTCCAGCGGATGTTCTTCTACCCCCTCCTTACACCGTTGCCATTCGAGAGGCCCCTTCTACGGCCTTAGAATCGCGCTCTATCGCGGATCCAAGTCACCCGGCCGCATCCAATAGTGGCCGGTCAGATACCCACGTGAATACCTCACCCTCTCCTGCCCTATCACAAGACAATTCCTCCACTAGCACAGAAACTATGGATAATGCCAGGTCCTCGAAGAATCAGTTCAGCATGCGAGCCGATTGGATGCCTGAGCCCGAGTACCAGACAGACACTCGCTCGCAATTGAAGGGCGACGCCAATGACCCTGATTCTGCGCACGCAGATAGTGAGATCTTCCCACCTAAGGATATGCTTCCGATCCCAAAATCCTTCGACGCGAAACTTATCAGGAATGAACGCGTTACCCCAGCATCTCACTGGCAGGATGTCAGGCTCCTCACCTTTCACGTTTCCGAGGACAGAGCGTACTATCCCGGCGATACTGTTACCATCTTCCCGAAGAATTACCCCGCAGACGTTCAAGCTCTGATCGACCTCCAGGGCTGGAACGATGTTGCCGATCTGCCGCTTGTCTTCGAGGCACAGGCACCGGACTACTTTGGTGCCGAGAACCTTGTATCGAAACCACCCGGCCTGGTCCCTCTCGAAGATTCCACGATGAGGGAGCTCCTGCTCCACAACCTTGACATCACTGCCATCCCAAAAAGACATTTCTTCAACCTAATTGCGCACTTCACGGATGATCTTATGCATAGAGAGCGCCTACTAGAGTTCACAAACCCCATGTACACGGACGAGTTCTTTGACTACACCACACGACCACGCCGCTCGATCCTCGAAGTCCTCCATGACTTCCCTAGCGTCAGGCTGCCTTGGAAGTGGGCCACTACAATATTCCCTCCCATTCGCGGCCGACAATTTAGCATCTGCTCTGGGGGGGTCCAACAAGACTGCCCTGGGATTCATGGAAAGATCAGACTTCAAATCCTGGTTGCCATCGTGAAATATAGAACCGTCTTGAAAAAGATTCGTCAGGGGCTTTGTTCTCGTTATATCGCACACCTGACTCCAGGATCTACCCTTGCTGTAACAATGACTCCTAATCTCGCCTTCTACAAAGCTGTTGAAGCTAGTGTCGGCTTCCCCATCATCATGGTTGGCCCTGGAACGGGCGTCGCCCCCTGCCGTTCTCTCATCTGGCATCGAGCCGCCGAAGCAATTGAGTATCCAAATCAGAACCGAGACATGGTCCTATTCTTCGGCAACCGCAATAAGCAGGCCGATTACTTCTTCGAGGCTGAATGGAAGAACCCTACACTTCGCACTGAAGTATTCACGGCATTCTCACGCGACCAGAGAGAGAAGATCTACGTCCAAGACTTGATTCGTAGACAGGGCAAGCTGATCCATCAATTGCTTTCTAAAAATGCACTCATTATCGTATGTGGGAGCTCAGGCAAGATGCCTCTGCAAGTTAGGCAGGCATTTATTGACGTAATGGAAGAGTACGGTGGACCATGGGAGAGTAGACAACACGTGGAGAAGACCTTTGAGTTCTTGGAGAAGAGGGGCCAGTATCTGCAGGAGACTTGGTAGAGATTAAAATGGGAACCTAGAACAGTATTTGATTTGCATTGCACTGGAGTCTGATTGTGCGATTCAAGGAACTGGAACTAAAGGAATTGCATAGTTAAAAGGAGTTTGCTACTGCAAATAGAATACAGTGGAGCAATCACGAATAAAATTTACCCGTACCCTTTCGGTCTCATTATCTTGAAGAAATTCCGCAAGATTCTATAGGATGTAACAAGTGCCATTGATTATCTTCTTCAACTGCACGACAAGTGCCTTTCTACCTATATGTACATATGTAGAAGAAGCACCCACGATTTTCCGTTGTATGAAAGGAGCCAGAAATAAAAAAAATAACTCTTCGGTCTTTTCTTTGACACCCCTCATTCTATGTAAGGAGGTTATCTATCTGTTCTTCTCCTTCGTTCCTAATCCTACTCGAACCATAGGCCGTATATGGCGTGGTCTTGAGAAACTGAACCCGCCATAGCGGGTTTTGTTAATTTACATTGCTACCAACACCATTAATTTTCCCTATATCTCTGTCGAGATTTCCAATTTCACCAAATGATGATTAGGTTCATGTTATCGCCACTTTTGGTAAAGAAAAGGTCCTTCATCTGAAAACCTTTGTCTAGTGCATGGAGAGGGAAGAAAAAAATTGCCAGCAAGACGAGCCACGGAATCAAACACAACTGAAAGTTGAAGCTAGATGGGAATTTCTGACTGGTCTTAGACGAACCTTGGCATTTATTCGTTATATAATCCTTAAGGTTATGCTCCAGACCCTTCTGCTCTAGAGACTTTCTCCTTATCATTCTTTCCACTATCCCCTATAACCTTTGGCACGTCCGGAATCTCAACATTCCGAATCTTATGCAGCACGCTTGGATATCCATCACTAGCGACTAAAACATCGACCATCCTCCCATCCCGAAAGCCACCATTTTCTTCCTTCGGTAATTTGATAACCGTTCTTGCAGTTGGTCTATAACCAGTCATGTTTGAGTTTCCCTTCTTTTTTTCTGTGCTGTCAATACTACTCCAACTGGTTCTCTTGATTGCAATAATCTCATCCGTATCTTCTCTGCACAAAATTACAAACCAACTCTCAGTCTGCGGCTTGGGAAAGCGAGGTGAGTACATCCTGCCTTCTCTATCGGTGAAAGGGTTTTGGCGACTAAGGACAACAGTCAGGGATAAAGCATTGATATTTTGGACGTCGACTTTTAGATTTGGAATCATGCCTGCGGCTTTGTGGAAACTAGGTAACTGATATGGTGGAATTCTGAGACTCGATATAGTACGCTGGTAGTCGTGTTCTGACTGTATCGCAAAATCTTGAAGACGGTAAGGAAGAGCTTGTTTTGCAGGTGACTTAACGGGTACGCCCGGAAGGATTGATAGCGGGTAATCAGCAGGCCATCGCGCAGATTTAATACACTGCAGAAGGGAGATCATTTGCAGACAGCTAGAAAGATACCCTAGCTCTGTCAGGACATCAATACTCGCTTGGATGATACGTATCGCCTGGTCAAGAACACTGGTTTGGTCTCCAACGTAATCTGTGATAGGCAAATCGATACGGGACATGTGGGCTTGAAGGAGAAGGAAGGCTTTGACATGGGGATCCCACATTGGCAGGTTATCAAAGGATGAGGCTGGAAGTGGCAAATTCTTGGACAGTTCAGCGTTGATCAGATCTTCGTTATGACGGACCGGAAGTTCATCGTATTCCGTTGCGTTGGACATCCAGGAAAGGACATCAGCGAAGGTTGCATTACGCTTGGAGTTTTGGACAAGATGTCGGATTGTCCGGTGCGAAAGGTAATAGTAACTCATAATCTTTCCAAGAGGAGTCGGATCGATATCGCCATTCGGATGAAGCATGAGGCATTTTGACTCTTCCAATTCGCCCAGAGAATTATCCACCATTGATATCATGTAGTCATTGGCCATTTGCTGGGCCGCAATGGAATTGTGTTCCTCTGCTGATATCTCCAAGCCGTAGTAAGAAGGGTTCTTGTGAAGTCGCCTAAAGAAAAATGTCCAAGTTAAATAATCCAGGGCATCTTGCTTGGTAGTAATAGTCTCTGCCGATATTTCGGCACCGAGATGGTTATCAAGCACGTTGTGGAGAGACGATTCAACTGGAAAGCCTGTGTGAAGGAAGTGCTTGTAGAAGGCTTTCTTGGAGTCTTGAGTAAGTATCCGTGCGATGCCTGATGTGTCGAACTGAGGACGGCCTGCTCGGCCAAGCATCTGCAAGACATCTGTAAGATCCATGTCTTTATATCCTTCAAGCTTTGCATCAAAAAACTGAGTGCCTTTGACTACAACAAGATGAGCGGGAAGATTGACACCCCACGCTAATGTGCTCGTCGCAACCAAAATCTGTATCTTGTTGTTGGCAAACAGCTCCTCCGCCAGCGAGCGATCGGATTCGACAAGGCCGGCGTGATGCAGACCTATTCCAAAGCTGACTGCCTCTTTTAGAGCGTCATCTTTGACTCGAGAAAGATTAAGCTGCAGGTCTTCCTCAGACATGTTAAGAAATCGACGAGGGTTATCTTCCATGCCGCAAAAATTGATCAAATCTTTAGCTGTCAAGCGCGTCTGTCTGCGAGAAGCCACAAAGACAATCACAGGCTTGTCTGGGCTATGAGTCTTGATCGCCAGGAATGTTGGTCGATTCATAGACTGCATTAGAGGGCAGAAACCGCGAACCTCGGGAAACCCATCAATAAAGATTTCTAGAGGGACAGGACGAACACTGTGGCGGAAGTTGAATAGCCCTTCCTTGACTCCAAGCCAATTTGCAAGATCCATAGCGTTTGCGCAGGCAGTTGACATACCTACAAGCCTAACTGAATTTTTGGATTGTGCAGCTATGTAGTTCATTCGAGAAACAATTATTTCCAGAATAGGGCCTCGATCTCCACCAAGAAGGTGGATTTCGTCGATGATAACCAGACTCACCTGTTTCACGTAGCTTCTTGTCTTCCATGACCGAGAGATGCCGTCCCACTTTTCAGGTGTCGTAATGATAATGTCTGCGTCTCTGATGGTCCTAGTATCAGGCGTGTTGTCGCCCGTCAATTCTACAAGTTTAAGACCCATCTGACGAGTAATTCTGGTGCCCCAATCCTTGACTCGCTCACGGACTAAAGCTTTCATTGGCGCAATATACACAACTTTAGATCCAGGTTTCTCGCGAAACGCCCACCACATGGCCAACTCCGAGGCAATAGTCTTTCCAGAGCCAGTTGGAGACCCAAGCAGGACGTTTGTAGAGGTGTGGTATAAGCAGTGAAAGATCTGCGTCTGCATGGGGTTAAAAAATTGGAATCTTTGTCCATATATTTCCTCTAGTGCCGGATTTTTGAGAGCAGTAATAGGTAGTGGTTGCAAGTTTAGGAGGTCAGTGTACACACTTTCCGTATCTGGTCGGATCAAGTGTTGGAATGATATTGCGTGAACCGTTTCGGCGCCTAGCCACCTGTCCGACACGGCTCTGACATAAATTTGGGTTGGCAATGGATCGGATAGAGGTATAGTGAAGTCTAGCTCATGATCATCATATAATTTCTTCCGGGTAAGGATGAAAAACTCGTGATGGTATATCTCGGAGGTCTCTGAATTTTCCACCCAGATCCAGTAGCTCTCTGAAGTGCCATGGTGACGGTCATTCCAACGAAAGTCTGGTGTCAAATGCAGGTGGATCTTTAAAACGTCTCTGTTGAGCGGTGCAATTGAGGCTTCGATACTTATGGTTGGAAAATTGTCGAGGATCTTGTGTATCGTCTTTCCAGCTGCATGGTTATGGACTAAGGAGCCTATCTCTGCTGCATCCATATCTCGCAGCGTCTCAATTGATACACCATCTTTGGAATCCAGTTGGTTCAGAACTGGCTTTGGAAGTTCAAATTGGTGGAGGGGGTGTTGAATCGCCCAAATTCTCTTTTCGATAGATTTGCAAAGAGAAATCAAAACGAGACATTGGTGACCCCACCGTCGATTTAATGCAATCATGAAAAGCGCTCTACATATCCTGGCCGATTGTTGCGAAATGTAGTTCGAGTCATTTGCTAGTGCAAAATCTTCAAGATTCGCCCGAGAAATGTATGCTTGCAAAAGAATATTGGTTTTTGCTTGTGGGGAGTCACTGCCTTCCTCCGCAATTTCACACTCAGTAGCATCGTTTCGAAGTTTGGTAAGTTCTTTAGATTCGGTGTCTCTCGCTTGGATGTTATCGAATTCGCCGCTCATAGCTAACATTTTGAAAACGTCGGCTTCAGATGCCTGTGGTCTCATCATAGTATTGAAAATCTGGATGCTGGTATGGAGGATGTAGTATTGACTAGCAATCCGGCCGACGTCCTTGCTTCGGAGCTCTTCTGTAGTTTCGTTGAAAATAATCATCTGGCTCTGTTGAAGTGTGCGAGCAGCTTGTATCACTAGCTGCCTCCGTCTTTGAACTAAAGTCGGGTCGTCTCTAATTTCTGCCCAGTCAATACCGTAGGTTAACGGACTGCGTAGCATGCGAACATAGAGATAAGAATATCCGAGCCATTGAACAGCTTCCGGAATGGAGGTGACGGTTCCAAGACCAATTTCAGCATTTAGATTATCAACCAGATGTTTCGAAAACCGAGATTCGATTGGGACCTGTTGGGTAACGGCTTGAAGATAATGGGGAAGCTTATCCAGGGTTGTGCAAATCATGCCAATACCAGTGTCCTGAAATTGGGGTCGACCAGCTCGGCCAAATATCTGAAGGACGTCCAATATTCCAAGGTCGACGAATTTGCCATCTTGTGCGCTGTATACCTGAGAGGACATAATGAGCAGACTTAAATATCCTTGCTATTAATTAACTTACCTGGGTACCTTTAATGACAACTGCAGCGGCTGGCAAATTGACACCCCATGCTAAGGTAGCTGTGCAGCATAGAACCTTCAAAACCCCATTACCAAACAACCTTTCCATTAGATTTCGATCCGATCTAGCCATGCCGGCGTGATGAATGCCAATCCCTTTGGGAACTAGCTCTCTAAGTTCACGGCCTGAGAAGTTATTCAGTTAGCAACCGACCAATCGATGTATATGCATCTTTTGCGGCGAATCTTAACCGCATATCTACATACCTCTGGAGCTTTTCATATCTTTAACAGCTGCGTCATATAGTGGGTGTCCTGACGGATCAAATAGATCCACACATACTTGGTCAATCGCCTTTTCGTAAAGCATTTTAGCGGTGCTAAAGGTATCCTTTCTCGAATGTACAAAGACCATAACCTGATGGTCTTGTTCTAGCATCTCTCGCACTTTTTCGAACGCAGTGGTATCTAGATTGTCTCGGGTGGCTTTACTTCCTGGTTTTCCTTTCACGCCTATGAAATGTTGCTCAAGTGGAACCGGTCGAAAGCTGGCATCGAAGTAAAATAAGCCCGCATATCTGTTAACTTTTAGAAAATCGGCGACATCTACGTAATTCGGCAGTGTAGCAGAGAGGCCAACAATTCGAATAAGCGATTGAGTGCTTTCAACTTGACGCTCTGTGCGTGCTACAAGAGACTCAAGCACGGATCCTCGGTCATCATGGAGCATGTGCACTTCATCAATGATCAAAAGACGGACTTTTTGAACCAGCTCGGTATCTCCCGTACCCTTTCGTGTTACAACATCCCACTTCTCTGGAGTTGTAACGATAATTTGAGTCTGCACAATCTCCTTCTTAGTGAGATGCATGTCGCCTGTGAACTCTCGAGCTTGAATACCAAGCCAGGCAAGCCTGCGGCCCAATTTTTCAGTAATCTCTGCTGCAAGAGCCTTCATTGGCGCTATGTAGACGATCTTAAAGTCTTCGGCATTGACAATAAAGTCTGATGCTTCAGGATTCTCTGCCGGATTGGGCGAAATATTTTGACTGATCGCATGTAGGATAGTAAGCATCGCAGCATCGGTTTTCCCCTATAGAAATGTCAGAGCCCCAGCGTTCAATGCAATGAAGGCGGTTACTTACAGCGCCAGTAGGGGCACAAATTAACATATTCTCACTTGTTTGATAAGCCACTGGATAGACTAAACTTTGCATTCTGTTCAGAGATTCATAGCCTTTGAAAGTTTCCCTGCAGAGGCCATCCATCTGAGAGATTTGAACCAGTTTACGTCCAGCTCCAAGCGTCCCGACCTTGCCAGCCGGAATTGAGTACTCTTCATATGTCTGTGTCTTGTTAGGAACTAACTTGATGAAAATATTAGGAGTAGCAAATGCGTACCTCATGCTCGACCCTCTTGCTTCCCATAGGTAACGCGTATTTTTGTCCGCGGGAGTCAAGAACATTGCCAGCAGAATGCGCTTTGTATACATGGGGATATTGAGGCTCATCTCGATGGAGATTCGGACCTAAAGTAGCATGCTTATGCTTATAGTCCTGCTGCCTCAGCGCCTCCTCACGCTGGCGTTTTGTATGAAGCTTTCCAACAACCCCCTCGCTCTTACTGATCGTAAGTGGAGCTGCCGAAGTAATCTCTTTTCGATGAGAGATTAGTTCAATCACTAAATCCAAATCATCAAACCCAACGATATCAGTCAAGGTTGATTGAAGTTCGTCTTCATCGCTATCCGACACTAAGAGAGCCATGATTTGCTGCTCCAGATCTCCTCCTGACAACCCTTGCTTCCTCGCCGCGAGGCTCAGGCATTTGATTTCCAGCCATTTTGGACCATAGGATTCAGTTTCTCCATCCGAGATAACATCCTCGTTGAGGTCGCTACTGTAGAGGACCTCTTCGCTGTCACTAATGAAATCCCACACATCGTCGCCACTGTTTCCCGAAGTGAAGTCATCGTCTTCCACAAATTTTATGTCTGGAACATAAGATGCAGATCCCTCATTCATATCTTTCCGAGGCAACTTCAACTCTGCTAAGGCAGCTTTCATGACCGCCAGTTGCGTTTGCCATTGGGCTTCTGCGGTTTCCAGAGAGGACATGATCACTGTCCTGGGCTATCCAGTGAGCGAGCTAACTATTGAGATATAACCGCCTCGACTGAATTAAAGGGCTGCAAGAAATATAGATCTTTGACCTTTCTTTTTCAAGGGGATGTTATCACCCCGTTCTACGTGCTCGCCAAGCGATAGTGCACGTGAGACCCTCGCCGCTTTTCTTACCCTTGCCTCACCTCACGCTTACCTTCCTCACCCTACTCACCCTCGCGTTTATATCCACTAGGAGCAGGCTTCCAGGCCTGCAAATGGATGCGGGGCAACGCAGCAGGGGCTGGTCAATGATGGCGAGATAAACCTGCAAAGGGACTGTAGAATGTACAGGCTAAAAAGCGGATGAGCTCACCAAGACAACTTCTTCTCAAACAGAATCGCAGTATTTTAATATTTGACCACTCTGAGGTAGCTCTGGCCCAGATGAACAAGCAATCCAAGCAGGATTTAACGGAGTATTTAGACCTCTTGGTTTCATTCGAAACGACGCCTAGTACCTTCGTATTTTTCTTATTAAATGGGAGAGCAGAAGCACATTTGGGTAGCCTACGTCCACCTTGCCAGTTGATAAGTTGCTGACAATATGGATAGACTATCCTCGTGTTAGTATTTCACGTCCAGATATTGCAAGCGCCAGCGAATTCGCTCTCAGACTTGTACAGAAGCACCGTACTTTCAAACTTCGTCATTCAGAGAGTTTTCTATATGTCCAGAAGATCATTGAAATACTGGATCGAAATCCTTTGACGATCGAGAACGTGTTTTTGAGACTTTATCAACACCTCAGTCTCACCCCAAGAGATCTGTTTTACACGTTCTCCTCAGAGTTTAGTCTACCTATCTGGAGTTCTGCAGGTCGATCATATGAACTGCTAACCCGACTCCGGGCTATCAAAGATGGGTTGAACAGCGATGCAGAGAAGACAATTCTGTTGGCACTTGCTCCAGCTTATAAACGCGTCTCTAAGAATTGTGACTGCTTTGCTGAATCTCTGCTTGAGTCCGGTCTAGTGCAAGTCACGAGGGAGTTGCTGAATATTGGGGATGAAATTACCTCAAACTATATGAGATTTCTTTACTATGAGTCTCAGGAGAGAAAGGAAGTCGATAAAATACTTAGAGCACTTGTTCGAAATGGATTACTGAAATGCGAATGGGATCATGTCATTGTGGCTTTGAAAGACGCTGCTCTCCTTTATGAAGACCCTGAGGCTGCCGAATACTGGAGATTGCACCCGCTGCTTCCATTTGCATTGCAGGAGCTAGTGGATAAGGAATCGAAAACTTCTTTCGAGAAGTTGAAGAACGCACAATGCCGCCAGTACCAGCTAATAAGTGAGAGATGGTTTACCCCTGAGGTCGAATTTATGACTTTCACGCTCCTATCACGCTCCCATTACAAGTGTTTGCAGGCGCTGCGTATGATCTATTCCAGAAAGATATGGTGAACTGTGCTTTATTTCTCTGGCACATTATGGAAAAGCCTTTAAAAAGAACCAGGAAAACCTTCCCATGGCTTCTGCTTGGTTTTATTGGTGACATATTATTTGGAATAATGGGCATGAGAGCAGAGGAATCAAAACTTCCTATCGTCGAGGACGTATCAAGATACCCTGAGCATTATAGCAAGATATCCCGACTAGGGCTTTTGGCCGATGCTTCTCGTCACTTGCTAGAAACTAGATTCAAATCATGTGAACCGGAGAATGTGGGATCCTGCATTGAAATGAGGATAGCAATCTTGGTCTCTATTTCGTTGGTCAGAAATCTATCTAGCCTTCACAACCCGTTATAACGGTCTAAAAATTCAGATAACATTCACAGAGCGGTTATACAACAAATTTTTGACGCTGTTCCCAGATGATGCTAAAATGAGGATGTCACGAAAATAAAGGGGCAGCTTCTGTTATTTAAAGGATTGTACTCATCAGATTCTAATCCAAAAAAATATGGCTGCTGCGTTAGACCAAGCAAGAACATTGTTTACTGACGACTCTTCCTTTTCTCAAGCTATGCCTGCTTTTATTGATGTGTTAATTCCACTGGCTTCTGCAGCAGGAGCTAAACAGATGGCCTCTATTCCAAACAACCGTGCAGAATCTTCATACAGAGAAGGTCCTTACCATTGCTAAAGAGCAAATCCTTGGGGGATTGTCTGTCTCGAATATTCGACCTCGTGAAGAGGATCTCCGACTTTCAGTGGCGCTTATACATAGCGGAATTGCCGCCACGGAGACTGAAAGGCCGACCTTAGCATTTCAGTACTTTTCAAGAGCGCATAAATATTGCCAGTATAAAGGGAACACCGCCACCCACCGCTTCCTCCTTATTTTTATCTGCCGCGGTATACTTGCCAATATTTGCATGGGAAAATTGCCGAATGGTCGTGAAATCCCTTTATTTACACGTTTCTCGATCGAGTTGTTGACTATATATCACGACCTTAGCATTTTTTCGGCTGAAATTTTTAGCAATTTATATGGACAACTTGGCGCCACTTACGGCTATACAGTATCGTGAATTGATTTCGAAGGAAACTAGGGGTGAAGTGTTTGAATATTTCTTTCTATTCTCATGTCTAGATCGGTCCGGCCAGCCGCCCGAACAGGAAGAATTGTGTGTAATAGTTGGTATGCTGATAGATGAGGTGGGTTGCGATGCTAGCACAGTGCGCGAATATTTTCTTGATTGTTCCAAGTACATTTGGCAGCATTTCAGGGATTCAGAGGAAATACTGGGTCGACTATGGTATGAGGCGGAAAGGGGGGTATTTGGTCGAGCTGAGGAATGCGTACATTTTATGGCATTGCCAAATTGGGAAGGCAGGGTATGTCTCTTCTCCCAATTGTGTTCCAGCATGTCATATACTGAATATCTAGCAGAGCTTGCGGAAGTATTGGTCACCAGGAATATCGAATACGACAACTTGAAAGTTCCGACCGCAAAAGAATGTGACACTCAACTTAACTCTTTGAGATCCTTATCTTAAGTCAAATCAAATCCTCTGCGCACCCTCAAATAAATTGACTTGCACAATCAACTATGCGCCTTTTACGCCGCTCGCAAATTTTTCGAGCTGGAAGGGAGTGAAGAAAGCCGCCTCGCCAGCACCACCACCACTATGTATTGTTATCGCTCAAAAATTTAATGGTACGCATTACGTACAAGCTCGAGAGATGGTGAAGAAACGCATCCAGTGAAGACAAGAGACAAAGAATGTCACTATCGCTTAGGTGAATGGAAAAGACAAAAGGTTGTGGCAAGAAAGGACAAACGAATGCAAAGTATTCGAAATATTTATAGAAGAGTAGGTGCACAGCAGTCACACCGATCAGACTAATTTATCAGACAATATCACGAGAATCAAAGACAGATTATCTTGTTATGACTTCACTATTGAATGATAACCTCAATCTGACTAGCCAAACCACGCCTGAATGAGGCACAGATAAATTTCTTGTTAACCTTCAGTCAAATTGCAAGGACGCGGAAAAGGCTCTTATTTTTTAACCTCCAAAGGATAGCAAAAGACACACCTGGCAGCTTAAGCAGCTGCAGCAGCCTGGCGAAGATTGGGCAGTCTGTCTAGCGTAGGTTGAACACCAACCCGTTCCTTTGATAGGATATCCACAAGTAGTGGGCTAGGCCGGTTGTCCTTACCAGTTGCAAATACAGCCTGATTCTCTTTGTAGCGCTGCACATTATCAATATACATATCAAACAGATATGCCGAGTCCATCGGCCCACCCTTTGCTTCTGGATGGAATTGGGTTGAGAAAATTGGGCGAGTTCGGTGGATCATGCCTAAATACTATTAACAGCTTGTAGCTTAACTTAGAAAGCCACATACCTTCGTTGCTACCATCATTCAAGTTAACAAAGTACTCCTTATACTCTTGGGGAAGAGTGGTAGTGTCGACTGCATATCCATGGTTCTGGCTGGTGATGTGGCATTGACCAGTGGTCAAATCCAAAGCCGGGATATTGTGAGCGCGATTTCCATACTTGAGCTTGATTGTGCGAGCACCAGCAGCGAGAGCAAGTAACTGGTGGCCAAGGCAAATACCGAAGATTGGAATTTGGGATGATTCCATCAATCGGGTCAGGTGGTAGACCGTCTCTTGGCAATGCGTTGGGTCGCCCGGGCCATTGGAGATAAATATGCCATCAAAATGATGGGCTACCTTATGGATAGGAAAGTCATACGGGAAAACAGTGACACTCGCTCCACGTCCGACTAAACTTCGCAAAATGTTCTCCTTCACACCGCAGTCGATAACGGCAACGTGCATGTCTCCATTTTGCGAGCTGACGTGGAAGGGAGCCTTGGTGCTGACTTTCTTAACTAAGTTGATCTGCTCTGGATCAACAAACGCTTCGTCCTGATCGGCATCATATTCTTCTCCGATAGTGATTCGAGCTAATGAGGAACCTTCCTCTCGCAAGTAGGTAACAATGGCACGAGTGTCGACGCCAGAGATAGCCGGGACACCCTCTCGAGCACACCAATCACTCAAACTCTCTACTGCCGTCCAGTGACTGTACTTTGCAGCATAGTCTGCCACAACCACGCCCGCACACTGAATATTAGGCGACTCGAAGTATTTGAGGAGACCATGGTCATCCCTAGCAGATGAAGGCACACCATAGTTGCCAATGAGAGGTTGGGTAAAAACGAGGATTTGTCCTCGATACGAGGGGTCGGTCATAGACTCAGGGTATCCGACAAGGGAGGTTGTAAAGACAGCTTCGCCTGAAATGTTGGATTTGGCTCCAAACGACTTGCCGTGGAAAATCGGGCCATTCTACTATAGGTCAATAAAGTTTCGATCCAACCAGAGAGAAATATCATACCCGAATTGTTAGTGTAGCTCGGTCATGCGAGATAGGAGTTGCGCGAGAATGGGTAGAGGGTATAGCACGTCCTGCACTCGCGTCAACGGTGGCGAGGAATCGAACTTGCTGAGCGATCCGGTTATTCACACCGAAGCCCGTTGGCTTCATCAATCGGGTAAACATAGTGTATAGTATTTTAAGAAAAAGAGGAGGGTCCGGACTCTCTCGGAGGATCAGTTTACTGAAGCTTTCCAGATATGATCTGCACAGGTTAGTTTTCGGCGGTGAGCCTTATGGGTGAGCAAATTGGGACTGCAGACCTGAGATATAATCCTATCGCATGTCAGTAAAGAATATCATTGTGATTGATGGTATAGGAAGAGCGAGGAAGAGGATCCAAGATGCGTTGGGTTTGTGAAGACCACGCCTTTCAGGTTGTAATTGAGCGGTGGATCAACGAGAAAGAGAAAGAGGCCACCAATGAGTCAGGGAGAGAAAAGCGATAACAGAAATTCTTGCTACATACCTGGGATGTGAAGACCGACGGATGTCCAGTCATACGCGCGACTGTTCCTTTTCTATCCTGCTTGGAGGGGCCAGAGGTGTGAATTGTGTGAGTGTTCGATGAGGGGGAGTTGGAAAAAACGAGTTTTCTAGGTGATGCATGCGGAGCGATTTCGGGAGTTTAGCAGCATGAGTAATCCGTGACCATGATTGGCCGGGAACGAATCTCTACGATATCGCAAACGAGCAGCTGATATGCCAAACTGAGCCAAGCCGTACGGATCTATTCAGCTCCAGCATAAACAGAGGACAATGAATATTCTTTGGTGAAGTCTTTGGGAGGAACAAGATTGCTATACACTGCAAATACAGCTGCGGGCAGAGATTCGATATTCAGTCAAGAGGAATTTAAGTCATCTCCTTTACCTGCACGTATTTTCTGAACACAACAAGCCAAGAGCAGATACTTATCTGTCTATACAACAGCATTGCAAGGCTAAGCTATCTGTAAATCTCCAATCTTTGTAACTTATCGCATAAGGAGTGGAAATGCGCCGTCTCGGAATATAAATTCCATCAGAGAGTCCCTCAAGCTTCTGTTTGGCGAGACCAACGAACCCAACTCCCAGCGCCAACCTTCAAGCCTATCGTCTGTCCACGAAGCAAGGCAATCCCCTCCTAGCTGAAACCTCCTGGCAGTAATGCGAATATCTGCGACCAACGTCTTTAAACCCTCAAACAAGGAGCGCCAGCTTCCTTCCTTCAACACAATATCGCCAAGATCGAGATATTTCAACGAAGCTCGATGTCGAGCTAGTAGGTCCAACAATTGGTCCTCCGAAGTCCATATACCCCGAAGCTTTAACCACCGTAGCCGTGGCCAACAATGATTCCCAAGGAAGTTGATGAGGTCGCTTTCTTCTACCTGCAAGCTGGACAGCTCATGGCACTGGAGGTCAACCTCTAATTCTTCTAGATCCTTTGCCGTCGCTATAAACCGGCCAAGCAGTCCGCTTGTAATTGCTCTGTGCAATTCTTGTTGGCGGTATTCGAAGCTAGGAAATATCATCTTGCCCCCCTCCCACCTGGAAGTCTCGTTTGACACGAGGTCGGCTTTGAATGACAATGAACGAACTTGTCGTATCGAGAGCCGCAGAAGAGACGAGGTAATGAGATCCGTCGCAAGAAAAGCTACTCCACAATTCCGGGCTCGAATAGAGGTGATTGGCAGTCCATTGACGGTAGCATAGCAGAGTGCCTCTGCGAGCGACCTGCTACCACTCACCACCACGGCAGCTTGGTCAGCGTTGTCGCGATGATCTCGCTGTGCTTCGTACTGGCGGAAGGACAACTCTTCATGGTCATTGATCGAACTCTCGCCAAATAAGCTCTCTAGCCCATCCATTAAGGCTTTATCCAAAATCGTCTGAAGTTATGATAGCGGGGCTCAGAAGGTACGTCTTATGAAAGGGTTCTGTAGTGATCCTACAGTAAACTGCAGTAAGTAAAAGTTAGAAACTCATTCTAAGCAAGAAGCCAAGAGCATATCTATACTGATTATTTAATCTTCAGCAGAGTTTGAAAGGTGCGCAGGCCGTAGTGGGATGTCAAGGTGAAAACTCAGTATATTGAAAAGCCACTGTGAGAGTCACTGACTAGCTAAGTGTAATACCGGCTCCTTTCCCCCCCTTATATAGACAAAATAAGAGCTAAGTTAATTACTACAGTAGCGAACTATGCATATAGCAATCAAGCAACCAAAGTAATAGCAAACAGGTTGTTTGGATGCCTGAGGTCTCAACACGCCTCAACTCAGATATTAAAATTAACAATAAATACAGTAGAAACTAATGGAAACGCAAAAATTATTATAGTTCTCTGGTATACTACCCTATAGTTTAAAATACCACCTCTAGTCCTTAGTATGCCACATATCGGCTCTAACACAAGCTGCAATTCTCTTTGGCATAGTCTTAATTAAAGAGTCGAATAAAGAGTTAAGTGACGCGTTCCAAGTGGCCTGTTAGCATTCGGATATTGAAGGGAAATACGGTTGAGAGCTTGATGTGTTGTTCGCTCAACTACTCATGCAAATAAGTTATCATTGAACTATTGTAATAGACAGCGTTGATTCGTTAAGAATCATGTTGGGAACAAATCAGGGCGCGGAAGCTCGCTATCCCGGTCCATATGCAATGCAATCGATCGGCGGAAATCCACAGATTGCATTTCTTTTCGCGTCAACACAGGTCAATTTCATTGGTCGTGTATCCCGAAGCAGTCCTACCTAGGTAAGGAGTTGAGGAGGAAATGCGATATATGACAAACACTTAAACGTGAAGTAGTAGAAGATAATGCATTCAAAGAATAGGATCCTGCCTCGATTAGCGTAGCAATTACGATGTGTGCGATATGCAACAAAAAGACAACCAGCATCCCTTCTTTAATAGAGTACAGTCGAACGTACTGCCATCGAAGCGCAGAAAATCTGGGCCGGGGAGCCAGGGATGATAGAATTTCTTATCGGTGGGCGCATGAGCCTACTGTAGTCATCCGATCGGCCAGCATGCGATTTCGACTACTGGGTTGTCGAAGATCGGTTTTCTCGAAAGGCATTTTGTGCGACGTGCAACAAAAAGCAGGCGGCCGACCCGCCCAATGGAACCGTATAGCATTGCATTCACATGCTCCAATGTGTAACCAAAGCTTAGTTCTGTCCCGGGCGTGTGTTTGTGCCTAGTTTGAAGTGCCTCGTCATCCGACCAATACTTGAACCGGTCAGTACGAGATCTAATCTGAGAACAGGTAGCCCGCCCGGGAGCTTCCCCCCACGGCCGGACCAGGCGCCTTGCACTTTGGAGACGTGCATTTATCACGGGAGACCACCTGCAGCCGGCAAGCTGCAGCCGGCGAGCAACAGCAAGCAAACAACTGCAACAACATTGTTGACGATTGGGGCTGCAAAAGTAGTCCTAGCAGCCCCAAGAGCCAGAAAGATGGACATGGAAAACTTCATTGTGACGAGAGATTGATGTAATCAGTGTGACAATGCGATTTCAAGGAAATTCCAGTTTGAATATTTCAGACCCAGACTGAGCGGCTCTCTTATCATATATAAACTTAAAGGATATGTACCAGTATCCCCCTATTCACCAACCGATTGCCCCTTTGTATCCGAAATAACTATTTGAGATAGAACCTGTGCATACTCGACTAGGATAGTGCGGCTGACACCCTTGTGAACCATCCTTGAAACATCTACAAATGAATGAACCAGAGAGCCACCTGCCTCAAAAGGAGTCGGATGCAGGATTTTGCAGCTTGCCACCCTTTTGATACCAAGAGTCCCCTAACTTGATTCGTGAACCTCGTAATTTAGCTCTTGTCTTATCACAATGCGAGGTGGGATTCGTCATAGGAGTTGAAAATTCGACTCAGCTGCCCAGAGCTAGAACACCCTTCCTCAACTTATTCCCTTGAACATTGTGTTTTCTATATTGTAGACACATTAGCAAAAGAGAGTGCCATTTTTTTAGGTCACCAGAGATCACTCACATTGCGCAGTCATTCTGTTCATATTTCCGCCATCATGGCTGAAGGTGAGGGTAGGGAAGATGAACTCTTTCTTAAGTTGGTTGATGTGGAGCATACAGCATTCTTAGGAAGGAATGCACATCTCAAACTCAAGAAATTTATATCTGCTTCTCTATTATGGATGATAAATGCTGCTCTCGCCATCACTATCCTGGGTCTGCTTTGGGATCGAAACTATCGACGGCCCATACACCACTACCGTGACCAGGGAATATATTGTAGATCTAAGACACATCAACAGCATGTTACTTGACAGCTAATTTATATGCATAATTAGTGCCAACACAAGACGTCATTGAATATCATACTATGGTATTCTCGAGTGACTTTGGTAAGAAAAAGACTCAGTACCAGGGACCGCCGACAGACGAAGTTGATGCTTTGAGGTCTGAGCTCTATGATGGTATGTCCTAGCCTCAATATTTTAGGATTTTAGCCCATAGCATCTTTGGTTTAGGTAAGGGATACTGGGATCTGACATCGATTAGCCGTTGGGATAAATAAAACAGACAAGATGTCTGTTATGCAATTTCCCAAACCATACGGTGCCTATTCCTGGAGACGAAGATCATTATATTATTGGGCTGGATGTTTTCCACCAGATACATTGTTTAGTAAGAGGAAACATGAAAAATGAATTCTTTTATACTAAGATAAAATTTAGAACAATCTACGAAAACTTATCTGGCCTGAGAGATACAAAGTTTTGGAGGGATTTGCGGAGCAACCAGAAACATTGCAAGAAAATATAAGTCATTGAGGTTCGGGGCTACCGACCTGTCAGAGCTTTGGTTTAAGCATTGACTCGCTACCAGATCATTGCGTAGATACACTTTGACAGCCACTTATGTGTCATTCTGATATCAGCGGTAAGTCATAAATATTTGCCCCGCCGTGTCATAGACACCGTGCAAATCCTTTTATCACTCTTTCAATTTAAGTGTACTTCGCTGACAAGTTGCAACGCTGTGGTGGGAGTGGATTCCTAGCAGCAGGAGGTCATTGGCACACGCTGACACTACACACACATGTCGTAATTTTGAGAAGATATGGCAATGGGCGAGAGATCACGAGTTAAAAGGTGACTTCGACAGTTATATACATGCAATGGGCCATGAAGACCACCACTAGTTATTGAGCCGCATGTCTGATATAATAATTCAAAATGGTCTCCAACCGAATATTGACCCAGCTTTAATATGCTGCCTGTTTGGAACTTGGTTCGGATATTGAACAAAGAGGCACAACTCCTACACCTCCATGCTAAGGACTTCTTTGGGAATGAAATGCAAAATATATTCTGTGGATGGTAACACTTGTTCCGCTATAGAGCAGCACTCTGCTAAAGGAAACGCTTGGCGTAGAACCTTGTCGGCTCAAACTTCCAACTGTTTATAGGTGCACATAGACTTATCACGACCCCTTATAATCTTGAACGGCGCATCAGAGGCAAAGTCCCAGTCTCCATCATCGTCAAAGGGTACAACGACTTCAAAAACCCTCAATCCCTTGATCTCCATCATTGGCTGACACATCTTCATGCGCCTAATCTTTGAGACGATAAATTTGTGGCTCTTCAAGAAAACTCTCACCTCCTTCAAGCCCTCCATTTTGGCGACAATAGCCCAAGTCTCCCGCCAAGCTTTCCACTCCTCATTGTCCTGCTTTGGAATAGTATTGTAGGGATTAAAGATACTAAATGTTCTCTCCCAGTCCATCATAATAGATTGGACGTCATTCAAACGTTGGGGCAAGATGGCGCGGCTGAAATGGCGAATATCTCCGGGGTCGTAAAAGTGGAAGATATTCTTTGTATAGAGTACGCGAACAGCTTCAGAATATCTGTCTATGTCAGCGCTGATATCCTTAAAATCACTTAGGTATCCTTACATGAACCGGCAGGTTCGTAGAAGCGGTACAAGACCATCGTCTGTAATAAGATCTAGCCGCCCACTCCTATCCAAGTGCCAAACTTTGGTCTTGTATGAAAGCCAACCCTCCACACAGCGGCGACCTTTGGCATCACAAAGCTCCAATCCATGTTGCATCCTGCATCGCCAGTGCCCTAGGCGCCCCTGCTTCCGCAGTACATGGACCACCTCGCATCCATCACCGCCGGCAAGGACCTGCTCGTAGATCATCTGCCGGATCTCGAAAGGTAACTTTGTCAAGAGCGGCGATGCATCCTGAGTGTCAATTCTCTGTCGCGATCTCCGTATGCTATACGCCATACTCTGCCCCGGCTCCAGAGGGGGGAGGGGATCGGTGAGCGCCCGTTTGCGTTTTCGCGGGAGAGGGTGCAGAGCTGGCTCCCCTCGCGCACGTCGCGCCAGCTCGTGGACATCTGGAGGCCTTCGAATCTTAGATGCGATATTGTCGTCGTATATGCGAAGGCACCAGATGACGGGGTTCAAGCAAACGGCCGTTCGCGCGGCTTCCCATACTCGCGCCGAGAGGTGAGATTTTCGCGATGAGACATCGGTGGTGCTCATGGTTGCAGCCGGCGCATTTTCGAAGCATACACCGGCACAGGAAAGATGTAGTATTGATCAAAACCGGAAGCTGGCTTACAAGACGGGATCATAGACCAGGCAGGGCGAGGGCTCAGAGGAGGAAGAGGGCGCACAAGAACAAACACCGGATGAGCATCTGACATATCGCGGGGCGGGAGAACACTGGGTGCCGAGAAGGCGATGGGATGGCGCGCCGCTCGGGCGTCGCGCACGTTGTATTGTGTGGGGACAGGAAGCCAGCCAGCCAGTGGCAGCGCCGCTGCTCCGACGGAACAGGGCGTGCCACGTTGTTTGCTGAGCCGTGCTTCAGGAGGTTTCGGGGATCCTTGCGGCTTACCATGCAGGCAAGAGAACGGCGAACAGCAGCTCCTAACAGCTCCCATCCCTTTTCCTTCCCTCCACAACGGTAGTGTGCCTACCCGGTGGCGTCACGTATCACAGGCGTGCCTGCTGTGCTCTCTATGGTCGTACGAGTTTGCTTCGTTCCCGTAGATGCTCTCAATGTCTTCCCATCTTCAAGTCCTCGGATGGGTGCGCCGTCCGGGTGAGTGGCCCAGCTGCAGGTCGTCAATGCCGCCGGCCTTATTTGCTGCGAAGCATCCAAGTTTCCACGTATGTACGGCTGCAAAGAGACATGAAAAAGCAGCCAGAAAGGACCCAAGGCTGATGAATCGGAATTGACCACTGTCTGCTATTATGCCCAGCTTTCGAGCATCATCTGAGTATTGTCGGGGCTGCCGTTTTGACCGCGATTCTGTTGAGCAGATCATGGCAAGCAACTTGCCGCCTGCAAGACCAATCGGGAATGTAAAGAGGCACGGCACGGTACATCCGCGGCAGGCTGCGTCTCCATCTCCGCGAGACAGAATATTGTCCGAGAGAAAGCCTCGAAAGACTGCTCCTAGAGCCCTGGATTTTTGCGAGTGTGCAGATCAGCAGAAGGCTCTGTCGAGATGCTATGAACGAGATCGAACTTGTGCTGGTGGCTGGATTGCGGTCAACTTATTAGGAGATACACTGACCAACGACGAATTGGCTGGGCTCGTCGATATATAAAATAACAACTTGCATCTGGGCAATTAATTATCTCTGCACTGTCAAAGCTAGCATGTTCTCTCCATTCTGCCATATATCACTAGGGATTTCATTACGCTGCCTGATCAGGTAAGATGAGGAAAGCTTCATGCCCGGATGCCGTCCAACACAAATAGATGGGCTGCGGAGGCGAAACAAAAGAGTCAATAAAGCCATATACAACCTCCTGATGGGCTCAGAGGAGCTAGGCATAAGGGGAGAGGGCATATTTTGGGTAGAAGTCGAATCACGCTACCTGTGGCTCTCGGAAGATACGGTAATCTCTTGATCAGATAAAGCGGATCAGGAGGAGCTAGCCCCGATTAAGCATCTAGGGTCGCCACCCCGGTGTCACTCAGCAAGATCCCTCGACTCTGTCATTCCACCCCATTTATTCCATGGTGTTGAGGGTCATCCGTGGTTCTTCAATACCCAGGGGACTCGAGAGTCCTCCGAATCATCCCGCTCCCTGACTTCCTCGCACCCAGATTCGAGACGGCCGCTGCGAAACCGCCGCCAGGTGCAAGATTTCCACTTGGCGCGGGGGTCACGATGATCTAGCTGCATATGCATCCTCAGCTCTCAGATGGCGGTCGGCGACTCCCTCACAATCACGATACCCACCTTAATACGGGTATAGGAAGAGCGGATATCCCACTCTCTCAACTCCCACCCTCGCCGCAACCCCGTCCGGCACCACATCAGGAATCTGACGGAGAGCCTGACCCCGAGTCGACCTCAGCCTTGCTTCGACAACACCTACGTGACTCGGCTTCGGACGACGATGAAGCTACACCCACAGATGCCGGCACCTCGCAACATATAGGCCTCCTCCAGAGATTTTCAGGCCTCATGTCAAAATCCCCTCTTCTTCTGCGGACGTCGCCGGGGTTTGGCACAGGGTCATATGGAGCTGTGCCTATTGGCGCATCTACAGAGAATAGTGCCGAGGAAGATAACAGTGATGCGAGGCCAAGGAATAAGAAGAAGACAAGGCAGTCAGGACTAAGGAATGCTGTCGGCTCAAATACTGGCGGTGGCTCGGGGGCGCATCGACCGGTTGCTGCAACATCCTCGCAATCCGGCACAGGTCAAAGGCCATCGAGTAATGGGCGATTGGCAAGTCAAAATTCGCTCGACGATGTCAATGGACGAGAAATAATAGAGGATCTTTGCCTTGACCGGAGATTCAGTGTGGGGGTATTGCCAATTCCTACCGATGCAGAGTATATTGGCAGCAAAATCGAGTTACCGACATCTTCGGAAACTGCTGCAGAACAGGAAGAAACGGAAGAGGATTTCTCGTCAGAGGAAGATGAAGATCCCCCAGATAACTCTCCGTATCCTCAAGTTCGTGCCTCAGTATCTGCTGTTGACAACACTACCCTGTCTATAAATACTCCTCGCATGTGGACGCTGTCAATGCTGTTTGCTATCCTGGGGTCATCTACGAACCTCTTCTTTTCTTTACGATACCCTAGCGTTTCCATTACTCCGGTTATTGCACTCTTACTTGTCCACCCACTTGGTTTACTCTGGGACCGACTATTCAAGCGAGATTCGGATCCTGCGGAAGAATTTGTTGATGGTGTTAAAGTCTCGTCGCAGGACAGTTTAAATGGCGAAACAACTCAAGCCGACAATGCATTATTGAGTGAGAGAGTAGCGCACTTTAAGGCTAGGAGCCTTACTCGTCGCTTGCGATTATATCTTGCGCAAGGGAGGTGGAATGAGAAGGAGCACAGCTGCGTATACATCAGCAGCAATGTATCCTTCGGCTTTGCTTTTGCTACGGACGTTATTGTCGAGCAGACACACTTTTATAACCAGAAAGTGAGCATCACGTATCAACTGCTGCTTATCCTTTCCACTCAGATCTTGGGATATACGTTTGCCGGCCTGGCCCGAAGATTCTTGGTGCGTCCAGGGGGCATGATTTGGCCGGGAACGCTCATGTCAGCTGCGATGTTCACGACATTACATAAAGAAAAGAATGTAGTTGCTAATGGTTGGACGATAACTCGTTGGAAGCTCTTCTTCGTTGTCTGGTTCTCAGCTTTCCTTTTCTATTTCTTACCCGGCCTCCTCATGCCGGCGTTGAGTTATTTCAGCGTCATTACCTGGTTCGCCCCAAAGAACGTCATCATCGCCAATCTTTTTGGCGTTGCTTCCGGCCTCGGCATGTTTCCAGTGACTTTTGACTGGGCTCAGATTGCATATATCGGGTCGCCACTGCTTACCCCTTTCTGGGCTGCAATGAATGTTGTCGGAGGCCTCGTCATCGTCATGTGGATTGTTGCCCCTATTGCATACTACAAAAATGTGTTTTTCTCGTCCTATATGCCTATACTATCATCCTCAGTGTTTGATAATACGGGTAACATATATAATGTCAACAGAATATTGACGCCAGACTTCCTGTTCGATAGAGAAGCGTATCGGAATTACAGCCGAGTATATTTGCCAATTACTTACGTTTTGAGCTATGGCCTTCAATTTGCGGCTCTCGCATCTCTTTTGACACACACCACATGCTGGCACGGTCAGGATATTTGGAGAGAATGGAAGAGGTCTTTGAAGGATGCCGGGGAGGAATCCAAGCCAACGTACAAAGCAATACCCGGGACTTCAAGCGGGGCTGTCAGAGGCTCGTCAACTTCGAACAGAAGTAGCAGACTACGGCTGGAGAGAAGTGATTCACATATGGATAATATAATCAGCCAAGAAGACGTACACAATCGTCTCATGAGGAGATATAAGGACACGCCGCTGAGCTGGTATCTCCTAACATTGGTAAGCATGACTGCAGTTGGAATATTTGTTGTTGAGTAGTAAGCTCCCTCGCTCTATATTTAAAGTCATACTTACGCTTTGGCAGCTATCCAGTCCACTTGCCATGGTACGGGTTGCTACTTGCCTTGGGAATATGCACTATATTGTTTATTCCAATCGGTATTGTTATGGCTATCACAAACCAGCACAGCAGCATTTATTTGATCTGCCAGCTCGTTTGTGGCGCAGTCTTCCCGGGTAGGCCAGTTGCAAACATGGTTTTCGTGACGTATGGGTACATTTCTTCAGCACAAGGCATTAAATTCTCCGCAGACCTGAAGCTTGGCCATTATATGAAAGTGCCACCCCGTATCCTTTTTTCTGTGCAAATGGTGGCCACCGTTGTCTCATCCGTCACTCAGATTGGAGTCTTGAATTGGATGTTTGCTAACGTGCCAAATATCTGCACTCCACAAGCTATCAACGGCTTTACATGCCCCATTGCCCGCGTTCACTTTAACGGAAGCATACTCTGGGGCGTCGTCGGCCCGGGAGAATTTTTCGGCCCAAATGCAACATACCATGCTCTTGTTTGGTGTTTCCCAATTGGAGCGATTACACCTATCCTACTATGGTTATACGCACGGAACAAGAAGAAAAACTTGGTTCGCAAAATCAACCTTCCAGTCCTATTTGGAAGTCTCTCTTGGATTCCGCCAGCCACTGGGCTCAACTTCTCCGTCTGGGCATTGGTGTGCTACATCTTCAACTACCTCATTCGGCGCCGGGCAACCGATTGGTGGTCCAAGTACACCATGACCTTGAGTGCCGCTCTTGATTCCGGTTTGGCTTTCGGGCTGGTAGTCGTGTTTTTTGGATTCATCTTTCCAGGCTGGATGGATAATTTTAAATGGTGGGGAACCGAAGTGTTCAAGCAAGGTTGCGATTGGCAGGCATGTTCTTATAAGAATGTGCCGGATGGCGGTCACTTTGGGCCTGATACGTGGTAATGTTCTTGGTTCTATCATGAAGTTTCACGTTTGGCAAGGTATGCGAGCGATATACATGCACATATATGACAGCATTAGACGTAGGTACGAACATCTTGGGGATAACGGGACATAATTTGAGGGACAAAATACAGTTTTGAGAACATATCATTGGGGCTAGGGGGTATGTGAATGCAGCTCTTAAGGGTCATGGGATTCTTGCCCTCTATGTGCTACATGAGAGTTTTTGTTGCACATCGCAAATTGTTTCTTTTTTCAGCCCTCTATGTCTTGCTGCTAAAGAGATTCCTTTTACTGGCTCTCTATAGGCTATATGAGAGTTTTGTTGCACATCGCCAAATTACTTTCTTTTTTCAGCCCCCTTTATCTGTCCATGTCTTAGATAAGTGGCTGAAGAGATTCCTTTTACTGGCCCTCATGTTTACTACACGAGAGTTTTGTTGCACATCGCAAAATTACTTTCTTTTTTCCAGTTCCCTTGGTCAGTCCATTTCTTAGATAAGCTACTAAGGAGACTCCTTTTACTGGCTCTCATGTGTGCTACATGAGAGTTTTGTTGCACATCAGTTATACGTCATCCTGATAAGAGTTTTGTTACATATCACAAATTGTATTTCTTTTTTTTTTGCCCCTCTTTATCAGTTTATATCTTACTGGCTCTCATGTCTGCCACATGAGTGTTTTATTGCACATCGCAATGTTGTACAAGCCAAATTTTATTTTCTTCTTTTTAGTCCCCCTTTGTCAGTCCCATGTCTTAGAAAGTGGCTGAAGAGATTCCTCTTGCTGGCTCTCATGTCTGCTACATGAGAGTCTGTTGCACATCGCCAAAAAATTTTCCTAGTCTCCCTAAAGAGATTCTTTTACTGGCTCTTAAGAGTTTGTTGCACATCGCAATATTATTTTCTTTTTTTAAGCCCCCCATTTATCCGTCCATGTCTTAGGTAAGTGGCTGAAGAGACTCCTTTTACTGGCTCTTATGTCTGCTACACGAGAGTTTTGTTGCATATCGCAAATTGTTTTTTCCAGTTCCCCTAAAGAGATGTTGCACATCGGTTGTACATCATCACGATAAGAGTTTTGTTATACGTCACAAATTGTTTTTTCCCAGTCCCCCTTTGTCAGTCCATGTCTTAGATAAGTGATTAAAGAGATTCCATTTACTAGCTCTCATGCTTTCTACATGAGAGTTTTGTTGCACATCGCAAATTGCTTATTGTTTTCCCAGTCCCCATGTCATACAGCCGCTTGCACGGTTGGCTTCCCCTGCCCCAAATTTTTTGAGTTCTGGTTGACTAAGGGGTACTCGGCCTACTATCCTAAAAAGAGTAAGCGCAAAGTAATAATCGCACCAATTGACAAGGCTGTCTCACTCATCAAGTGCAACTTTCGAAACCCGTTGGTACGTATTTGGCACGTCCTGCCCAAGTATTGCTGTAACGCGGATAGGTAGTAACTGCACTTATCCCTGTCATCTGTCTAGGCATAAACGGCACTGATCTGATTGCCCAAAGTCAACGCTGCAAGTTCCCAGGCTGATATTCCACTCTAAGT
This sequence comes from Oidiodendron maius Zn, assembly GCA_000827325.1. Lineage (NCBI taxonomy): Eukaryota > Fungi > Ascomycota > Leotiomycetes > Myxotrichaceae > Oidiodendron > Oidiodendron maius. Next base: position 2,626,769 of record KN832870.1, on the reverse strand, counting down.
CCCCTGCATGGAGATGTAGCTGTAGGAGGTTGATGGGCTTGATTTTGGTGGCTGCTTTGTGACTAAATATGTCTTAATCTAAGGTTATCACTCAGTCAATCACTACAGAACTTATCTTTATCTGTTTATAAGCTAGGAGAGAAAGTAGGGATATAAAGTGTACACTTCTCCCTTCCTCAAGCATCATTAATACAATATCCATTTAATAGTATATAAAGACTCCTGGCAGTAGGTATTAATCTTGACTTATAATAACATGATTGTGCCTAATTTTATCCTTCAACTACCGTCTAAAGTTTGAAACCATGAAAGTCCAACTCATTGCCCTCTTAAGTCTAGTGGTGTTAGTGATTGCTGCACTAGGTATTGAGATGCTTGACTCTGAATCTAAGCGGGATTCTATGCCACAGGTATGAAATAGCTTGATTTTGGAGAAATACTTTGGCATATCGGGCTGACGGGTGACTTTGTTGCTGGAAAGAGGAGGTAAGTGAAGTATATCACATGGCTGTGACTAGCTAAAGTGTTAGGCTAACGAATGATTGTGTTTCTGAAAATAGTGTGTAAGTAAAACATATCTAGCGGTTGTGACTAATTGAAGTGCTGGGCTAACGAATGACTTCATTACTGAAAATAGGATGTAAGTAAAGCATATCTTACGGCTGTGACTAGCCGAAGTGCCGGGCTAATGGTGACTTCGTTGCGGAAACAGTGTGTAAGTGGGCTACATCTCCTAGCTTCTTCCATTCATTAGGGGTTCAAAACGTGGCTGGGCTATACACAGGTACTAAATATAATAAACAGTAGGCGCGGTTGCTCGCCTTTCAACAGTATGTACAAATTCTGGGAGAGGCTCTGATATTTGAAGGTTGTGTTACTAACTATATCTTAAAGAGGAGGTCCTCAAGCTAGATCGTGTCAGTAGTGACAGAAGAGGCAGTGGGAAATATTTCGATTTGATCTCTTGGTTATTAAGGCAAATTTGCATGTATTAGTCGTGTTTTCTGTTGTGGAAGAAGGACATGGACTCGCTCATTTTGGCAAATGCTGAGTCGACTAGCTTTACCTACCGATCACACCTCAACCATTACTTCTATTCACGTGTATGAAGTGCTACTCGGTAATGCCGCCGATGTCAATGTACACGGATGCTACTATTACGGCAACGTGATCCAGGCGGCATTGACACAAGGCCATAGCAAGATCGTCAAGCTGCTGCTTAGTAAGGCGCCGACTCCTTGTAGTATTGTTTCAACCTCCTCCTCTCAAATACATATACAGACACGAAATTCAGTTGAATCTGCATTTGCAACCATTGTCTATAGAAAAGCAGGCCAGGCCAACAATTTAATATAGCCTCTCGACTTCCATTACGAACGAGCCTCCCGATTTGCCGGACTATCAATAACCTTCCAATTGCCGGTCAAAACTTTCTGATCTATCAAATTCCCATCTGGGCCGACTTCCAAAGTACCAATGGCATTCCCCTCCTTGTCTACAAGCATCGCTTGAGTCCCCTGCTGTACGTGGTACAAGCGCACTTCCACGTCTTTGGAATAGTCATAAACCGTCCTCCTCTCATAAGAAGCACCCAGCACTAAAACAGTGTTCTCGCGGACATAAAGTGGCAATGAATCGAATTCATGCTTTTCCTTGAACCAACCAGGGCCGCGTTTCGTCTCATTTGTAAAGAAGTTTGTCCATTGTCCAGCGGGGAGATAGAACTCAACATCCCCTGACTCTTCAAATATTGGAGCAACTAGAAGGTTGTCGCCAAACATGAATTGTCGATCTAAGAACCAAGATGTTGGATCATCTGGAAACTCAAGGCACATGGCCCTCAAAGAGAGCGGTATTCCTAATTGGACAGCTTTTTGAGCCTGTGAGAAAATATACGGCATGAGCCGAGCCTTTAATGCTGTCCATTTAGCCAACGTTCTAGAACAGCCCTGTTCAGACTTGTCATCGTTATCGACAGTCCATGGCACCCGAAAGGAGTTACTTCCGTGAAGCCGACTGTGTGAGCAAAGCAGGCCGAACGCGACCCAGCGTTTGTAGATCCATGGGGGAGGATAACCTTCAAAGCCACCAATATCAACCGACCAGAAAGAGTAGCCAGATAGGCCTAGAGAAAGCCCTCCACGAACAGATTCCGCCATGGCTTCTGGTGTTGACTCGCAATCACCACCCCATTGCAGAGGAAACCGATGCGTGCCGGCAGTTGCAGCGCGCGCAAACAGTACAGCCTCGTTCTGGCCGTATCTGGCTTGTAAAGTCTCGTAAACAATTTTGTTATACAGAAATGAGTAATAGTTATGCATTTTCCTTGGGTCCAGAGAAGAGTCATACCACTGTACGTCCAAAGTCGGAATCCGCTCAGCGAAGTCTGTCTTAATAGCGTCTATTCCTTTCTCGAATAACGCATTTAAACAAGCAACATACCATTCTACAGCCTTGGGATTTGTGAAGTCTATTATTCCCATTCCGGTTTGCCACAAATCCCATTGGAAAATATCACCATTCTTGCGTTTCAGGAGGAAGCCTTCGGTTGCTGCATGCTGGAAAATAGGTGATGCCTGACCCAGGTACGGGTTTATCCAGACACAAACTTTATTGACAAGTCCTGAAAATTTTAGGTAACAGCGCAATATTTTTAACGTCGGATACCATACCTGAAGACTTTAAGCGTGTAATTTGAGCTTTTGGGTCAGGAAACATTTCCGAGTCAAATTCAAAGTCGCACCAGTGAAATGCTTTCATCCAGAAGGAGTCAAAATGAAAGACTTCAACTTGGATGTCACGAGCCTTCATCCCTTCCAGGAAAGAATTGACAGTCTTTTCGTCGTAATTCGTAGTGAAACTTGTGCTCAGCCAGAGTCCATAGCTCCAAGCGGGAACCTTCCCGGGTCTGCCTGTTAGTATCGAATACTTCTGTAGCACTTCCTTTGGTGTGGGTCCATGTATGATATACCTATATATCTTTGTCAGCCTGTCTTCTGACAAGTCTCTTATCAAATAAAAGTGTGGTTTATTTACCATTTCAGCCTCTGCCCTTCTACACTTGTTTGGACTCTGCAGCTTCTCTCACTGCCGACTTCGAGCTCGACTTTATCAGGCGTGTCAATGAAAATGCCGTATCCTCGAGAACTGATCCACAATGGGACATTTTTGTATGCCTGCTCGCTGGATGTGCCGCCATCTGCGTTCCACAAAGTCACGGCCTGACCCACTTTATTGAAAGCCCCAAATCTTTCACCAAGTCCATGCACAGTCTCGCCTACGGAGAGCGTCGTTTGAGTAAAGATATAATGATGGAAATCTCTCATATCTCCTGTCTGCAGTGGGTTGGTAGGCACCGGGGTGTATGCAAGTCCCACACTGCGATTGAGCAGCGAAGTAAGCTCCTTCGAACTGTCGGTGGCATGGAATCGAATATCAAACTCATGGTTTGTTGTTTTGGCAGTTGCAGACAATGATCCAGAGGAGAGAGTGATCGAGTCATCATTTTTCATCACTTTGATATCTCCGGTTTCTGGCTTGCCGCCAGGGAAAAGATCAAAATGGGGTCCAGGATTGCATGCTCCTTTCCAATGAGTAACCTCCACAGATATTACCCCGTCAAAATGAGCCTCAAGATCCTGATGTAATGTTAGCCTTACTAATCATATGCCATGCTTCACCAGCTTCGGCATACCTACTATACTTAAGGTACTGAGATTCAAAGAGTCACTTCGTGCCCGAATCTTCTTCGTAGGACAGAATAAGCTTAATTGCTTTCCATCTCCACGCTCCGTGACCGAATACACTTCTTCGGCGTACTCGGACCGTATATCTTGGGCTTGGAGCCACATTCCATCACGGAGCTTCATGATTGCAGCCTGTCCTTTGCAGATAACTCCCAACAAGCTTCAGAGTAAATGGCAGAGAAACAATACTAGAACCCGGAAACCGGAAACACAAACCTTGAGAGGGCTCGGCATACTGTTCCTAGGTACCGCATTGTATTTTGCCTAAGTTGAAGCACCCTCTTGTCAATGGTGGGGTTAAAGCTACGAGGCGGGGACCAGGAGCTCTAGCACGCTTTCGGCGGAGAATTAATCCGATATGAGATCTTCAGCCGAACCTCCTTTCCACGAATCAGTTCATCTTCCACTTTTCAATGTTTTCTCCCAGCTCTTGTCTACTAGATAATGTTAAAATTTTGCCCAGAAAGAGGTCTACCACGACGCATGCAGGGGCTACCGGGTGCGGGGAAACCTGCTTTTCCGTACCCAGCCAATCTCTAGCTGGGTAATAACGGAAATATCCTTCCAGATGCCTTGAAGGAGCGTTAGTTTTTTAGCCTTTATTGGTGATCACAGCAGAGATTTAATAAGGCGGCGGAGATCACGCAAATCTATCCGAAGAGGTGCATGGGCAAACCATGGACAGAGCAGATATAAGAGGGGTGGGTAGAAGCGGTCTCTGAGCAATGGGTCAGCACCATTACCCATCCAAATCTTTAGTAATTGGTATTTTACAGCTTCCCAGGCAATACATAATACTTAGCGATCATGCGGCTTCTATGGGCGTGGGCATCGACGCTTGTCTCCTCCGTAGCAAGTGCTGCAGTTGCGGATGGTGGCCGAACGCCAGTCTACAAAAACCCCAAGGCGAGCATCGATGATCGAGTAGCTGATCTTCTCTCCCGCATGACAATTGAGGACAAGACGGCTCAATTGGTCCAAGGAGATATATCAAACTGGATAAATACGACAGATGACTCCTTCAATGCGACGGGTTTGGCGTGGAACATGGCAACCAGAGCTGGTCAATTCTACGTGGGATACCCAGTTGATCAGCAATGGATTGCGAATGGCGTAAAACAGGCGCAGGACTACCTGGTATACAACACGACTTTGGGTATTCCAGCATTGGTCCAGACTGAGGGTATACACGGATTCTTGATTGGGAACGCGACAATATTCAACTCACCGATCGCCTATGCGTGCTCTTGGAATCCCACACTGGTCCAGAAGATGGGTGCAGCTATTGCTCAAGAGGCCAGTGCCCTCGGTGTTAATCAAATCTTTGGTCCCCTTGGAGACTTGGCCCGAGAACTGAGATATGGAAGAGTAGAAGAGACGTTTGGAGAAGACGCCTATCTTGCTGGGGAAATTGGCTATAGTTATATCAAAGGTGTGATTATATGAAACAAACCTAAGCCATTTCTTTGTGCTAAACTTCATAAAGGACTGCAGGGTGGAAATGTCAGTGCAACGGTCAAGCATTTTGCGGCCTTCGCGTCGCCGGAACAAGGACTCAACACCGGACCTGTGCATGGTGGAGAGAGAGAACTTCGCACAACATACCTTCCCTCATATAAGCGCCAGATCATCGATGGAGGAGCCTATTCGATAATGTCAGCATACTCGTCATACGATGGTGTTGCTCTCATTGCCAATCATCACATTTTAACGGATATCCTGAGAGGAGAATGGGGCTATGACTACTGGGTTACCAGTGACGCCGGAGCTACGGACAGAATCTGCAACGGGTTCCACATGTGTGAATCGGACCCACTTGATTCAGAAGCAATAGTTATGTATGCTCTACCGGCTGGGAATGACGTGGAAATGGGAGGTGGCTCGTACAATTTTGAAATCATCCCAAGCCTGGTGAAGTCCGGCAAGTTGGATATAAATATTGTCGACACAGCTGTCTCACGCCTTCTACGTGCCAAATTTGCTATGGGACTATTCGAACATCCATACACTGGGGTCCCCGCAAATGAAACGGCATCTTACATACACACTCCCGAGAACATTGCTCTTGCTCGGGAGCTGGACGCAGAATCGATCGTCTTACTAGAGAATCACAATGATGTACTCCCTCTCTCGAAAACCGCCAACATTGCTGTCATCGGTCCTATGGCATATGGATTTATGAATGTATGTTCCCATACGTATAAATGAGTCTGGCTAAACAATCTTTTAGTACGGAGACTACGTTGTAAACGGAAGCTACTTGCGTGGGGTTACCCCTTTGGATGGCATTAAAGCAGCCAGCAGTGGAGGTATACAGCTCTCAGTCAAATCCAAGTACAGTCTCTGATATGTAATAGATATCACATATGCTCAAGGTTGCGAGCGATGGTCAAATGATCAGTCTGGGTTTCCGGAGGCAATTGCTGCCGCAGAAGCGGCAGATGTAGCTGTGGTAGTGGTCGGAACTTGGTCGGTAAGCTAATGCTCCCTTGTCGCGGGTTACTCGATACTAAATCTAAGTGCACAGCGTGACCAAAATCAACTCTGGCAAGGCCTGAACGCGACGACTGGAGAGCACGTTGATGTCGCATCTCTCAATCTGGTCGGAGCTATGCCATACTTGGTTCAGGCTATCATCAACACCGGCAAGCCAACTGTAGTTGTTTTCTCATCTGGAAAACCGATTACCGAACCATGGATCTCATCTAATGCATCTGCTCTTGTCCAACAGTTCTATCCTTCTGAACAAGGTGGGAATGCACTAGCTGATGTTTTGTTTGGAGATGTGAATCCGAGCGGCAAACTATCTGTGGGGTTCCCATATGATGTAGGGACAACTCCCATCTATTACGATTATCTAAATACAGGTAGAACCGTATCTCCAGGCATGGCATATCCAAATGGGACTCTAGTATTTGGTCATCAATATGTACTGAATACCCCAGTACCGCTCTATGAATTTGGCTATGGGAAGTCCTACTCAACATTCGAGTATTCCTCATTAACACTCTCGAAGACGAAGGTCTCAGCAAGCGATACTATCACAGCTACCGTGAAGGTTACCAACAACAGCAACCGTGATGGGACGGAAGTAGTGCAGCTCTACGTCCAGGATGTGATAAGCAGCGTCGTGGTCCCAAATATGCTGCTTAAAGGCTTTTCCAAAGTCCCCATAAAGGCAGGACAGACGGTCACTGTGGAAATTCCGCTCGATGTTCAAGATGTAGGCCTTTGGGACATCAATATGAATTATGTGGTTGAACCAGGAGACTTCATCGTTCTGATTGGAAGCTCCAGTGCAGATCTGAGGGCGAATACTACCTTTACTGTCCTCTAGTTCTCCATAACACATCCAAATATATGAATCGACTTCTATAACCCGTTTATTCGCCCTTGCGATATGAAACTTCTTACTGCGGTAATGTCTAATTGCTGTCGATATCTATGCCGTCCCTTCAAATAGGGGTAGCGACCCGCCTGCCATGTCACACAAGAAGCGAGTGGAATACCTCCCACACATGAGGAATTCTAGACTCTCGCTTATACCGCCTCTTTCCAGTTATTTCAAGGTTTCACTTTCGCCTCCTGATTCAGATCGGCGCTTGCGGAACATTTCTCGTGCCTAGACTCGACGCCAAAAACTACAAGGGAATCGATCTTCAGGGGTTTAAACTAGAAGGTAGAAGCCCATACATATATGGTGGGGTAATTATGGAGAAGCGGGTACCCTAGAAGACATAGCCACGAGGAGGTCTTTGGAGAGAACGCTGCAAAGAGTAGGAATAAATGTTTGGATTAAATTGGTGACATATTGTTATACGAACATGTGAAGTTGGGACCTGGGGAAATCTCACTTCGGGACTGTGATATGCATTTTGGCATCGCCAATTTATTCCACAGTAGCAATGTAAGTATATTTTAGCTTACATATTGTATACTTGAGTATATTCCTTCTATTCGAGCGCTCTGTGCGCCATGCTCAATATCTAAGCCCAAGAATCTCTAATGAATATTCAACGCCGTGGCCATGATGTAAAATCGCGTCGTGCAGTCATTGACTCACAATTTCTTTGCACTTACAATACACTTCCCTTCCAACCATCTGGCAAACCTGACGGTTGGCTTGTCCACAGCCCTCCAAAACAAATCTGCTACGCATATGATGACTGGTAAGTAAAGCATCAGCCCAGCTATCCAATTAAGGTGACGCCCCAAAAATGACGCCTTTGAGAAGAATGAATCCAGAATTGGTAGCACATGGGGCTCCAATACTGTAAGGCATAGATTATGCGTGAGATACAAGGCATATGATATCCTGCCCAGATATTGAGCGATCGGGTTGGTGAAAAAATCCTGAAGAAATCGAACCTGAGTGCAAGCAGCCACGATCTGGAATGCTCCTAGACAGAACCATACCCTTTGACCTTCATATGGCTCGGGGGTGTGGGAATCCAGAACTCGGAGGCCCCATACCTCGCTAACATGGTCATTCGTCCACGAAGCGATGAATAGTCCGCAAACCACATTTCCCATCCAGAACGCCTGAACCAGCCTTTGCATAATCTTAGAAGCACTGGCGCAGCGAATTGGTGCGTTGTCAAATGTGAACTTAGGAAGCTCAGTCGGGCTCAATGTGGGCGAGAGGAGAGACTGGTCCTGAAGTATAGTGACTTCGGCAAGGAACATACCGCCCAGAAACTCCAGAGTATAGAGCTCTCCAGAGTAGAAGCAAAACGTCATAACGCCAGCTAATATGAAGAGGCGAGCGTTCGCGACACAGCGAGATAAGCCCAGAGTGGCTATAAAGAGCAGGAGAGACTGTGCAAACTCGACTGGAATAGTCCATAGCGCAGGATTATATACTGGAGCAGCATAAGATATATCACTTATGGCCCATGATGCCCAAAGGAGCCTCCAGCAAGTCTTTCGCCAGTGTGATAGCTGATAATATAAAGTCATGAAAGGTGAGGCGTATCTGTAATCGGAAACGCCGTAGTATACAGTGAGCGCCATGACAAAGAGCGTGATGAATGAGGGAACGAATAGGCGGATGCCTCTTCTGAAGACGGAGGACGAAAGTGTTGACGATAGAGCAGCATATTGTTGTGAGTGGATTTGTTTGAGTGGTTTGAGAGCCAGCACATATCCAGAAATAATGAAGAAAATATGTACCATGGGTCGAGCAGAATAGATCACCCGGAGGAAGGGTAATTGAAGAGGTGATGACGAAGCACCATTTTCGTACAAGCCGTATGGTTCGGTCCACCAGCCCAGATTCTCCTCCGTATAATGTCCCATAAACACAATAAAGGATGCAAATCCACGGAGACCATCGAGATAAGATGTCGGGTGTATTCGGTAGCTTGTAGAGGCGGCATGGCGAAGTTTTGACTGTATGAAGCTCGGAAGAAGGCTAAATACCAATTTCTGGAGAAGTCTCTTTGCTGAGCTGAAGGGACTCTGCTTCTGGGGGGGAAGAGGCTCTGTCTCGAGGAGAGCCAAGATCATCTGGCTGTGACAACTGTCTTTGATCATGGCCACAGTCAAAAGCTAAGTCGACGCAGTTGATGATAGGTACCCAAAATGTCAAAGTTGCCAAACAAGCTAACAATAAATAAAGAGCGGGTAATGAAACTGATAAGCAGAGATCTGAGTGCTAGTACATAAGAAAGTCTGTGACGAGTTGCTTCAGCTGGTCAACAGCAGAGAGTGTCCGGACGGAGCATGGTGGCCAGAGGGAAGTGCGGACGTTAAGGAATAAGAAGCAATAGCACTGCCTTGCAAGTGACATTCTGCCTCGTATTGCCTAGCCTGTGGGACAGACATTGTGTATGATCATCATCTCCCTCCACCATGCCAGTCCCACAAATCCGGCATCGAATGGCTGATGCCGGATGCGTGGCCCACAGGGTGGACCAAATAGCGCGTAGGTAGGTAGGCACGTAAGCCACCCAATACGCAATTCAAACGGCTAATGTAGTGCAATATTATCATGGCGAGCAATTCCCATGGTTAAAACTGACAGTTCTAGTGGAGACTTGAGAATGCTGAAACGAATCGAGGGTGATCGCTCAGGGATCGACAGCACGCATGGGCTGCTAGTCCCGCGGAATGGACGACAGGGGAGTCAATATTTGATGGAATGTTGGCTGCGGTATATTATCGGGATATTGTCTTTTCTTGGCATAAATCTTGGCCGTTATTGGGACAGAAAGGACGCCGGCGAATTCCAGCGTAGAGGATGAAATGGCCATAACCATACACAGCAGAGACCCCGAGATACCCGTGGGTACTCCAACCAGCCCCTATTTTGGCGCGGGTATTTGTACTATAAGGTAACCCGGCATCTGACGTCATGTTACGATTGTGGTTCAAGGCCCCGTCTTTTACCTTATGAAGTAAAAGCGAATTCAATGGAAAACACTATGATGCCCTAAAACACCTCACCATGCACTTGGCTCCCCCTATTTTTGATATACATAACTCGGCTGTGCCTTCTGGTAACCCAAAATACACTATCGCTTGCTCAATCTCCTACATGTGTGGAGATAGACTTAACATATCCGGTTAAAGGTGCATTCTCAATCCCCGTTCAGCTCTCATCCTGTTCCTCCACCACTGCCGGCGTCCTCCTCTCATTCCTCCTCTTCGGTCTCCGATGTCGTGAGCTGCTAATGTTGCTGGCTGAATCGTCAGGGGCCAGCTCGCTCTGCAACTCATCAATAACATCGCAGTCGCTCTCACTCGCCATCTCGCTGTCATCTCCCCATTGCAGTCGTTCGTATCCAAACCTAATGCCAGTAGACGCGATACCCGGAGTGCTTGCAGATATAATATCGGGGTGGCTGGTCCTCCTCGACTGCATAGCCATTGACAAGCCAGCACCTCGCTCACGAAGCGCTTGCCGAACTAGCTCCGCTTTGCGGTGTAAGCCTTCAAAGGCATCCTCCAACATCTCCATGCCAAGATAGATCTCCCGCTCTACCTCTGCCAGCGTCGCAATTTCTGTTTCTTCATCGTTCGATACGGGATGTCGGAGCTGTGAGAATGGAGTGGGCCCCCGAGATGGAATGCCTGTAGGTGAAAAGGTCTGAGAGCGCATGGCCGAAAACGGAGTGGTTGTCCGAGAGAAATTGCCCTGGCGCATTCCAGACACTGGACCGCGAGGTGAGTTGCCATTTAATGGAGTAGGCCCTCGTGAGATCGCTGGGGATTCAAGCTCGGACTCTGCCCCAGACCACAAAAACCCGTCGAACCGCCCCGAAGTGAGGATTTCCCACTCAGACGTACTTATACTCGACAGAGTGGCCAGGAGATGGTGGACAATGGGGTTCTTCACAAGGTAAATAGCGGCCTCGGGATCTCGGGGTGGCATTGGTAGGCGATATAATCGTTGCAAAGAGTGCACCGTCTTCATTATAAAATCAGATCGAGGTTTCCGGAGTGGAGTTGGCGCTCGTGACGTAGACTGCAAATTTGTCCAGCCAGAAAGGAGGGCATTAAATATAGGTCTGTCCTGTTGCTCCAGGTGGGTGACAATGGCGAAGGATAGAGTCTCATCGTCAACCTCCTGTGGAGGTGCAGCGATGGTCTGTGGACAACTAGACAACCACCTGTCTACCGCGAGTTTGGTCTTCCTTGACTGTTGCAGATAATGCTCGCGGAACTCTTCTGCCACATCTGGATCTATCTTCACTGGAGACGCGGGCCGGGTAGGATCTGCTCCAGCTCGTTGCTGGTCTGATAACCCAAGCCCAGTGAGGTCCTCTCCTGTCTTCACTCCGAGAGTAGCGAAGTCAAAAGCTGGCCATATAGGAAGTTCACGTCTCCCACTGACCCATTCCAAAACGTCCCCCCATCCTAGGCCCTTATTCCCTTCGTCTTGATCTGATTTTTGACACATAACACAAGTGCATCCCTCAGACGACAGATCCCTGTTGAAAACATTCTCGAGTCGGTCAAGTAGTCTCCTAGCAACGGATCTATATCCCGTTGCAACAGCTAAAGATCCATTCTTATTAAGAACAGTCTCATATTGGTCCAACACAGTGTAGAATGGCCCAAATATTCTCTCAATCTCCGAAGGCATAGGGGTAGCTGCCCTCGGTGTGCTATTCTGGACTAAATAATTAGGTGTAGTGGAGAGCAGTTGCTTCGATACTGGGCGTAGTAGTCCTCCATTTTGTAGCAGATAATCGACGCGGGGAACATTGATTGGCACATTAGGAGGAGGTGGTGGTGGTGGCGGCATGGGCGAGTCATAGGCGCTGAGATCAGTTTCCGAAGATTCGAATGGAACATACGGAGAAGGCGAGGGTGTCGGTTTAATATCTGTTGCGGATATCGGAGGGAAGTGCTGGGTCGGTGTTGGGGTCATAGGCGACGAATCCTGAGCGGAATCTGGTGAGGAGTATCTATCTAAGGTGGGAGGCGCTTGTCCAGACACATCAGATTGGTTGGCTTTGGGTGCAATAATTGCACTTGAGCTCGTCAGCTCGGTATTATCACTGCTGTCCTTCTTTGCGTCATGTTCTTTCTCACTCTTTGCGGCGACTTCTTCAGTCGTGGTCCTTTGTATCTTCACTGCGGTACTTGCTTTTGAGGTCTTGGACTTGGATGACAGCTTGGAACCATCATTCTCCTTCCTGATCCGCCCAAACCACGAGCTCCTAGAACTAGGTCGCTCTTCGGTCTCCTCATCGTCACGTAGCTTCGATATCCGTGTAGGTGTCTCTCTTCTTTGGTTTGAAAATTCGGTCTCCGGAGGGCTAGGAGGTCTCGCATCCTTTGAGGTATTCGCTCTCTCAGGAAGTGGATCCGTAGATTTTGATCCGGCCTTTGCGTCTGACCCAACATCCGTCGACTCTGGCGTGTATGGATTTGTCTTATCCTTCGCTGCCGTCACGATATCCTCTCTGCTGTTCACCGCTTCCTTGCTGAATGCTTTATTGAAACTCGGATACGGGAGGCTTGTTCTCGAGGCGGATCCAGGGGTCGATGCCGTGCGTGCCAGCTCGGGGACTAATTCGGCCATGGTTGAAGCAGGTTGTGGCTCTTGGTCCTTGTCCTTGTCGCGGTCCTTGTGGTGACGGCGGGGCGACTTCACGACGTCACTCGTTTCAGGGTAGGTAATCTTGGACTTGGAGCTCTTGGACGATCTATGTGGGCGACTGGAGCTCTTCTCTGACTTTGAGCGATGTCGTCGCTCGCTCGGCCGCTCTTCAGAATCGTTATCGCGATCTTTGTGAGGCATGTTGTTATGGTGGGTGGGGAGATCGCACAGGCGCTTAGAGGGATTCTCTGGATGGTCGAGACGTGCGCCCACCAACAATCTATGTAGCGAGGAGCTCCAGTATTGCTGACTTGCCTCTGCGTGTAAACATGGACGCAAAGAACATCGGGGGTGCAAAAAGAAGCAGCTTAAGGTAGCAAAACAGAAGTGGCTGAGGGTGATGCTGAGGGAGCGAGGATAGATGAGCTGTCAGGTACGCCGCTATTGGTGAGGGAGGCTGTCGCAGCGCATAAAAGCGAGAGCAGACCGTGCAACGGCCTAAGTTATACACCCACGCACTCCGACACTACGCAAGGGAGGTGAAACTGAACAAAATGGGAGTCGCAGTCGGCAGGAATCGATAGAACAAAAGTCAACGCTGCTACACACACTGTTTAAGTGCGGACAGGGCGGTATTGATTGCGGTATAGGGTACCTTTTACATCTAACACGTGCAACTAAAATGAATGTATCTGATACCTAAAGGATCCCCGCCTCGGCACGGAAGCGGGCACCAGCGGCCCATCCCTCGAAGCCGAGGATTAGCCACAAGAGACATAACAAGGAAAACCACCAGAGAAGGAGAGATAGATCTATGGTTCTAAGAATTTCCCCTCTCATTTTGCACCTCGTCCCCAAACTCTATCTTCATATCTAGCGCCTTCCAATCCTCTCTCCGGATATCATATACTACCTCAGCGAGCACCCCTCTCTCAGGATCCATCACCAGTTTGTCCTCCTCGCGGGCTCCAAGACTCTTCATCAGCGTACGCATGGCAAAGTTTACCTTCATCGTCCCCGTGCTAATCGGGACGTGGAAATCAAAGCCAATCTGAATCAGCACAGACATGGCTATCTTTCCAATGCCCCGGCCCCGCACCACCTCATTCAAGAGGATGCCGATGCTCGCAGAGCCATTAGATGTTGGCCAGACATCTCCATAGCCAACAACTTTACCTTCAAACTCAACGAGGACCCCCAGTGCCTTAAATTTAATATTGGCTTCATAATAGCAAGCCTCTGATTCTGCTTGCCATTTGGCGATGGCGGCATCATCCCACACCTTATCTTTCGTGTCCTGCAACTCATTGTTCTTTGGATCCGTGATGATCGGCGTCCAGCTGTCGAAGTGAGATGGGGTTGCTCGATAGAATTTGAGAGATGGGTAAGAAGGCACTGTCACTATCCACTCCCGTAAGAAGTACTTCGAATGCTCTGGCAGAGAAACTTTCTTTCCACACTCGCTTGCCATAATATGTTTAGGTATGTTCCTCTATATAATACATATGTTTTCGGCGCCGATATTCAAAGGGGATGTATATTGGAACTAACCAATGTCGATAATGATTTGAGATAAATTTTGACCTGCTTCTGTTATGGCAAGACTCACATTCATAGAAACTGAGCGCGTGAGTCAACAACGAGCAAGGCTGCGCTACCTAGCTAAGGTTATCAAGGATATGCTTATATAATGGTATTGCGCTGTATAAAACCCCACTTTAGGTGTTGTAGCAGCTTATAACCTAACCGTAATTTACTACTCTTTTATGCTGAATACCAGGTTTATCTTTCCCTGCGCACCGTATCTCTGATAAAGGCAATTATTTGCCAACACACGTGACTACTAAAGATGAGACTCCACCACACCAGGTCGAGAGATGTATGAAATTAAATTCTCGCTCAGTCATACGACAGATAGGTACCTCAAGCTTTATTCGATTTCCTTGAACCAGGGCATGCAGGTGGTCCATGATGGAGACTATTGGACCCACGATAGATGACAAAGAATATATATATCTAGTATATTGTCTAGATAGGAATTTGGTTTTTTGGACAGAGCAACCATCTTCTGATGAATCCTCTATATCATGATGCACGATATAGATACTCATTGAAACAGGCTTGGCATTCGGCTGGGTGGGCCTGTTCCGTCTTCATCGTCCAGGCACATCGAAAGCATGTAGCCCAAGCCCTCCCAACTTGGGTCGCAGTCCGTTGTCAATCATCGCATCTACTGTATCTGATTCTGAATATTGTAGCTTTACGATGTCCACATTGCTCGCAAAACATAAATTCACATTGGGGAAGTATGTGATAGTAATCTTGTAAGGTTCCTCGCCTCCAAAGTGCGGTATTCTTGTTGAGGCCCTCGTCCACGACAGTCTCGTCAAAGGAATAAACGGCAAGCGAGTATAATTGCGAGTTAATGGCTAGTTAGATGTACAATGGAAGATCAACTAGGAAAGTTTTTGCTATCAGTTTAGTTCCTGCCAACCCCATAAGCATCTTCAAAGTCTGACAGGTCATCTGCTAGACAAACGAGGGGTCCTGAAGGCCATTCTGCGGCAAGAGAAGCCTACGATCCTAACAAGTTCACAGCAAAGAAAGCAAGAGACAAAGGCTGACAAGAGGTCATTACGATGGCTTATATGTTGACCTCAACACAGTGAACGCGTTCTCCCGTTAGGAAGATCGCAGGGACAGGGGGGGGGGGGATATGTGATAATATAACTTGGACCACTTTTAACATACAGTACGTCAAAAGAGAGGACTCCGGAACCAGTTGCCTTAAATAGCCAAATATGCCCTAGGGGCCTACATATCTGCTGAGATCGCCAGACTGAGCCTGTCGCTGGTAGCAAGAAAGCGGTGTGACCTGGGATGTCTGAAAGACGGGGTATCCTTGCGGCCGACGACCCAAAGTAACTGGCGGGGTTTCTGCTTATTAGTAGATCTACCAGATTCATCAGTGTCAGCCACAGCGATGCCGGAGTAGATCCTCATTTTTTTAATCGAGATACAACACTACGGATCTGCTCCTCTTCATGTGCTGCCCCTTCCGTGACTTTGACTGTTGTGCTCGGGCGACAATCACCTTTGATCGAAGGGCCGCAGATAGACGGAGCGATGGAATCCCAGACTGGAGTGACCACATTATTAGGGATACTCTGCACGGCTTTCATTGCCCTCGTCGCCAGCTTCGTTCTCAAAGATGGCTCCAAGTCGAGTCTCTACTGCGTGCCTAAAGATTCCCCATTCTTCATTTCCACGTTAAATCCTGCCGTTTCGCATGCAAAATGTTTTCGTTTTCAGCAGGGCCTATTCACAGATGTCTTGGAGAATCATCCCACTTCCAATGAGAATGAAATTTTGCTTTTAAATGGCTACGTGCTGCCTGGAATCATCGAATCTCATGGCCACATCTTGCAGTATGGTGAAATGCTTGAATCTGTTTCTTTATTTGGCACACGGAGCATCGACGACGTGAGGACAAGAATAAAGGACTTCTTGAAGACCCACAAAGGGGAAGGATACGGAACCCGTGAGAAGTGGATCCGTGGAGTTGGGTGGGATCAAACCCATTTTGGAGGAGTAATGCCCACCGCAGTACGCCACTTTCTACTTGGCCTTGAACAGTATAATACGTCTAAAGTTATCCCATCACTAATATAGAATAGAAAGAGCTTGGCCAGGACCCCACCTTAACGAACCTCTATATCATGCTCGACCGTGTCGATGTTCATTGCGTGTGGACTTCGCAGAAAGTTCTGGACCTACTCCCAGACCCATTGCCAGATGCTCCACCTGGCGGGGTGGTTGTAACAGATCCTGGATTGGGAGTGTTTTGTGATAATGCAATGGACAGTATCATATTCCCCTACGCCCCAAAGCCAAACGTCGAGCAAAAGAGTCGATGGGTCGAAACAGCTATGTCTGAATTAAACAAAGTTGGCATCGTTGGTGTAGGAGATGCAGGCATGAGGCCAGATGACATCGCTATTCTCGAGCTTATGGCTGAGAATCAGCAACTCACCATTAGGATTAATGTTATGGTTGAGTGCAAGAAGCGAAACACGTTCTGCCCTAAGGAGCTACAGGGCATGAAGCTTCTCAATGCTCCAAACGGGCTCAGAAATCAGATGTTACTCCTTCATGGAGTAAAACTCTTTGCCGATGGAGCCTTAGGGTCCTGGGGTGCTGCGATGATAGAGCCATATTCTGATAAGCCAGATATAAGCGGTACTATGCTTATAAATGAGACTGCATTGACCACAGTGGTTTCCGACGTATGGGCATATTAACTCCTCATTCGGTCCGGACTAATCTTCGATAGTGGTACAATGCTGGGTTCCAGGTGAGCATACACGCAATAGGAGATTTGGCAAATCGAGCCGCAATCGACGCTTTTGAATCCGTTCTTGGTACTAGCTGCAAAGCGTGCAACATAGAGCGACTGAGGATCGAGCATGCCCAAATAATTGTTAGTGCTCTCCTCTATCAAACCTGAGCAAGATTTTGTGCTCTATGCTAACTTCGCGCCAGCATCCTGATGATCAAGCTCGAATAGCCAGAATGGGCATCATCCCAAGCATCCAGGCAGGCCTCCTCTCTCCATATTCCTCAACATCAAGAAACAATAGCAATTAACAAATCTATGTAGCCTACCCACGCTACATCGGACATGGCATACGCCCTCTCTCGTCTCGGTCCCGAGCGTCTAGGCCACTCTGCCTACCGCATGGCGTCATATTTCCCAACCCACAAAGATCCAAACGGTTATCCCGGCCCCGTCCTGGGCTCAGACTTTCCCGTTGAGCCACCAAATCCCTTCCATGGCATGTACGCTGCTGTCGCACGTCTTGACCCTGCGACAGGCACTAGTCCCTCAGGCGAAGGCGGTTGGTACCCGCAAGAAGCGATAACAGTAGAGCAGGCTCTACTGGGGTTCACACGGAATGCAGCATACGGCTGGTTTCGGGAGAATGTAACGGGAGCCATTGAAGTCGGGAAGTGGGCAGATTTCATCGTCGTTGACAAAGATGTGTGGAAAGATGAGACTGGGGAGGCACTGAGAGATGTTCATGTCACAGAAACGTGGGTTGGCGGACGCAAGGTATATACACGGAGAGAGGCTAAGGGCGAGAATAGCCCGCAACAAACACTCATTATGGCGTTGCAAAAACTGCTTTCGTGGGCCACAAGTTATACGATGAGAGATGCAGATCAAGAACTATAAGTGTCAGTTACGATCGAGAATAAAAGCAAGACCTAGACATTGGGAATTCAGAGGTCAATAATAGCTGAAATTGCAAATTTAACTGCCATATAATTTCCATGCCATATATCTAGAAGCAAATATCTCTTGATAATGTTCATCTAGCAGACTAATCTACCTAGTCAGCGAAATGATTGGCGTCATCCTAGCTGTCTGTGCGCTCAATCAGAGGCGGTATCCGTCGCCTAACGCATCATTGGAGAAAGAGTTCAGAGCAGCCTATAGGCTAACCTCACAGCGCAAGGCGATTATGTTCCATTTCTGGTTTATTATCAAACCCAACATAACAGTAACAGATTCTTATCTCATCATGAATCTAAATAATAATTCGTTATAAGGAATCCAACCAATACGTGTGAACTTGAAAAGGGAACAACTGGGCGTATTCCGGTCTCGAGGGATTCAAGGTCTCCGGTCAACCCGTTCTGATAAGTCAAATACGAAGCTACTCGTACTCTGGAGACTCACATTCCCGTTTCATTCAGCTTTGCCCTCCGCAGAACCTTTTTTGTGGAAATGCATCTCGGTCATTGCAGTGTGATTAGCTTCGATATCGGCAGCCCAGAGTGCCGCCCCAACTGTTGTGAAGATTAGTTTTGAAGACTCATATAGCACATTCAACTTACCAGTGTTAGTAAAAGAGAAAAAGATAGATACAATTGGGATCAGTTCTAGCAGAGTAGCAACGGTACCAAATCTATAAATCATTTAGTACATGTTGCGACGGAGCTAGATTCCAGGAGCTTATTCACGCTGTGTAAGCAGCAGTATTCTCTTTAAGCCACTCTTCTCTCTGCGAATGCGACCAATTCTTAAGCTGAAAATACTAAAGTGAAGGCATTAATTTCGGTTACGTGCCTAGAATATAACATAATTACCCTCGAATGAACAGAGTTTCCTCTCGAACGGCCCGTGAGAAGTACAAACGTGACAGTCCCAATTATAGGAATAAAGTTTAGTGGTAGGTACATGACGTACCTCACCAGGGCCTTCGGAGTAAACTTTTCAAATGGCTGCTTCAGCAACTTTCCCAGCTTGCCAATTGGATCATTGAAGTTGCCGGCCTTGAGCTGCCTACCTTCCGAAACGATGGCCGTATGGTTCTGGGCGAGCAGAACCCCGTCGAATGTATCTACCTGTGCATCTTGCAGCAGAAAAGTACGGGATAGGAGATTAATTAAGGTGGAGCTCTCGCTCAAGGTCAAGAGGATGGTCGTGAGAGCAGCTAATGGGCCGTTGAGGAACACAAGGACTGCCAGTTGCGGGAGGTATGTGAATATGAACATAAATGAGATTACCCCAATAGAGAGAGTCGTTGTCGGGGCAAGCTTCGAGAGCATAGGTTTCCATAACGAGCGATGGTTTAAGAGGTAGAAGATACCCTACATATCTCAGAATATTTCGGGTTGCTCCACAGCCATTGGCTTACCTTGATGGGATAGAGATAAGACCCAGATTTAGCAGCGGCTTTCGCAAGTTCGTTTGCCCTATTGAAGTCCTCAATCCTGTGACAGTTAGCACTCTCACCTCTGAGCAGAGTGCAACCCTTACGCGATCACCTTCGCGGCCTGTCGTGCGCTTGACATTGATCTATGCTTGATAATTATCAGCTGCACTAGGACAAATATATTAAAAATACCACTTCACTATTCGTAGAATACTTCAGGGAGAGAATTGACCAAGTCAAAATGTCTGTTGGCTGAACTCTTGACTGACAAAAACATGTCGTCACATCCATCAACGCTGTCAGCTCCATTAGTAAGCAGGTTCTTGCATCACCACATTCTGGTGATTGGTGCATGGCAATCTCACTGTGTATTTCCACTATACAAAGAAGTGATGACTGTCTGCTGGCATGCACACGGTGAAGACAATTAAGAACCAAGCGCTTGAACACAACAGAATCGCTGAAGATGCGTGATATGTTCCACTCAGTGAACTTGATACACTATCCTACAATAAAACGATGGCCGAATAAAGATATCATTGGCTACAGTAAGTTACCTATTCATTCATAAACCATATCCTAGGTTGCTCTGTCCATGAGATAGCCAAATTAAATATCATACACCACGACAACCTTTTGCCAAGTGCAAATAGCATGATTGAGGATAAATTACAGGGTGGAGCCGACCTAGATTCTTTGTATTTACA
This sequence comes from Oidiodendron maius Zn, assembly GCA_000827325.1. Classification (NCBI taxonomy): domain Eukaryota; kingdom Fungi; phylum Ascomycota; class Leotiomycetes; family Myxotrichaceae; genus Oidiodendron; species Oidiodendron maius. The sequence goes on along the minus strand of KN832870.1, from coordinate 2,606,542 downwards.
GCTCCTATATTATGCGTCAGTCATATCCGGCGCGGATTCATTCAACTGTTTTTCCAGTCCACCTAAGAGATCCGGCAAGTCTTCTTCGTTCGCGACTCCAGCGGCATCAGATTTGCCCTCCTCTAGAACTTGCCGCTCCATTGTTAACCCCGCTCTTGGCTGTGCTTTTGGTTCTGTATTTGACTCTGCATCCGGCTCAGCTTCTGGCTCGGCTTCTGGTTCAGCTTCTGGCTCAGCTTCTGGCTCAGCTTCTGGCTCAGCTTCTGGCTCAGCTTCTGGCTCTGCTTCTGGCTCCGCCTCTGGCTCAGCTTCTGGCTCAGCTTCTGGCTCAGCTTCTGGCTCAGCTTCTGGCTCTGCTTCTGGCTCTGCTTCTGGCTCCGCTTCTGGCTCCGCTTCTGGCTCTGCTTCTGGCTCTGCTTCTGACTTTGCTTCTTGCCTTGCTTCTGACTTTGCTTCTTGCCTTGCTTCTAGCTCTACTTCTGAGTCTGCTTCCGTTGGGGGTGCCACTTGCTCCTGGGTTTCGACCGAAGGAGCCTCGGCTTCAGTAACAGGGTCAGAGATCGCGACTTCGCCAATGTTGACATTTTCTGCATTTGCTACTATGTCGAGCAACATTTCTTCTTCTTCCTCTTCCTCTTGTCGTACTTCCACGGCAGCTTTCATCTCGGCAACCGTAGGTTCTGGTGGTGGAGGTGGTAGAGATGTAGGTGCTGCTTCCACGACTTCTTGCTGCATAGTTTCATCGACAGTAGCAAGTTTTGTTTTCTCCAAAATATCACCAGCGGAAGGGGTGAGTTCTGGGGATTCGCCAGGTGGCGAGAGTGTAGAAGTTGTTAGTGCGGGATTCTCCAATGGGCTTGCTATTGCAGCTTCCGTATTTTCTGGCACAGGTGGGTCGATGTTCGCAAAGTCAGTGACTGAAGTACCCGAGTTGTCCACGCTAGGAGTATCCACGGTCATTGGGGCATTTGCAGCACCAGCTGGCAACGGTTGCGGGGGTTTGGGTGATGCACTCTGATCAGCGGGAGTGTTATCATCTTCTTCCTCCTCATCACCATCCTCACCTTCTTCCCCTTCATCGCCATCCTCATCGTCGGTTGCTGCAGCCGAATCATCACCCATTTCTGTGTCATCAGCTGCAACGCCATTTTCATTCTCGATCTTGGCATCCTTGCAAAGTCAGTACTGTCTGAAAAAAACATATTGTAAACATACGTGGTGATCCATTACCATCCCAGGGATGCTATCAGGTGGTCCGCCCAGTTGAGAAGCTTTAGAGTGTTCCAACTTCTTTTTCTTACTCTTCCCAGTACCTTTAGACTTCTTTCTGGGTGGGGGGAGTTTTCGCTTCGACGGAATTAGTGATCCATCGCCCAATGTAGCAGAATTTGGTTCCTTAATGACTCGTTGCGAGAGAACCTCTCCATCCACCGGTTGGCCTTGCGGGACGACTATATCCTGCACATACTCATTGCCAGCTGCATCCATTCTTTTAACCGTGGCCTTGGTCATCACCGGTGGGGCGTTGCTAGCTGACTTCTTTGTCACTGTAACAATACCTTTCCTCCGCTTTGCCAAGTACTCCACGTCTAGTCCCTCCAAGTGACGGGGTATCGGCTTCCAGGCTCTAGCTGTAAAACCCGTGTTCTTCGGATCATCCTCTTTCTTGTCCGTCTTGTCTCCAAGGATAGCATCGGCATCGACCTCTTCCTCCTCGGGCGGTGCTGGCCGCTTGTATATCCTTCCTGAGCGAGCAGCACGCAAAAGATCTTGGCTATGTTGTGGCAGGAGGTGGGAGTCCTTGGGCATTCCATATGGCAGTTCAACGGCCCAGACATCATTCTGTGAGGCCGGGCTGTCCTGGCTCGGTGGCGGAGGAGCCACGGTCACAAAATCACGACGCCAATGCCGCACAGGCAGGCCCTCGAAAACATCGTGGTCGACATATCCAGTGCGATTTTGCCGCCTATTATTTGGCCGATACTTTCGAGTCGCTTCAGTTAATTGAAGTTTGGCAGGGGGGTACATTAGACTTACACCAGGCGCCATATTTTAGATGCAACCCTATTTGCCTGCAGCAAAGCAATCGCGATGTTACGCAGTTTGAGATTGCGCGATCAAACACGATTTCAGGCGAAGTCTCATGTTGTTCAAACACCTTAACGGATACGGTGACCGAAAGAGCCAATTTGCGCAGTCACATGACCACCAAATGACTTCTTTCAGCCTGGTTATCTTATTTAAGTTCCCCAGACACCGACAAGTTTATTAATAGTACCTACAGATCCGCGAATTGGGGGACTGACGGTGTATAATATTGAGTAAATGCTTCTAAGAAGTAGACCCTAACTAAAATGGATATTTCAGTCGTCAGGTTTTCTCAGCCCTGCCACGGAATCTGCGGAGCAAAGCACCCTGCTCAGGACTGGTAAAGAACTATGAATAACGTAGTGGGAAAATATAGGTATAATAAAACAAGGTAGATGAGCTTCTGGGATATTGTTAAAGAAAAGAATAAATCACTGGCCTTGTTCTAGCAGATGGCCACATCTGCACGCACATGTGAATGTGATACATTTAAACTAGAGAGGTGACTGAAGTTTGGTATACCTTTGCTCTCAAGGCCCAGCTCCATACTTTTATACACGTGTTATACATTCAATTATCATGCTTTCTTCATAGTATGCCTTCACACGCCTCCACGACTAGCACTCTGCTAAAATGTCTTTCATCATTAATCCAGCCTACAAATGTAAGTTGCTACTGCATCCAATGCAAATTAAGCGACCTCTCTTACCCTGTATCGTTTTGCCGAACAAGATCATTTCTCCGTCCAGTTTGTTTCCCCTACGAGAGGATCAGCATTTACCCTCAAGTGATGAGAAGGAAAGCCTACCGATGAACCACCTTCCACCACCAACCGGTCCAGCTGGTAGAACTGACTAATGACAGTTTGTCTCTGTTCCGTAAACATTAGCAACCTCCTTGCGGTTGCATGGTAATTGTCGGCATTCCCACACACCTTCATGCTCTGTAATTCCTTCAGGCCCTTTTGTATCAATTTCTGAATCTCTCTTTCATCTTGCACATCCTTATGCTCTCTGAATGCATCGCGCGCCCTCCGTTTAGCGTATTCTCTAAAATTGTAGGCCGCGAACTGTCCTCCTTGTCGTAATAATTGACGGTACTGAGATTGCATTGTCAGTCATATTTCAGGCAGGAAGCCGCCTCTCTGGACACCAGTGACAAGGGGCAAATTGAGGGTTGAAGAAAGCAACATACCAAAGACCTTGCCTGCTGTGCTGTATCACCTTTGGCGCTTTGCACCAGCGACATCCTGCTCGAGTTGGGGCGTGGCAATGGATGCGGCGGAAGACTCGACCTTTCTGGCTGGCAAATATAAGCTTTCCAGATATTCGACGCAGGCTAACGCCGCCTCGCTTACGTACGAGCGATCGCTTTCAGTATATCCGACGTCGGCGCGAGAGGAATACGGAGATAAGATAAGATAGATTAGATCATATCACGTGATGTTAATCTACCTCCATCCCAACACCTCCGCTTTCCCCCTCTCTTGCCCCTGAATCTTTAATTTGCCAACGCCTCCGCGTCTCTAGCTCTCAATATGATGCTCCGGACTCGTCCGACCAGCTAGCTATCCATCTCCCACTGAGTGGCAAAAATGCTTACGCTCTCTACGACATGTTTTCCATCTTGCCCCTAGAGATGCTTAGTAACCCGCAATGACGTGCTCAGCGACTTGCTTCCAGCCGAGACCAGGACTTTTCCTTCCGATGAGACTGCCATCGGCAGCTAGCGGGGCCGAAAAGGCACCAGGTCCCAGAGAAAATAGAAGTAAACGTCTCCATCTTCCCTGATCATCTTTTCTCTCATCTCTCTCCCGAACCCCCTCTGCACCCGTCTCCTCTCTTCCTCCGCATCTCTCCCATCAGATAGCAAGCATGGCCAATTCTCCCCATGGCGGACAGCTCAAGTCAGTCTCTACCCTCGGCAGACCCCCCCCCCACGGCGCGATATTGATGCGGCGAATAGAGACCTCCTGGCCCGAGATTTACACAAGCACGACCAGCTTGCAGTCGAGGCAGAGACGCTTAAGGCCATTGTCCTAACAGAGAGGCAGCTATGCGATTTGGAGCTGATCTTGAGTGGAGGCTTCTCCCCTCTTGAAGGTATATTCTCCTCTCCGTCCTATAGCAGGGCACACACTCCTCCACCCCGCGGCCACACCAGATGACAAGATGTCCATACTGATATTTGTCTTGACACAGGTTTCATGAACGAGAAGGACTACAATGGGTACGATCCTTCTTAGACATAGAGATCCCACCAACTTACATTCAGCAGCGTCGTCGAGAACAATCGATTAGCCGACGGTAACCTCTTTAGCATGCCCATCCCCCTCGATGTGTCCAAGGAACAGGTTGATGAGCTAGGCCTGAAACCCGGAGTGCGAGTCACCCTTCGAGACTTCCGTGACGACAAGAATCTTGCTATCATCACCATTGATGATGTCTATAAACCAGACAAGTAAATTTGTTTACGCTTTAACGCATATAGTCCCTAACAGGTGACAGGGTCATGGAAGCAAAGGAAGTTTTCGGAGGGGACGCCGAGCACCCCGCTGTTAAGTACCTACATAGCACATCTGGCGAGTTCTATATCGGAGGAAAGGTCGATGCCATCAATCGCCTTGAACACTACGACTACGTGGCGCTGAGATGTAAGATTCCTACCGGGTGTTTTTGGCTGATCCTAACACCACAAAGATACTCCTGCAGAACTCCGTCTGCACTTTGATAAGCTCGGCTGGTCACGAGTCGTTGCTTTCCAAACCAGAAACCCAATGCACAGAGCCCATCGAGAGCTAACTGTCCGAGCTGCAAGAGCCCGACAGGCCAATGTCCTGATACACCCTGTTGTTGGACTCACAAAGCCAGGAGATATAGATCACTTCACCCGTGTTCGAGTTTACCAAGCCCTTCTGCCCAGATACCCTAATGGAATGGCTGTGCTCGGCCTTCTGCCACTTGCCATGCGAATGGGCGGACCACGTGAAGCTATCTGGCACGCCATCATCCGAAAGAATTATGGGGCCACACACTTCATTGTTGGTCGCGACCATGCTGGCCCTGGGAAAAACAGTAAGGGCGAAGAATTCTACGGTCCATATGATGCTCAGTATGCTGTGGAAAAGTACAAGGATGAGCTCGGCATTGAAGTCGTCCCTTTCCAGATGATGACCTACCTCCCTGATAGCGATGAGTACCGACCCAAAGACGAGGTCCCTGCAGGTGTGCGCACCCTTGACATCTCTGGCACAGAACTCCGCAGCAGACTCCGAACTGGCCGCGAGATTCCGGAGTGGTTCTCTTACCCCGAGGTTGTCCGCGTTCTGAGAGAATCCCATCCTCCCCGGTCTGAACAAGGCTTTACAGTTTTCCTCACAGGCTACCAGAACAGTGGGAAGGATGCAATCGCACGAGCTCTCCATGTGACTCTCAACCAGCAAGGTGGTCGATCCGTATCGCTACTTTTGGGCGAGACCGTCCGCGCAGAGCTATCTTCAGAACTGGGATTTAGCCGCGCCGACCGCACTCGCAACATTGGCCGTATTGCATTTGTTGCGTCAGAATTAACTCGCGCAAGGGCCGCAGTTATTGCCGCGCCAATCGCTCCTTATGAAGACGCAAGACAGCGTGCTCGAGAGATGGTTGAGAAATACGGAGATTTCTACCTTGTGCACGTTGCCACCAGCTTGGAGTATGCGGAGAAGACGGATAAGAAGGGTGTTTACGCCAGGGCCCGAAGGGGTGAAATTAAAGGCTTTACTGGTGTTGACGACCCGTATGAGATTCCACCCAAGGCAGATCTCATAGTCGATATTGAGAAAACGAGTGTGCGAAGCGCCGTCCACCAGATCGTGTTGATGCTTGAGGGCCAAGGACTACTAGATCGCTTATGAGAAGCATTAGAGGAGGCGGCTTTATTTAAAAGAGATTAGAGTTACAATACATAGAGCACTTGCTTTAGATTTGTGCGCAGCGGCTCCTAGGTATCTCACGCCGATACCACAGAACCTAGATGGTTTCAGGCGGAGACTATACCCTGTAGGAAATGGTTTTGTTCCTGGTTATGTTCATATACACTCCATTTTCTTTTGAAATTGCTTCCACCCTGCACTTCATTAAATCAAAATAGTCGTTCGATTATGACTTTACGACCTTGTTCGATATAATCACCATCTGTTGAACGCACGCTGTGCCTCCTATGGCTAAGCTGCTTCTGACAGATACGTGACATGCTTATGTGTATTACTTCTCTTGATATGGAAATTAGGAGTTGATGTCTATTCATCATTTACTAAGTGAATAAAAGATCTTATAAATGGCATCAATGCTTGGTAACGTGAATTACAGTGCAGCCTGCTGCAACATTCCTCCAATTAGCCCAGAAAACTATCAAGAAAAGTCAATTTTACAATCGGTTGCAAAAGACTTCGCCTGCGAGGAGTGTGAGAGTGCATGAGATATTCTGTCGCTTTGGGAGAAATATGTATGAAAACTTTTAAGCTTCGGAGATAACGCTGCCATAGTCAAAATAGGATTAAAGGATGGAGATGCAAGGATTAATTCAAGATGAAAATGCTTATAGGGCTCATTTGTGGTAAAGACATATCCTCATATCCACTCCTAAGTTAAATTTTACAAAGGCCTACAGCCAATACCCACCAGTACGTAGTTTACGGCCATATCCACAGCACTGAAATTATATCTCACGCAGCAGTGGCTTCGTTGCCTTCACTTGCAGGTTTAGCAGCACCAGCAGCTGATCTGGCGACAGTGTCTTCCTTGCTCTCATCGGCTTTAACATCATTACGAACAGCGGGATTGTCTTGAGCTTTAGGCTCAGCAATAGCGACAGTCTCACGGTCAACACCTTCAACATCTGGGTGAGGCGGTGCAACACCAGCATCACCGGGGCTATTAACCTCGTTACCCTGAGCATCGACCAGGCGAGTCCTAGTTTCGTATCGGGTCTTGAAGCTGACTTTGCCTTCCAGGGCCTTGACCTGCTCCTCGTTGAGGAGATTGCCGTCTTGGTCTCTGTATTCGACCTTTTCTTCGCGAGAGAGGATGCTGTGGCCTGCGGGAACAGGCGGTGGTGATACATTAGCCGGTGCGTCTGAGATTTGCTGGTCTTGTTGCACGAGTAGCTTCTGGTCGCCTTGAACTGGAGGCGCAGGAGCTTCACTAGGAAGCGATGGAGAGTCTGTTTGCTGTGCACTGCCGCTGGGGGCATATTGCGAGGAGTATTGCGAATACTAGATAGATCAGTACCTGCATAGTGGCTAACTCCGGTTCCCACGGCTTGGAAGTATTCGGGATGGTATTACCTCGGTATAGAAAGTGTTGCAATCCCAATCCCAGGTCTTAAATAGTTTCACCTGCTTACAGGCAGACTGAGTCCATGGATTGCCATACGCAAGGGGGGCGTAGAGTCCAAACGCGACAATACTCAGAGCCAAAAAGCAAACAGCTCCGATACGACCGATGAAGGGACGTTCTCGGAGGCCGATGGCCGGAATACGAGCAGTGATATAATCATATATCTGGCAGAGAGCAATGACGGCGAAGTAAAGAGCCGGGAAGTAATGGTGTAGGAAGAGTTGGCGCTGCATAAGATAGAATGGGAAATAATGGAAAGCCCACGCAAGCACCGAAGCCCCGATTTCATAGTCGAATCGCTTAAAGACGGTATTGTCATAGTCCTTGAATCCTCTCTGCCATCTCAGAATAGCAAGACCTTTGAAGGCTACAAAAATCGCTATCGCTAGGGTTGAGCTCCACCAGACGATCGGGTTGCCAATTAGGTAGATTTGACGATGGTCTTTGCCCCAGAAATTAATGCCACGTCTCAGAATGGGCCAGGAAGGAGGACGAGAGTCCCAGGCGTGAGACTCGACAAGACCGGCGTTGGTGCTCCACATGACCCGTTGCAGCTCCCAGAACTTTCCAAAAAAGCCAGGATTCCGGTAGTTCACTTTCTCCGCATCTTCCCCAAGGAGAGGATGCTCATTCTGCTCGATATACCACACGCTATTTGGCAAGGTTCCGCTTTTGGCGCAGGTAACTTCCTGCTGCTCAGAAGCCCAGTCGGGAAGCTTTACCTTGTGAGAGAAGAGGACACACCCAGTCAAGACGTGGACAAGCTTGAACTTAGTTTGAATAGTTCGTAGACGATTCTTAGCCTCTTCGCCGTCAGACATCTTCTTAATAATCTCCACGCGGAAGAAGTCATTAGCGTCGCCTTCGAATCCTTCATATCCATAAGCCGAAACTTCATTTTGCCAATCGGCTTCAGTGACTGGGGGTCGGACATCATGTGAGTGGAGACGTCGACTAGTTGGCAGATGGAGCAGCTTAATAACATCACCATCTTTAATATAAGTCGGTGGGCTAAACGTATCCCACGCAAGCGAGCCATTTATCGCCTCCCCATTTATGTCGAGCGGTTGAGTAACATTCTCAATGAGCCAAACGTTGTTCTCATCTTTATGAGGGTAGAGAGTGATCTGCTGTTGCTTGCTTCCTGTCGGGTACATAAGGTTATGGGAATGCAGGTATCCTCCCTGAGTGTTGTGATGTCTAATGCTGACTCGGGAACCGAGGGCAACATCAACAGGAACATCTTGCATACCCTTGGAGTTGAGGGTAGCCTGGAATTCTGAGCTCATGAACCCATCACCGTCACCAGGATTGACAAGGCAGACGAAGTGGATAGCAAACATGCCAAGATAAAACGTAAGAGGAATGACAATAAGACAAAAGACTCGAGCGGCAAGATGCTTAGTAAAGATTCGCTGTTCTGATTAGCAGAGGCATATGTTGATAGAGTAAGATCCTTACTGGGGTCACCGTCCTTGTATCACCAAGGAGGACCCATAGCTGCAAGACAGTCAAGCTCCCAACCCAGGCAATTGTGAAGAGGCCAACCCATTTCACACTAACTGTCGCCCCAAGGCCAAGGCCAGTCATAGCGAGCCAGAACCACCAACTTGCTTGGAACGCTTTAGATGGTCCCTGTTCGTGCTGATTCGTGAACGATGTGAAGGCCAATCCAGTGAAGGCGGTCATAATCATGAGCGGTGAGTCGAGGAGAATCAACCGAGCTTGTGTGAGAAGGCCGTTTTCTACGCCCCATTAGTAAAGGATAATAATGAACCCGATGGTGCCTTATACCAAAGATAATCAATCCTGCCCCCAAGGTTGCTGTTATAGTTTTGCATCCGGCAGCCTTCAGCGTCAAGAACATCGTCGGAACCAGTAGAATACCGCAGACTGCGGGAAGTAACCTCATTGCTACATACGGCACTCCAGGTTCGAGGTAGTCCTTGCCAATGTCCTTGAAATCGAATTCGCCATCAAATCCGGCCAGCCAGCCAGCAAGTGTAAGTAGGAGTTTTGCTAGAGGAGGGTGGACGTCCATGAAGAAACGGCCCTTGATGTACTTGGATGCAAATCCGCCGAAGCTATTGAAAGCGCACAGGTTAGCCTTTTGGCCCAGGACGAGCAATCACATATGCACGTACTGAACTTCATCAAACACCACACTGCTAGGCTGGTATATTCTGAAGAGCCTGACCACGGCGGCCACAATCGTGACGAGAAACATGGTCTGGTAGTCTGAGACGGGGAGAAGAAAGACATCTGTGTCCACGACACCGTCCGAAGTATAATCATCATTCTTCTTGACCGCCCTTTGCTGCGGGTAGGCAGAGGATTTCTCGGGCGACGGTTTCGAAGGTCGACCCATAGCTGCGGCGTGAATGTGTTGGAATGGACAGAAAGAAAAGGAGCTGAAGTAGCTAGACGGTGTGCTCGAACAGGCAGCGCGTAAACACCTGTAAGCGCGCCAGATCCCTTTAGTCGTTACAATGTGTTAAAGAAAGTAGAGAAGAACCCGTAGGAATAGAATTAAAAGGTTTGCATTGAAGTTGGGATAAGTCGTGAAGCGAAGGGGTGTTGCGAATTCGTATTTATTTTCCTTGGTTGAAGCCACGACGCCTCTCCAGAACGCTTCCAGGTTATCAAACCCCCCTGTCACTGACCGGTTTTCGTACCATATGAAAAGCACCTTTGCCTACCAGAATTCCTGCCTTATTAAATCACATCAAAAGCTAGTTTTATCTCTTCTCTACTCAAATCGTGTACGACCTACTAAATCTACACCCATTCGAAAGTATTCTTGGTGCTCGCAGCAGGCGACGTCCAGCTATTTTAAGGGGTCACTAGCGCGGGAGCAGCTGAAAGTTCCCGCGCAAAGGCACAGGGCACACATATTGATTGCGCAGAAAGAGCGTGAAAAGGTCAGATATCTTGCCCCTTGCCACTATTGGCGATTATCCGAAGCATGGCTATCAACGGCATTCTGGTAAGCATAAATGCAAGGCTACCGAGGGGGGGAAATATTAAGGCCAAGGCAAGTGTTCATAAGGCAGCGTCACATGAGAAAGTCGAATCTCCAAAGCTTCATTGCTCCTTGCGCGTATCACATGTGGAGAGACTCTTGACTTCTATCTAGTCCAAGAGTATGCCTGGCACACAACATGCGGCTAAACCGTTGGATAAAACAATTACCCATCTATAATATCTACAAAGTACATCTGCTTTCCTGGCCGCTCATATGCCCCTTTCCTTAGTATCCGTCCTTGCCCCATTTGTTGTATTGCTCGTGCAGTTCCTGTGTATGGCATATTAGCTCAGGCAGCAAATATTATAATTAGAATGTCACATCAAATCACAACGAGTACAATCATTCTTATCCCCACAAACTGCCTCACACAACTAATAATCATCTCACTCTGGGCTGGGCCAATTGAGCTTACCTTTGGCAAGTTGACATTTGGCACGATGACACTGTTCAATGCGCTTGGAGCATCCTTTGGTGCGTTCTTCGAGTTCCCTCCTGGATGATACTGATACTTGTAAGGTTGTCGCGCAGCATCGCCTTCGCCCTGCCACGGCATGCTGCCAGCGGCAACTTTAACTTTGCTCTCGGATGTTGCAGATGTGGGGTTCTTGCCTATCAGGTGAGGTCAATTGACATTGTCATCATATAATCGAGTAGCTTAGCGTTACCGAAGTAGTAGCCAGCGAGGCCAAAGGCTCCCGACATGACGGCCATGAGAATCTACTCGAAGGTCAGCATAGCAGAATAGGAATTCGCTAGGAGGAGAGGAATCATTCTCAATGGAGTAAGAGAGCAAAGGCAACTGGCACATACGTAGAGCTCTGGATCTCTCTTAGCTCCACGGTTCAAGAAACCGCGTTCGCTCTGTGCAGCGGTTTTGGCGGCATGAGACGCAGCCTTCGCAGCCGCTTGTGCAGACATGGTGCAAGGTAATTGGCGTTGCAGAAGGGATGTGGAAAGGAATGGGAAATGGTGGTGGCTCGATATAAATGTCGTAAACGGTCGGCAAAAGGTGGAACAAGACTCTTGAGGTTCCTGCCCGGTTGCTCGGTAGGAGATCAGGTGACCATGCATTACATACCGATATTGCGCTTGGCCTAAAATGGATTTCCCCTTTTGCGAACGCAGGGACCATTTCCTCACTTCCGACTTTCCTCAGAATGCTCCCCCTTTGGCGCCATCTGCATGTCGACACATTCATTACTTCATACGATTCTACTAATTAATACGGTTTTTTTTCGATATTCACACACACTGCACCCGCTCGCCTTTATCTCGTTAACTAGCCTTCCTCACTTTCCCATACCTCGGCTCCACCGCGCGTCCAACCACATATATCTTCGCGTCCGGGCAATTCCGCTGTTATGACCCTGAGGGGATGCCGAACGAACGCAAGATAATCCAGAAGTAAAGGACGACAATCCCCAGCTGCCTGGTTTCGTCCCGCAACGCCGCCGCAGCAGCCATGTCAAACCCAGCACCGGTCGAAGCAGCTCCTATTTCGCAAATAGCACAATCCGAAGCAGGCGATGCTGCAAGCGTGCTGTCCTCACGAATGACCGATATAGTCTCCGAAGATGGAGGCGGACATGCAGCAGAGCCGACCATCTCGACACAGAGTCGAAGACCTAGCACACAGACGGCGACGGGCGATGCGACATCGAGACCGAATACAGGCGTCACGGGAATCTCTTCGCAACGAGGTGCATGGTCCCAGGCTTCAGCGTCACGAAGAGGATTCGTTTCTAGGACGCCTTCCCAGCGTACAAATGTAACCGGGAGTGTGGCAGGATCCAATTCTGGTCGGCCACAGAGCGCTACCAGCCGGACGCATGTCCCTTCCCTAACCCCGCACGCATTTTTCCGCCCCATGAGCTCGCAGCGACTTCAAGCACAGAGAGGAGGGCCACGGCCACCTGTTCCCGGTCAACAAGGCGCAACGGATGGCGGCAGCGCTGAAGCTGGCGAACGTGCCCAGAGGGACAGCCTGCAGTCGAATGCAACAGCCATGCAGGGTGCCGTCATCCATGGAGATCCAGATATGCGACCACCTCCCTCACGAGGGACTGAGATGACGGAGCAGGGGACTATGGAGAGAGTAACTGCAGATACGAGCCCAACGAATGAGCATTATCCAACTGGCAGCCTCACGGAGAGCGTACGACCTCTCCAGCGTAACACGGCGAATACGAAGGAGTTGAGCCTAAACCTTGATAAGAGCTACAAAAATGCCGGAGTCATACCTACGCTTGTGAAAACCCCACACTCCTTCAGGTCCAGCTTCCTATTGCCAAGCAGAGGCGACCAAGCTCCCAATAGCCCGAACCGAAGTACCCAGGGTAGAGAGAAGCTATCCTCAGCTGCTTCATCTCCAGGCTTGGCATCTTTTGAAGCGAGTAAAGCTGCACCGAAAAAGAAGCTTGGTTACAACTATCAGTATTTTAACGGTAACACCGTTTTCTTCCTAAGAGGTCGACTACAAAATGCTCGGAGTAGCCCGATCAACATTGCCACCGCAATGCTGTTTATCCTTCCTTCAGTTCTCTACTTCATATTTTCAGCGCCATGGCTATGGCACAATATTTCTCCCGCGATACCCATTGTATATGCATACATCTTTTACCTTTGCTTGTCATCTTTCATCCACGGCTCGGTTTCTGATCCTGGAGTAAGCCACCCGACAGCCTGCTTCCATTCTATTCCTTGGCATACTAACTATATCTAGATCCTTCCTCGTAATCTTCACCTAATGCCTCCCGTTGATGAGGACGAAGATCCGCTCAGACTAGGCCCATCTATGAATGATTGGGTCATGGTAAAGTCCTCGCAATCATCCACTGCTGCCATGGAGGTGCCCATCAAGTATTGCAAGACCTGCAATATCTGGCGCCCACCTCGAGGCCACCACTGCCGAATATGCGATAACTGCATCGAGACGCAAGACCATCACTGTGTATGGCTCAATAATTGCATCGGTCGTCGCAACTACCGCTACTTCTTCACCTTCGTTACAGCTACTACGGTTATGGGTCTCTACCTTACTGGAACCAGTCTCGCACAGATCCTGGTTTATATGAATCGACAAAACATTTCCTTTGGGGCGGCGATAAGCCATTTCCGTGTACCATTCGCCATGGTGATCTACGGTATTCTTGGCGCGGCATATCCTGCTGCTCTGATGGGATATCACCTTTTCCTTGTTGCCCGGGGCGAAACGACAAGAGAATACCTCAACTCACACAAGTTTCTCAAGAAAGATCGTCACCGTCCTTTCACCCATGGCAATATATTCAAAAATTGGGCGGTAGTGTTCCTGCGGCCAAGACCACCAACATACATGAGATTCAAAGGCAAGTATGAAGATGGAGATCAGCGGTTCGGGGACAGGCGAAGCAAGCATGCTGCCCCGCTACCTGTATTAGCTCCTGGTGGGGAGGCAATGGAAATGCGTGATGTTCGTTCAGGTACAGGAGAGTTTCAAGGTCCCTCCGCACTGCGTGGGAACGGATCATAAATGTATTAATATGGGGGAGCTCATTTTGTGCTTCACTTGGCCTTTGATTTCAGTGTGCCTGCATTTTAGCGTTCGTACATGAAAAGACGGAATGGCTTTATACTTGGGGTGTTTTCATAGCCTTCGGAGTGAGCGGCCCAACGGCCGTGTGTCTTTGTTTCATGTAAGAGAAGAGACGGGTATTGTAGGATGCGAGGGAGTTCAGTGTAGTAAAATTATCTGTAGTTGAAGTACTTGCGACTTTCATTCCAAAGCACCTTCCATCAGACCGAAGTAGCCGAATGCTGACATGAGATCCGCCATGCAACAAGTTGAACCGGAACCAGAGAGAATATTCTGGGGTGTAGTGTCTGGACCGTCTTCCCGCTGCAGCGACTGAGGAGAATGACAGCCAGGTGTGAGTTATCTATATCCTACCCTACTCGGATAATCGCATATACAATACGATAATGCCGGATTCCCTCGTATACATGAAGCAATTTGTAGTGAAGTTTGTAACAAGACCCCTTTATTCGTGGAACGCTACTCCCTTACCAATAAGCGTTGCCGAATCCGTCTGATTGCGTCCTCCAGCCTCCCATTTTATTACTCCCTCTCGCGAACCCCCCCGCAACAAACAACGCGACCATAAGACTTGCAACCCCCACAGAACCTCACCTCCACCTTCTGCTATCCGTGGAAGATCGGGAATTAATTAGCAGAGGAGTCTAGGCTTTTACCGTCGTTTGTAGCTGAAGCTATCCAATACTCTGGACCTCCACGTCCATCCCGTTACGAGGCTGTCAACAACACAGATTCACGCGACAGACGACTTAACAGCAATGTTCTTAGCTATTTCTGAGCGAGAGGATACTGCATCTCGTCCTGAGATGACGCGTGCTCCTTCTTCTGAATCCATCCACAGCGGCATCACCGTTGACTGCTCAGCTGTGCAGTCATCTTCTTCAACTCCTCCAACCAGCATTGGTGATACTGCCAGTGTGGCCTCTGCTTCTATGAAGCTCGAGACCCCTCTTCCAACTCCCGAGGAGCCATCGACCGGACGCAGTCGCCGAGCACGCACCAGCGTTGGCACGTACAATGTTAAGGCCCTAACTGGCACAGCCATACACGCCCCTAAGAAATTTTATAAGGACAGCGAAGAACAGGACAATCAAACGCGTCGTAGAACAATCTCTGGAGAAACTTTGGTTAGCTCAATTGGCCTATCCAGTTCATCAACCGAGACCGTGCAGAAAGACATGAACCAGCTTGTCCACGATGGGATCGACGCATTGAACTTAGAATGGTCTGCTAAGAAGCTCCCAAAGTCAAGGAGCCGAATCGGCCTAAATGATAGCCCAAAGAAAGCTGGCCAGCAGGCGGATAACATTTCGCGTAAGTTGACGCGCTCAGCAGGCACCAAGGTGGAAAGCTTTACCAAAAAGCTCAGCGTTCTTGGGAAGAGAGGCCGGCAAACCTTCGAAAACAGACTGACCAAGGCAAAGAGAGAACTCCGCAATCTGGCGGATACAAATGAATATGCGGGTATCGACACAAAACCCGTTTTGCTTGAGGTATGGAGCAATGGTAAATTAGTAACGGAGGAACCACCTAAAAAGAAGAGGAGGACAGAGGAAGTTACCACCTCAGCCCCTGATGCGGAAGAGGCAAAGCGGACTGATAAAAAGAAGCCTACCGAGAGGAAGGAGAAGCTCTGGCTTACCAAGGGGTTATATGCTGGTCAGGGCAAAGCAGATCTAGACAAGTGGTCCAAGAAGTATGGAAAGGGCAAAGACCGCTCGCAGGACGCTTCATCGTCGCCACTAAATTCCGTTCTACCACTGCCAATGTGGCACGGGCAACGATTGTTGGAAATAGGAAGGGATTTCAAGCTTCCTTTCGATGTCTGCTCTCCACTGCCTCCCGGACAACCGAAGCCTGATGAGTGGCGCAAGACATCGAGCAGTAAGTCACTTCTGCATTATCAAGTACATATCTTTTTTGGATCTTGTGCTAATTTTTATATCTAGATCGTTTCGTTGGCGATGCTGCAGCAATGTGGAAGAAGTTTACTCTGTTTGATAGTTTTCACTCCAAATGTGTCTGCACTCCAGAACGTGGCTGCGATGAAGACTGCCAAAACCGAATCATGCTCTACGAATGTGATACTACAAATTGCGGTGCTGGGCGCGAACATTGCTCGAACCGTTCTTTTGCTGATCTACAAGAACGTCGGAGAGGTGGTGGCAAGTATAGAATTGGGGTTGAAGTGATTAAGACTACAGATCGTGGATACGGTGTCCGTAGCAATCGTTGCTTTGAGGCACACCAAATCATCGTTGAGTATACCGGTGAGATTATCACTGAGGAAGAATGCGATCGACGTATGAATGAAGATTACAAAAACAATGATGTAAGTTTTCAAATTCAGGCAGATTATCCACCCTACTGACAATTGCCCGTCAAGTGTTATTACCTCATGTCTTTCGACCAAAACATGATTATCGACGCCACCAAAGGTAGTATTGCACGCTTCGTCAATCACTCCTGCAAGCCCAACTGTAGGATGGTGAAGTGGATTGTTGCCGGCAAGCCGCGCATGGCTCTGTTTGCTGGTGACCGGCCTATCATGACCGGAGAGGAATTGACGTATGATTACAACTTCGATCCCTTTTCTGCCAAGAACGTCCAGGAATGCCGCTGTGGGAGTGATAATTGCCGTGGCATACTTGGACCTAGGCCTAAAGATCAAAAGCCTGTGAAAGAGAGCATCAAGGAATCGGTGAAGTCGAAAGTCAAGGCTAGCAAAAGGAAATTGAAAGAACTCCTCGGCGGTGACAAGGACGAGAGCGCAAACGCTCGGGGCTCAAAGAAGAGGAAGATAAAAGAAGCCAAAGGCGTGAAGGGCGGGAAGGGCGTCAAAGGTGCAAAAGGCGTCAAGCGATCTGCAACATCTTCCGGCAGGAAAGTTGTCAAGGATGCCGCGAATTGCGTCAAGAAGAGAGTCTCAACCCAGCTAAGCAACGCTCGCAAAGTCATACGAACAAAGCGTATCGTCAAGCAGACTGCGAAAGCGAAGCTCTTGGAGACATACGGCAAGCGTCAGACGAAGCTGTCTTCTAGAAATTCTAGTCTAACTCTTGTGAAAGGAGATAGCAGTCCTCCGAAAGCTGCCAGTGTTGGGAGAAAGGGAATGGCCAAAAACGTAGTACGGACAATCCGCAAGGGCAGAGCGAGGGCAGCACCTCGAGGCACAACCGGGAGGACAATCAGGGTGGTTACAGATGGCGAGAACTAGGAGGCGAATTACGCTTTCCCCCCTTTTCGACTCATGTTACTTCTCTTTTGGCATGGCTTCTCTTCAACAGGAGGACTCCAAATCTCCTGTGTAATTTTAGTGTACGAGTCGAGGCGGAGGCGTCAGATGCACAGTATGAAGCTCTTTTCGACATCAAAATCTTGGTTTCGAACGGAGGATCATATCTGCAGCGACGACTTCACAAGCTCGGGGGTCTGGTGTTACGGGACTTTATATCATTCATCCTGCCGGCTAGTTTTACCTAGGTAGAAAATGTAGCCTGTGGCTGTAGCTTTCCCCTCCTTCGATGCTTTTTTTGTGCCAGAGACGACAAGAGCGCCTGAAATCCACCCGCTATCCAGGCAATGCAGAACGCTAAAACCGTAAGGGGTGTGCAGCGCAAGATTATTAGACATCATTTATCAACCATTGCTAACGTGGCGTTAGACTAGCCGTAATTCCGTCGTAACTATTTGATAGGACCACACTGCCTGTGAGATAGTAACCCAATCACGTTAGAGAGGGCGGGTTTTGTTGCACATCGCAAAAAAAGACGCAAACATTGCAGCTCGTCGATTTTCCATCGGCAGCGTCAACCCCGAGATTACACTAGTCCACTACGAAATACTCGGCATCGGCTTTTCACCTTCGATCGCATCACCACTTCGCACCACGCACACTGTCCATAGCAGCCGTATTCGATATCACACACACCTCTCTCCATGAGATGATCCGGACTTATTACCAGAATACCCTCTCCCCACTTTCATTGATTCCCTCCTTTCCGCCCCTGGAGATCATCGAGGTCTCCTGAAATTCACCCATGAATACCACCGTTGCATCTCCACCCCCCGGCCAGAGACAGCAGCAGCTCCGCCCTCCCTCACAGCTCCTCCAGTCGCGCGAGACAAGTGCTCTCAGCCCTACACAAACTAGCAATGTTCCTTCGATAGCAAGGCCTTCTCCCGTGGCGAAGTCATGGGCGCATTTCGTTGCCGGAGGGTACGTCTCTTCCTGTTTGCCTCGTCGCGAATAGCTTATCTAACCGTCATCTCTACAGAATAGGAGGAATGGCAGCTGCCACCTTGACAGCCCCTCTCGACGTCCTTAAAACTCGCCTGCAATCCGACTTCTATCAGGCGCAACTTGCCCAGAGTCGGATGGCAAAGGGCATCTCCCCACACGCCCACCTCTCCGCCTTCCGCAGCGGCCTGCTGCACTTCCGAGAAACCTTTCAGATCTTGGGGTCCGTACACAAGGTTGAAGGATGGCGGGCGCTGTTTAAGGGCCTGGGCCCGAATCTCGTCGGTGTGGTGCCAGCACGATCGATAAATTTCTTCGTCGTCGGAAACGGGAAGCGTATTATTGCTGATTATGGAAATAATGGAGAGGAGTCTGCGTGGGTGGTTTTGTGCGCGGCGGCTCTTGCGGGCATCGTGACATCCACAGCCACGAATCCCATCTGGCTGATCAAGACCAGATTACAACTAGACAAAAACATAGTTGAGAAAACGGGAGGAGCAGCTACACGACGATATAAGAACTCGTGGGATTGTGTCAAGCAAGTTGTGAGGCAAGAAGGGATAAGAGGTTTATATAAGGGCATGAGCGCAAGCTATCTTGGGGTCACAGAGAGCACGGTCCAGTGGGTTCTGTACGAGCAAATGAAGAGATCCTTAGAGAGGCGCGAGAACCACATCGTAGCTAGCGGACGTCCGAAGACCCTCTGGGATAACACCGTGGAATGGACAGGAAATGTAGGAGCTGCCGGGAGCGCAAAACTGGTGGCAGCTCTTGCAACATATCCCCATGAGGTAAGCCGAACTCAACTCGCCGAGCCAGACAATACACTAACGTATTATCAGGTGGTCCGCACTCGCCTTCGACAAGCACCTACTGAGAACGGCCATTTGAAGTACACCGGCTTGTTTCAGTGTTTCAAGCTAATATGGAAAGAGGAGGGTATGGTCGCCCTATACGGAGGTCTCACACCTCATCTTCTGCGGACAGTCCCCAGCGCCGCTATCATGTTCGGAATATATGAAGGGATTTTGAAATTATTGCACGCACCATCGTAGAGGGGCGCTCACATCACGCACCAGGTAATATTGTACGTATAGCATTCGTGTGGGCATCGGAGTTACAAAAGCACAGAAGTCTTCGATTCTCTCTTTCAAGCCGGATTCCCCTCTCGGCTCAGTTGGACATATGTATTTTAGACGTCTCTAGAATTTGCTCGAGGGAGTTTTCGGCGCCGGCCTTGGATTTGGCATATAAGCCACTTTGTACGATACGCTTTCGTGGATCACTCCCATCAAAGAATAAGAATCACCACATAATAATAATGCATGTTGTGTCATCTCTTTTAAAATAAAAATAAAAATTCAATGGTACTAGGAGGTATTCGAATGGGCAAATCAAAGTGAATAAACACCGTGCACTTTTACCCCAAGTGCTAGTTCATGTGCATGAAAAGGCAAACAGGGAGCAACGCTCGCAGGATCCGTAACGCCCGTAGAAAGGTATGCTACACCCCTACGCCCATCGTAACATAACGAACTCCTCTCCCTACACTATTTCAGTGGCTATATCCTATTTCTCATATTCTCGTGGCCTCTGTGATCATGAAGCGTACTTGGGTCGTGGCGATCGTGAACGATCAGAGGTCGTCGCGTTTGATGTCTTCCGGGTGGACTTCACCAAGCATTGCGGTCCCAGTTGGGATCTGCCGCGCCCATTGTCAGCATTTACTCCCATTTATCTTACGCAACCAAGCTTCAATCCCATACCACGTGGCTGCTTCTAGATTAACAAGATAAGACTCACCTTGCACAAACCCGGCAAGCACCTTGCTGCCTGTCTGCAGCAGCGGGTGGCCAACGACGATTTGCAAGAAGCGTTGCAGGCCCTCTCGGCGGTGCTCGATCACGTCGTCGCTGAAGCGGTTGGTGAAAACCTTGCCGGGTAGAGGAGGGATCGTGACGCGGGCAGACTCGCGCTCGAGGATATCGCGGAAGTACTCGAAGTCGGAGTAGCGCCGGCGAACGCTGCTGTGTCGCAGCTTGAAGGCGGGGATATTAGTACGGCAGATAATCTCGTAGTCGGTGTACATGTTGCGGCCCATGCCGTGCGTACGAGGATTCTTAACCTAGGAGAGGGGACGTTAAGAGCGTTTGAAGAAGGTGGGGGAGAGTGGAGGGAGAACATGCGGAGAAGGAGAGAGGAAATTTAAGTGAGAGAGGAGGACGGAAAGGGCAAGAATAGAGAGGTAAAGTCTCGTTTCTCGTGCGATCATACCTCTATCTCCAGGAAGTTCTCAGGAGGCCCATAGATCTCCTCGAAGCTCTGCTGGCGCGTCTCTGGCATGGCCTGCATGGCTGCGGTGGTGGAGGCGTAATGCCTAGAAGAGCCGGGATGACCGTAACAGCCCCTTGTGAATGCAAGAGGGCGAATGTTGAATATTTCAGCGTCGTCTCCTCTACGCCGAGCAGAGAATCGTGGGTGTGGTCGTGGCGTGGTGGGGAAGAAAGAAGTTGCACGGTTTCGGTCTGAAATACGAGGCCAGAATCACGAGCACGAGCCACATCTTATGTAAGAGAAATGGCGGGGCAAAAAGGCCCTTGAGCCTCGTTGCTTTCAGGGGATTCGCCGAATATCCATCCAGCAACTTTCAAGAACCGCGCATTCCAGCAAATCAAATCCATACCTTCTGCGATGTGCAACAAAACCTCGACTTCTGCACCCTCGCGCATCCTGAATCAATCACGTGGAATTGCATAACCCTTACCACAAGGTAGGGGTGATCTTCGTTGCGATATCACAGCTCTGTAGACAGTGTAAAGTATCGGATGTCGAGGGACGCCGAGACGTGTCAGTTTTGGGCTACTCTCAACTCATGGAGAGGGCCTCCACAACCATCACATTCGCTTGACTATCCCCAGAGATCCGTCGCCACACCCTCCCATAGCTGGATCAATAGGCCTCATCTCTCACCCCCAGAGCAGTAAACGGCTTTGTCGGCTGATTGATCCGCAGAGACGCCACTCGACAGTCTGCTTGCCCTCGATCTCGTTCCGTAGAATGGCGGCGCCACGCTCATCTTCCAGTCGCGACTGCTTCGATTTACTCCTCCATTCGAGGATGTCTTTGCGTGGCCAAGCATCTGCTCAGCCTATAGCTGGTGCATACGTCTCCAGAACACCTTCATTTCAGAACCCCCTCTATCCTCGGCATAGGAGCGCCTCCTCCCGGCTCTCAAAGCCCATGAGAATTGGTCGATTTGAAGAACAGAGGATTCCAATAACAGGCCCGGCTGCGGGCTGCGGCTTCTGAGCTCGCAGAATACCGCTGGATCTATACTCGACCCTTTCGTTCCCCGAAACAATATCGAAGCCGCCCTCTGATCACGGAGGACGAGGAGCGTCGTGCGGAGCTCAAGCTGTGCAGCGGACAGCGGGATATACCCATGTACAATGAGTGGTACCCATGAAAAGGATTCCATTTCGAGCAGACAGAGCTCATCCTCAGGGTTCAACCTCAATGGCCATGAGCATGGTCTCTTTCACGATCCAGTCGGCCGGTCCTTTCTGGGTACATTCCAGGAGATGGCGGTATTTCAAGTACACGAAATCTACTGTAATAAGGGAGCGGTCAGTATCCACACGAGTTGGGGCAGGTGCTTGTTAGGCTAAATGGCGCTGCTATACCAGGGAGTGAAGGTGGCATTAAGTACGGAACTATATCGAGAAATGCCATTTCCCTCCAAAGTCATAGCAAGACTTCTGCGAAAACATGGCTCTATCTCTGGGGATCCAATGGAGTGTGCTCTAGTCGAGTGTACTCCTGCCAACAAAAATAGACTATTTTGTGAGATATAGGAACGCCGGGTTGATGGGGGCCGAGGGGCGCCTGCGACAACCCGTTCGAGAGACGGAAGAGTCTGGTATTTACCTCGTCCATCGCTACATCCGGGACAGGACCAATGACAAGGAGAGGAGGAGGGAGCAGTGCATGATTCTCAAGATAGCCTTGCTTGTATTTGAGGATGATGCGGAGCCTCTGCTGCGGCATGTGCTGAGAGCACGCCAGTTATGCCTCAGAATGAACATGCTTGGCGAATCGAGATGCATGACAGCTGGATAGCAAGGGACTCAAGGACTCTCTGTTAGCAGATTCGAAACGCCAAACCCTCTTTTCCCTCCCTCAACACCAATCTCACACCTTCCATGACCGTCGCATTGGCCTTCCCGCTCCCCCCTCGCTTCTTATTACGCAGGCAAACTCTTCCCGACCCGCCACCAATCCCCTCGAGATATAAGTAATGTTCTCAATTCTCACAACGCCAATTCCTAGCCCTCGCTCTCCCTCTTTACGTAGGCCACTCCCGAGGCCGCACTCGCCAATTCCATTCCCGTGTCGTGAGATGAGATGTGAAAGGCCCTACCCCACATAGGCATTGATGAGCTGGAACAGGAACATGCGAGAAATAGCGGGAGCAGCCGAGCGGGACGACGTGACCCGCAGCTGGGTCCAGCCGCGGGAAACGGCACACGAATTGTCTCTTCAGGCATACCAGGCATCTCACTGTAGCGGGCGTCCAACTCCTGGTGGGGTATCTAGCCTCTGTATAATTCCGCCTTTCTTCGGGAGCCTACCTGAGAGAAACCGTACTCGGCCGCATGCTATCGCTTCTGGTGTGGTCGCCCGTACTCGGTGTCCAGGAAGCGGGGGGAATGCGTTGTTCCACGTGACGTATGACCGAACCGAACCAATCCCCTTCAGCACAGCCTTGCCAGCTGCGGCTCTGCGCAATGCACGGCCAACAACACAGTGGAGAAGGAAGGTGCGGGTCGTCGAGCTGACAAGAATCCCCCAGGCCCCCCCCATCATAAAGGTCATCTCCATTCGAGAAACCACCCCCCCCCCCTCCTTTCGCCACTGCCAGTAATTCCTCCTGCTCACCTCACCTCCTCTCAAGATGTCGTCGACCTCGCCGTTGCCACCGTCCGCGACATGACCGACTCCTCGTCGTCGTCGCCGCCGTCCACCGGTGCGGCGTCATCCTCATCCCAGGCAGGCAAGGGAAGGCCGTCGCGCATCTCCAAGAGGCGCGAGAACAAGCTCGCATACCACGGCATTGCGAGATACTTCAACAATCATCACGCCTTCCCGGCCACCGCGACCTCCTCGTCTCGACCCGGCCCCGATCCCCATCTGTCGCGGTTCCCCGTCCAGATCCATCAGTCGTCGCTAAGCTCGTCGCCGACGAACGACCTAGGATACGAGAATTTCTTCGCCTTCCAGGATGCGGTTGGCCATGAGATCGCAGCATTCGAGCAGCACAATCATCATGGACTCCCCAGTGCATCATTCCCTCCCTCATCGCTAGGCTCCTATACGTTTCACTCGATTCCTTCCAACTCATCTCTCCCACCTCAAAGCACACCCGTCTCGCCACTCGCGGCAGGGCCGTCGCAGGTAAGTGGAAATGGATTACAGTGCGCGCCCTACACCGGCGCCATGGACATGTTTCCGTCCGATAGTGATAGTATATCGGCACCAGGGAGCCGGATGGGAAGCTTCGACAGCCTCGACAGCTTCAATAGTATGGCCTTGTCCCTAGGCACTCAGGCCTCGTCCGTCACTGAGGGGTTTATCTGTCCGGTCACCGACTCTTCGTTTGGCTCACCCAGGATGGATGTCATCAACGACCTCCAACTTCCAGGTGCGTCATGGCCCTCTCCAAACCCGAGATCGCTTCATTGCAGGAGATATCATGTAGAAACTGCTCTCACTCGAGGGCTTAGTCATGACCGTGTATATATCTATGGTCACTTGACCTCTCTCTCCTTCCCCATAACTAACGATTCTTCCTTGCAGGGGAGTACTTTCAAGCCGGGCAGATCTTTGATCTTAACTCTTCGTATAATCCGGCCCAGATGGGCTCACCACAGCTTAATGACGCATTTCCTCTTGATACCGAGTTTATGAGTGCGGGCTGGGGCGCTGGAAATAATATATATGAGATAGGTGGTGGCCAGTGGCCATCGGCATCCTTAACTCACCAACAGCTGATGGGTAATATGGAACCCCTCATTCCGACTGAGTTGTCGCAGAGCCCTTGGAGCGTAGAACGAATGCCTCCAAACCAGACGGCGGATCCAGCCTGTGTTACATTCGAACCACCCCCGGGTATACCATTGAAGATCTTAAAGGCTCGAGAAGAAGTACTTGAATCCAAAAAACCTTTTGGTCCAGACCCGCCTGTAAGCCCAATGGACGACGATGGTTGGGAAGATATTTATATGAATGTGGGCTCTTCCTATGCGGGCTCTTCGACAGTGCATGACTCCCCCAGGTCAGAAGGCCAATCATGGCTCCAGATTGATTCGTCGCCTTTCAACTCACCATCGCCAGTCCAAATTGCGGGCCAACACATATTCACTGCAACAAACATTACCGGGTCTGCGAGCCCGAAGTCGCGAGGGGGTCGCACGCGGGCCTTGACACCGCAAGAGAAGCAGGAGACCCTTGACGTACGCAAAGCCAAGGCATGCTGGGCATGCCATCTCTCCAAGATCAAGGTAAGGAATGACAAGGCAGAGTTAGACGCATTAGCTGATTTCCCAGTGCTCGCCTTGCTCTCAAGGGGTTTCCTGCCAACAGTGCGAGCGGTTAAAAGGAAAGAGAAGATTCTGTCTCCTGACTTGCTTCAACGACCCACTTGAGTCGCTAGAGGCGTTTGTTCTACCTAGTATGATATATCTCTTGGTAAGGGATTCAGTGCTGACCGTAATAGAATACCTCACGGGCCACATTACCCAAGCCAACGTCGAGCAAGCCGTATCGCAGCACGGAACGAGCTGGGGCAAGCAAGAGATACTCATAAGGATGGACTGGGGATATGAGAAGCTGCTAGAAGCCAGGGTGGTGGCCCTCATCTTGCCCAGCCAGTCCCAACTCGGGTACCAACACCAGGCGGTCGGGCCTAATTTTAAGAGGCCAGAGCTGGTGCGAAAGAAGAGCCCGCCCTTAGGAATCCCCCTCGCCTCTTTCGAGGATATGAAGGTGGAATACCGGAACATGGTTCGCGATATCGTAATGGGCGACCTGGAGAGCTATGTAGAGGTGCCGTACGACAACCAAGAGTCGGAGCTACCAGAGCACCTGCTCGGGATCATCTGCACATTCTACCGCGCCGGATTGGCCGCAGGCCAGGAGGTAACACGCCTCTCCCCTGTGATGCAACGATTTACTGATTGGGTGCAGTGCGAGCTTCTGCGCGAGGTTATCGCGATCCACGTCATCTCCACGATCCTCGAGCGAAGTCTCATTCTCGACGACGACTCGCTGCGGCGAGTAGAGAAGCACCTAAACGATAGCTTCCCGCGCCCGTCGGCGGCCAACTGTGTGCAGCGGCAAATCAAGTTCGCATTGTTCCTGGCCCAGAGGGAGCGGGTATCGCAGGTGCTGGAGGACTGGGGCCATATGATGTGGAGCAGCAGCAAGGGCATGAACGTGGAGCAGAAGTGGGCGACGAGCTTCAGCGTGTTAGTAATGCTGATCCTGGTGGTGGACAAGATGATCGAGGCGGCGGACCTATTCTGCCGGGGCGAGGTGCAGCATCACGGCGCCGACGCGCTAGCGGAGCGGCACGCATTCGAGGAGCTGGTGCGGCTGACGCAGCGGGAGCTGTTCGAACGGTGCAAGGAAATCTTCCACTCGAGCTTCAAGACGCGTAAAGGAGGGAAGGAGGCGTGCAACCCGATCCGCGACGGGTTGTCAGCGTTCCGGGGACGACCTGTGCCCGAGGGCATCTCGCGGCTGGTATGGGATCTGAAGAACGCGCACCGCGTGTATGGTAAGTATCGATTCTCGTCTCGGCCAGAACGGAGAAGGGGGAGAGGGTGACGGGATCGCAATTATAAATCCGATGCTGACGGGCTTGGGCAGGACCAGAGATCAGGTCGCAATGGACGACGCGGGCGAGCATCGAAGGCGCGGAGTATGGCAACGCGGGGCGGCTGGCGTCGGTGTTCCTGGGGGACTTTGTAAGTGAGTAAGTACGTGAATGAATGAGGCGATGTGATATCTTGCGGATCGTACCATGATATGAGACGGTATGAGGGAGGGAGGAAGTGCCCAAGTAGCGGTGTGCGGTGGGTTGAGGTATCGGGAAGGCGGCGATGATGATGGGAGATGAGGATGGAGATATTGTTGTTGGGCAAAGGCGGAGAGGATGAGGGTGGCAAATTAAGGAAAACGAAACGATACCCAACTCACTCACCGCAGGGCGCGGGCGAAACAATACAGCGTAATAAACGCATGGAACGGGAACGCATGACTCCCAATTTTATGCATGGTATGACATGAATCCTGAGCAGTTCGTTTCGTAATCCGTATGTTGCCTCACTAGCGGTCTCCGCTGCCGTCGATCACGCCGTCACCAACGGTTGTCGATCGATCGTAAGGATAGCGCACGCACGTCCTGGTAGCACCTTGTAGCGTTCCTAATGTACTACTTCGTACTACTGTATATGCCCGAAGCCGCACCTGCAGATGAGGGAGGAACCAGCATGCAAGGGGTGCAAGGGAGATCACTCGCTGATCAGAGGCCCGCATGACGCAGAGGGCGTCGGGCGAGAAAGAGCGCGAGATGGGACCGGTCCGGAGAGACGGGGCGTGAGGAGGGCGCGAGAGGGCGCGAGGGAAATGAGGGAATGCGATTGGGAACGAGAAGGGAATTAGAAAGGAATAAGATAGGAAAATGAGACTCGACAAATATCGATGTTGCTGACGCAAGAAAAGAATACAACACACGGGAAGAAAGAAACAGAGAGAGAGGCAAGAGAGGGAGAGGGGGGAAGGGATCAGGACTAAGCCAGGACCACTGCCAGCTTACGACCGGGGTAAGGGGTAGAGGATGATGGTTGGGGAGCAAGTACCGTAACCTTTTTGCTCCTCCTGTCTGGATCTTACTCTAGGGATCCCGCGAGCCCTGACTTTCCCTGGCCCTGCATCTTCACCCCGTTTCTCGATCCTCTCCCATAATCTCCCTCTCTTTTCGGTCTCTCCGCCTCTCTCCACCTCCCTCGGCCGGCATCGACAACCCGGCGGGCGTACGAGGAGCACGAGAGTGGACGAGAACCATGATGGAAAGAATCAGAAGAGAGGATGCAAGCCCATGACGACAGTCCAACGCCCATCCTCAGTGGTATGTCGTCCATTCCAGGGCGTTTTCACCCAGGCCAAACGTCCCTAACGGGAGAGTCCAGCCCCTCCGAGTGCCACCTCTTCCCTCGCCTTTTTGCATCCGAACTCCCCCCCCCCGCCGCCGCTCTGGACAGAGCCCAGTGACCCATTCCATTGCCTTTCCTGCTCATCGCGCCTCTCCGCCTCACTCTTTTGTTGAGTGTGGTGGTGATCGGGTTCTACCGCGGGGGCGCAAGCCGATCAGTGCGCGCTTTTCGCTAGGATAGGGCGAGTCCTCACATCTCGCGGGCGCTGGAGAGATAGGCACTGACGATGGTGCCCGTGGCGGTGCTCTGTCCTGAGTCACCTGCACCCAGAGACACAATTCACTCTCTGGGCGGGTGTGTGGTACAGTGTACGAGGCCTAGACGGACAAGGCCCAAGCCTGCCTGCACCACCGCATCATTCCCAGCGGCCCGCCGGCGCCAGGAGAGTCGCAGGTCCCCAGGCAACAAAGAGACAGCAAGCAGGAATGGAGGCATGGAGGCTGAGGACTTAGGCTACCGCTCCACCCAGACGGAGGTTCGGGCTTGGCTGGCTGTCAGGCAATACGGTTTCAGTGTCAGTCGCGTGCTAAGAGGGAAGACGACGAGCAAGGGAGATGGAGAGTGATCTGTAAATGTCGCATGTACCGATACTTCTTCCGCAGTGTTGGGGGGAAGGGGGGGCTTCGAGGCAGGTGCGCCTCTTCCTCTCTTAGTCTCCTTTTGGTCTCTTCCTTGTGCTTTCTCATGTTAGGCCGCCCAGGCAGACCACGCCCTGGCAAAGCGAGCAGTCGTAAGAGATGCTGTTGGGTTCGGCTCTCTTCATCGCCACCAGGTCCATCCCGGACCTGGACACAGAGCAAGAGAACTGAGAACTATCTCATATAAGAGTTCCCCCCCCCCTTCTCTCTTCTTCATCTATACCTTGAGACAGACAACACAACTCACATTCACAACTACTCAACTCCATACACAATTCCCCCTTACCAAATTCGCTCTCGCACAGTCGCCGGACATGACCGCTCTGTCATTCGAATTTGGCCCCTTGGTCAAGCGAGAGACTACTGGCATGGGTAAGTCCTCCCAATTCGGCCCACGATCCTCACTATTCCCTCTCTCCTCTCTCAATTTTTATTTTTACGCTCTCAATGCTGACTCGGCGCAGGATTGACCCTCAATGGGAAGCCCAACACGACCAAGCCGGCCCCGCGTGATACTGGTAAGTGATTGCCACCCGATTGCGGTCCATAGCACCGATCTCCACCAACACCGTTAAATCCGCAACTCTTCCGATAACCACAAACTGACCTATCTCCCAGGCTATGGTGGCAAGTAGGACGGCGCGCCGACCGACCACAAACTTCACACACGCTGCCCGTGAGTACTACACCCTTCCATTCTACGTCTTTTTTTTTTCTTCGTTTCGTTTCACCACGCTTCCATTTTTCTTCCCGGCCTCGTGTCTCTGCCTGTTTGTGTGTCATATGTCGTCGGCCTTACATAATTACTGTTGACTTCCGCTAACTAACACTTCCGCCGCCAAGCGAACAGATCTGCAACTCTAGACGATCTCTCTCACTGGTTCCACGGGCTCATTGGTTCACTGGTTCACTGGTTCTCTGGTTCACTGTCACCGATTCTGCCTCGGGCACTGACTCGCCCCAGCCCTCGTCCTCGCTCTCTCAGCTCAGCCACATCTCGCTTTCGAGCGGTTACAGCAATCATCTCGCCGACGGGCACAGCATCCTCGACAGAGCAAATCAGTCATCCAAACGTCCCCCGAGATCAAGAATGACGGCGACGGACTTGCTTTTCTCTTGCACGGTTTGCACTGCATGGGGCACTCTCTCATCTACGACCTACAGCACAGCATAACCTCTCAACCACCTCGCGTTTCCCCATTTCATTGGCTCTCGCTTTCGCATCGCCACCTCCGCCGTCAACGAATCAGCGCTGCAAACGGCCTCTCCTTGCAAATACCACAGAGGGTATATCGGACAGCCGCAGGAATAAAGGCCGCCGACGAGAGAGAGATCCCGAGGGATTCCTCTTTAGCCGCTCTGCTCGGCTTCGCTTATAATACTTGCACAAACGTCATCATCCAGTCCTGTCCGGCCCCCAAAAATCTCCTGTTTCTGCTCCTCAGGTACCGGTACTTGCGCGCATTTCTAGGCACTGCCAAATCCTTCAGCCTCGCACAGCCCGGCGACCCAAATTGGACAGTCGGACGGGATCTCGACGTGGAATTGCACGACTGAGTCCACTTTTATTGCTTCTAATCCCTTTTTCCTTGCGCCTCTTTCAGCCCTTCACGGACGAGCCCTTGCGGTGCTTGTTTGCGTTGCCTGCTTGAATATCCTAGCCCCCTGTACTATTAAGCTCCGATTTCCCGACTTCGATTTTGTAGCCGGCCCCCTGCGTTTTGTTTGTCGCATTCCACAGCAAAGATTTCTATTGCCGCAACGCGAGTTGGCCTTCTGTTGGTTTTATAGATTGCAAGAAAAGAAATCAAGACGAGAGAGAGAGAGACCGGATCTCGTATCTTCTTATTTGTCCTCCACGGGACCCTTTCCTAGGTATTTCTTTAGGGACGGAGGTAATTTTGGGAGTACTATTACATTTTCAAGGGCGCTTGGAAGATTGGAATGGGATGGAAGGTAGAGATTGATCTACCTTTTTGAAATGTATGCATAGTCGTGGTTAGTTATAGAGAGGGAGGGGTGTTGATCACGTCTGTCCGTTTCCTTGCAATATGAGAATGACATACTCCGATTTCAATATTGCCAATCACTCATTTAATATGAACGTCTTAAAATACGAAGACAAATTCTCTATAAAAGTCATCAAGGTTAATTGGCATCAGCAAATGATGCATCTATTCCACTTTCATCCTCGACGATGATGCTTATGATGATGCTTATGATGATGCCACACTCCTAAGGGTACATGGGGGGTTTCCTAGATGTTCTTCCCAGAAAATTCAACAGCCACCCCCACCCCCTTCCCCCAAAATCCACAAACGCCTCGAGCGCCTCAGGTTTTCAGAACTCTTCTATGCCCTGCCCCATCAACACAAGCAATCGAACCGTATAATTTTACATCCCCTCCTCCCCCTCCCTCAACACTACTTCTTCTCCCCAAACTTCTGATGAATCGCCCTAATCTGTTCCTCCACATTGACGCTTTGCATCATCTCCAGACGCGCCCTATCCCCCTTCTCCAGCGGTGCCCCGTCGTATCCCGTCGCAGCCTTCTTGCGCCTCGCGAGCTCCTCCTCCGAAAGCGGCTGGCCCGTGGGACCGTCGAAGAGGTCGCTGCGCTGGCTGGCTAGGCGTTTCAGGTTGTTGGCGACGTCCGCTGTGGACAGGTTCGTCGACGCGTAGCGTGAGTCGGCTTTAGCCTTCTGTTCTTTCCAGCGGGGGTCGAGGAGTTCGACTAGGGAGGGGGTGTTAGTAAATCTTCGTACGGAATTGCGAGGAGGAATGATGTGATGACGGGGATTGGGTGTTAAGTGATATTGTAAGGGTTTAATGAGAAGAGAAAGACAAAGAGGGTGGGGAGGAGGGGGGGTGGTATAGGCTTACTCCTCATGTGCTCGTCCAGCTCGCTCGCGGGCATCTGCTGCTTGCAGTTCGGGCAGATCACCATGTTGACTTTGTTCGCTGCTCGCGCTGCCGCGCGTGGCACATAGTTCTCCTTGATGCGCATCGGTGCTGCGCCGCCCTTGGCCTCGGCTTGTGCCTGCTGGGCCCG
This sequence comes from Oidiodendron maius Zn, assembly GCA_000827325.1. Lineage (NCBI taxonomy): Eukaryota > Fungi > Ascomycota > Leotiomycetes > Myxotrichaceae > Oidiodendron > Oidiodendron maius. The sequence continues at coordinate 2,575,269 of KN832870.1, read as the reverse complement.
CTGCCTGGCTTCTGTTCGCTCGCGGATCCGCTGCTCCTCCTCGTCTTCCTCTTCAGCATTCCTCGCAGGCGGCTTTGGAGGGTACATGGGATATTCTGGGCCGGAGACCGGGACGACTGGGGCCGGCGGCGCCATCTGCTGCTGCTGCTGGGGCGGGTAGGTGTTGTAGAAGTCCATCTCCCCTGGCATGGCCTCCTCAATGCGCATGCTGTGTGAGTTGATGGACATCATGGCCTTCTGGTCTAGCGACGCGAACTGCAGGTCTGATTTGGATGTTGGTGGGGGCAGGTTGGCGTGGTCATCGGCTTCTGTAAAGAGCACAGTCTCCACCACCACGAAGTCGTGCCAGTCAATCTGCGCATATGACAGCCGCTCCTTCTCCGCCTCCTCCTCCTTCTTCTGCTTCTGCTCGTCCTGGTATTTGAACCATTCCGCCCTCTCCCGCGCCCGCTTCAGCACGTGGAACTTGTTGTCCACGTTGGCCTGCAACTCCCGGACCCGCGCCTCCTGCACTCGTGCGCCATCACCACTGGCTGACCCTGCGCGCAGTAGGCTGGTATACTGGTCGATGAGCCGCTGGAAGAAGTTGTGTAGGCTGTGGTTCGGCCGCAGAAAATCAAACTGGTAGTTACCTGTCTCCCGCTGTGACAGAGTCGTCATGAACTGCCGCCCATTCTTCGCCACGAATAACGCCGTCAGTCTGACTACCTCCAGGTCCTGTGCGCTGATATTCGGCATCCGCGCTGAGAAGTGGAACTCGGGGGGTTCAGGCGGCCCTTTAGGCTTCTCATCCTCCACTGGCGTCTCGCCCGCCCTGCCTGCCGCCACGGCCGTCCCTCGTCCCTCCTTGATCTCGCTCAGTCGCCATAGGTAGTATGGGTTGTATGCGTCATTCGCACTGAGGAATGAGAACTTTGGGTTGTGTTTCTCCTTCTCTCGGATCCGGTCTGCAGCTGTCAGTCTCACCCCTTCTTTCCCTTTAGACTGCTACGTACCTTCAAATACTATCCCGTTTCGTGCTACGTATCCTGCAGTCTTCTCAAGGATCGCTGTAGCCGGTGTTAGCTTCTCTGCACCTCTGGGAAGATGAGTTACGAACCTTTGATCTCTTTGGGAGGCAGGACAACGCCCGGCGGCGCCTTGATCTCCTCGAGTACCGCCATCGCATCACCGTTCGTAGCTGATGGGGCCATATGGACAGAGTCTCCTTGCTCTGGCCCTGTTGAGTTCGTTTGTGTAGAGGCGGCGGGCTGATAATCTGTTTCGCGGTCTACTACAAAGGTCCGCAGAATCTCCGCTGGTTAGGATTTTTGTAGCCTCGTGCACACCGGCCAATCGCGTATGGCCTTATGACTACCCTGCAACAGCTATCTGATGTTGAGAGCTCCGCGCCAAATTTGACTCCAGGACTGGTATTATTTTATTCGAGAGTAGTTAACTATCTAACCTCTGTATTACTCCTGGTATGATCTATATTCCTCGCCGTCCCTGTACGGGCGAGATCTAAGGGAGGAAATTACCCAGTTCCTCGACAGAAAATAGTCCTATTATGTCCGCCCAGTTCCCGCACCTATAACACCTTTACTGCCGTATCATAACGAGGCCTGATAGGTCAGGCGTATATATACATATCTCTTTAACCCCGTCCACTGCTATAAATACCTCTTATGCAATGTGCTGAGGCGCGTTGTAGCCCTCTTCCAAGTTCATTCGGGATGTCCTGGGATAGTTATAGAGAGTCTCGGCGAGCCCACTTTCTCCTCCTCCGTCGGTTTGCCCTGTGATGAGTACGCAGACGGGGTGGGGTCTCTATTTGCGTTGCCCGCGTTCGCATCCCCGTTGTCGTCTTTCTGGATTTCCGCCTCGTCTCTTTCCGCGGCCGTGGATGGTGCTGTGTCGTCACTGGCCAGATTCTCATTAGACAAGCTCGCAGGATTAAGTTGCTCGGTCACGGGCGTAACATCGCGAGGTTGAGCCTCGCCTGCTCGCTGGAGCTCTGAGCTCAACTTTCCTTCCTGCTCCCTTCGCCCAGTCTCACTCCCTGTAATGTTTCGTGACGCGTCGCTCTGGTTTTGAGATACTGCTAGCACTACTCCCCCGCCCACCCGGGACCAAAACATTTGCTCTCTCAGTCTCACGCTTTCCTCCCAAGCCGCCCTCTCAGATTCCTGTCCATCTGTTCTCAGGTGTCCGTCTTTCACCACACGCAGAAACCCAAGAAAGTCACAGGTTGAGCGTACTCGACCCAGGCAGTAATTGCAGAGTGGATATCTTTGGGCGTTTTCGCTCTCGCTCGTCTTGAAGCGGTGGCTTCTGACATGAGTCGGATCCTTTCGTGACTCTCCACAGAGTGAGCATGGGAAAAAGAATAGCTTCGAGGGTGTAGGCATCGGTTCCACCACCAACGTGCCTTCGCACACTGAATTGAGAACCGTTCTTCGAGCCAGCCACGACAAACCTGGGGCGGCGTCAAGCCGTAGTGTCGGCTCGATATCTTCAGCAAGTGCTCTCTTATAGAATTTAGTTTCTTTCAATGGGGGCAGTGGGCCTGGTCCATTTGTAGAACCAGTGCTAGTAGCTGATGCAGGTGTTATAGGTGTGCCGGGCGACGACGCAAAGTTCCCCGTTGTAGATAATGAAAAGGATGATCCATTCCCTTGGAGTTGCTGGCTGAGCGTTGAGTTGTGCCCCCCTAGGCTAAGTCCCAGCCCCATCGATCCGTAAGAGCCGCTAGACACTCTGCTACTAACAGCATTCTTGGACATCCGTAGCAGAGACGCGAACTCCTCATAAGCGGCAAGATCTGTCCGCAGGACAAGCTGGAGAAGGTGCGTGAAACTCGTCGGGTAGGTGGGTGCTACCGGTTCGGGGATGGTTGTTGATTGAGCTGCTTCTCCATCTTGCGTGCCTTCATCTCGAGCCTCGAACTTGTTGGCTCCTGGGGTAGAAGGTGTTGTCGGATTAGTCTGGTCGTCCCGCATTTCCGTCATCTGCTCCATGACTTGTTTCAATTCTGCAAGCTGATCTTGGTGAGACTTGAGTAGACTCTCCGTATCGGCGAGCTGAGCCTTGAGCTGGTCGTTTCTCCGTTGAACAATATCGTGCTCCTTCTGTGCCTCCTCCCGAGCCGTGATCACCATCTACGAAATTTAGTAATTCGCTCACTGGAGAGTCGGATGTCACCCACCTTATTGGCTTCTTCGAACAAGGCCGTGGTCAAGTTCTCGAGCTCTTGCTCTATATTCTTCTTCTCTTTCTCAATCTCGGCCCTCTGCTTCCTCTCATCTTCCAGCTCCGTTACGACTTTCCTCCTTTCCGCATCGGCAACCGACTTCTTGATTAGAGTACCTCGTGCAATCAAACTGGTGTGCTCTTGGTTCTCTTGTTCTAGCTGCCTGATACGTTCACGTGCCGCCTCCAGCTCATGGCGTGTTGCAGAGAGTGTGTCATCAAGGCTTGTTTGATGGTTTATCGCGTTTATTAGCTTGTTGCTCAGCGTGGCCACTTCATTGCTGAGATCCGGATGGCGGGGACTCGATGGGGAGCGATCTTGAGCCGGAGAGAGCGCTCGGCTGCGAGGGTCGGGTAACGTGCTCATGGCCTCGTCTTGGATGTCATCGGGAGGGTGGTTTGGGGACGCGGAGCCGAGCGCATCGGTGATTGCGGCCATGCTACGCAGAGAAGAGGTTGATATGGATTTGGACACGGGCTTGGTAGACTTCTGCACCACTTTGGATGAGGAGCTTGAGAAGGAGCGCAAGTGCTGCAAAGGCAAGTGTGGCGACGGATGGTTTTGCTGACTCCAGCCGGCAACATGGATCAGGCTGGTTCACCGCACGTCAGTTGGACAGTGGTAGCATTGAGGGTATGAGGCGAATCTTACTCTGCCATGGGCAAAAAGGTTCCGACTCCTAGACAAGTGATGGGAGTGTAGTTGGCGGAGTGGGTGGAGGGGGTTGCTGGGCAAAGCTTGTGAAGGGTCGGGCCTAGCTGCGCGACATATTGGCGGGAGTAGGATGCAGTGACTCTCGCAATCCGCAGATGCACTGGAATTGTCGTCAATGTATGAGAGGGTTGGACGAGGGAGTTGCAATGGGATGTGTGACCCTGCCCTGCGAGAAAGGATTGATCCTGATGACGCCCTGAGCGAAGCGCCGCCGCTATCCAAATACGAATGCAGAGAGAGCTTGAGCTTACCTAATGAAATCAAGGCGACCACAAGGACTTATTGTGGCCACTCTGCAAACCGGAAAGTAGGCGAGATAAGAAGTTGAGCCAATCATAAGCTAAGCCCCCTGTAGAGATCGATTTTCCATTTTCGGCCTTAGGCATAAAAGTTGCACGTGATAATGCAAGGGATAAGGACTAGTCATGTGTCTAAAGTAAGGGATGAGGCCTGCAATATTAAGGTATCGGGGACTCCCCCTTCCCACCTTAGCTGACTCTTTATTTTATATTCTCTATAGCTAATAAAACTGAGCTTTTACTTTGATATCTGACTACGACCTACGCACGTTACGCAAAACTAGCTACTCAGCTGCGTTCAGCTAATGCGCAACCTGACCTCCTTATATCTCAATAAGCTACCTTTTCCTGTCTCTGGGTTACTCGCACTACATCGCCGTGTCATATGACACAGTCGCAATGAATCCCAGATACTGTCCCGTGACACAGGACGACGAAAATATCCACCGAGAGCGTAAAGAACAGTTGACGACATCCAGAATCAGAAACCTTCGCTATGGTGTTTTATTTTACTCCCTGCTGTGTATCTATATCGCAACGCTTGCTTCATTTGGGATAGCTCGGTCCTATTGGTTGCCCTCAAAGAATTTATTAAAATCACAGCGAATGCTACCAGACTGTTTGTGACATTGAAAATAGGTTCTTCCTCCGCTAACAATCTAATAGTTCCCAATACATTGGTCACGTTTGCTGAAGATGATCAGTATGTTAGTAGCCTTGCCGGAGAACCGAACTCCCCTTGGAATGTTCTTGCACCACGTAGGTTTATCCAATCACCTCTTTTTTTTTTTAACTGACGCTAGTTGCAGCTGGGAAAGGTTTTATAAAGGTGATATCTCCTGCTATCTGGGGCCTTTACGGGGGCTACCCGGTTGATGATGGCACGGGGTCGGATACAGAATCGTACTGTATTTCCATGTATCACCAGCTGCATTGCCTGGTAGGGCTGATAGATATCCCTTAACCAAGCTTGTGCCTAATTATTTCACATAGGCCATAATCAAGATAGCTTTGACAGACAAACATAATATTTCTCATTCAGAAAATATCCAGCGAGGTTTACTGTCGGTGCATGCAAATGAGTTATCAGACCACAATCACATGATGTTCAACGATTCCCATCATGTCGACCATTGTGTAGACTATCTGAGACAGGTAAGCCTAGTTACTCTGCACCTCGACCTCCTAATAGTATAAGCGCGCCTATGACGATTATTTTATAGGCCATAATGTGTGCTGGGGATACAACTCTGGAGAAAGCAGGTGCAATAAATGGACAAATCGGAGGAGGTGTGGATGGCTGGGGAGTGACGCACCAATGTCGAGACTGGCAGAGCATTTATAGCTACACTACCAATCATCGAAACGGAGACGTGAAAGGTATATTGTAGTGCTAAAGTCGGGATGCTAGTCACTATATCGCCTTTACTTATGATGCAGGAACCTGTACGGTATAAGGAATCTTGCGCACGAGTAGCACAATCGAATGTGCACGAGACAGATAGCGTCTCCTCAGTCTATCGGATTTCGCTAGCCACCCAGCAACCATACTCTTTGCTCTCCTGAAGTTAAGGCAGTTTCAAGCTCAAGAAGAGGGGTATCTATGCAAGAGACATCTCACACATACAACAGGACACAAGGTTCTCTGGTGGAGTTGTTACAAACCCTTCTATAGCGGACAAGGCTTCCGTCAATCGCCATTCCATCAAGCCTCAGAAGCCCGAATTTGAAGAGCTTTACACGAAATTAGTAAGATATATCAGTCGGCAAGTACTTATAGAGCTGATTTAAAATGTAAACTCTAGTTTTCAAAGTTCACACTCGAGACGCTGGAGGACTCAAAATCCTTCTTCCGGACGATATAGACGTAGCAACTAAAGAAGCTAATATCAACTATTTTCCTTGAGCAACGAGCCATCGCCCGATCGAGCCGACAGAACAGTGCACGACAACATTGCAAAGGTTGCCGCGCACATAAGGCTTCCTGTCGGCTCACTTGTTACGGCTCTTACTGATAGAACATAGTACTATCTAAAGAAATAGCGGCGATCCTCAGGATCGCAGGGTTTGTTACAGCTACGGTGTTGGCTTTCGTGGTTAACTTATTCCTAAAGGCATGAACTATCATTACTAATTATTAGTTATTGTACTGTAAATCATGGATTTGACTTTATTAGATACATTATAGCTGTAAAATAAGCTCTTCCAAGTCGGTAAGTATAGCCAAGCGCAAGTTTTACAGTTTTTACAATCACAACGTCTAACCTATAAAACATAATATACCTTATGTGACAAACCTCACTGCAGGAAGGCTCAACGATAGAGTCGCAGATGAGAAGTGCTGTATTGAGACGCGAATACTAAGCTAAAGAGAGAAGAATAAAAAGACTCGAGCCTAGAAGAGGACTCGAATATAAATACAGCTGCTAGGTAAACCTTAATCCCTGCCTCGGCCAGTTACGGACCGCATCCGCACTGCTAACACTATCCACCTGCAGTTATTTGACAAGTCTAAATTAGGACTAGTCTCTTTTGCTCTATTAAATATTTTCTCCGTATCCTTAGATAGGCCAGACATATATTTCAATCCACATACACGTACTTTCTCATAGGCTGACAAACACCTTGTTTATTATTTACCAGCTCCACGTATCCGCTCGTATCGTCAACCAGCCTGTCACACTACAGACTCTACAAACTCTGCAGACTCTATCTATACAGAGAAATACAGATCTCAGTGACTGCTTACATTATTTGTCCACTGACTTCTCTGGTCACTCCGATATCCTACGCCTGTACTGGACGTACATATCAAATTGACTATATGAATGACCGTCTAGATAGGGCAGGCTAAGTTTTGAGAGAGTAAGTACCTTGTACTTACGCAGGTGTCCTTTAATTGGGTTTCGATTCTTTACACATTTCTTGTAAATAATCAAAGGCATAGATCGCACGCGCTGCTCGATTCGATGCCCCTCTTGTCTGAATTAGCGAGCACAGCCATTAGAGATATTTGCAGGATTTCATATAACGACGAGGCAGCAGAAACCGTAGTCACAAAACCTGAGTTTTACTTTGGTACTGAGTAAATTAACGGCGCTCCCAAAAGGTATTATCATCGTAAGCCGCGAGGAAGAGCACCCTTTTTCTCTTCATCGCTACGGAACCAATACACTTCGATCGACACGAGAGAACTACTACGTTCAGTTTCATTTCGATATGGAGAGAGAAGACTGTTACAAATATAGTCTCAAATGTCATCATTGTATGTGGAGGGGATTGCAATCGTATAAGTGCGAATAGAAGCAACCAAGCCTACCTTGACAACACCGGAAAATATACGGCGGGAGGCGCTAGGCATTTTTACTTCGGGACAAGGCAGTTGAAGACAAAGCCATGGGCATACACGAAGATTGATGATACCTTGACCAAATAACCATGCAGAGTCAAAGGGAAGCACGTTCTAACACATGCGATTTGGGTAATTGTACGAAAAGCTGTAAATACCATACAAGCTCAATCCTAGACCCATTGTTATCACCCCAATTGTAGAGCAACCCATGTAAAAAGCCAACATCCCAATAACCTAGATGGTGGTCTCGTATGCGATAGGCACAACAGTTTCTGGCACGTTCTCCTTCATCGAAATTGTTCTCGCCTCTCGCGGCATCAATGGTTGTCTCTTCAAGTGAACATGTGTGCCCTCAGCTTTCGACTTCTTCTTCAGCTCAGCATTAGCCTTGACTCGACGAACGAACTCCTCTCTAGATCTCGAAAGCGACACGTGCTCGACTCGGAGGTTGACGCGCTTCTCGATGTACCGGTGCTTGACCTTCTTGTATACGATAACACCGACTGCGCTCTTTGTGACGTTGTAGACAACTCCGGTCTTGCCATGATAGACCTTATGCGGCATACTACAGATTATCAGCAACATATATCTCACAGCACATCCTTGCGACTCCATATAGGGTCTCGGAAATCCTGATGGAGAAATCGGGTAAACCCACCCCTTCTGAACAGCACCATTTGCCTTGATATCAACGATGTCTCCAACCCTAGCTTTAATTAGAACGTTCTATCGACGCAGTGGCAAAAACGAAGTCTACTCACTTGTATTGGCGTAAATACGTCGACAACTTGATCATACCCTTCTTCTTGAAATCCCTGCGTGACATTAGAATACACGATCGACACTTAATAAGTTCAGCAACACACCTGCTAAACGCATAGCGCGTTCCCGCACGAAGACCTGCTGGATGACCCATCTTGACTGCGTGGGAAGGATGTAGGGGGGTTGTCGAGATTGTCGTTGTCGTAGTTCTTGCTGTTCCGAAAACCCAGGACTCGCTTACCAGCAGATGGATTTCGAGAAGAGGGCAAGAACCTAGGTCTTGCCACACGTGATTCAACACTACGCTTAGCGCTCATCCACCACGCAATATTTGGCTTTCGCGTTCTTCACAAATTTAAGACTACGATTCCGACAAACTCGACACCAGCAGCGGTTCAACGCCATATCGAATCGCAACCATGGCGCCACGATCCTACTCCAAGACTGTAAGCACCATCGCATTTGCCTACCGTGATTATGCATTGGTGCATAGTTGTACTCGAGTCAAATTGCTAACTCTGGGATTAGTACAAAGTTCCCCGTAGACGTGAGTATACAGACTTCAGTCTCCTCTCCCTCCTGTCTAGTTTCCCTTTCTCTTAATTCCGGTCACGCAATTTTGTGATTATATGCTAACTTCAGGTAGCATTCGAGAGTGCCCGTTTGTAAGTTGACCACTGTGCCAGAGCTTGCCTCTGTTCATGTCACTGATTATGACCTAGGGACTCCGAATTGAAACTTGTCGGCGAGTACGGTCTGCGTAATAAGCGTGAGGTCTGGCGTGTCCAGCTCACCCTCTCGAAGATCCGTCGTGCAGCCCGGTACGGCCCTCTTGCCTGCAGTTTCTGGAATCTATAACCCGCTGACTTTCTCCAGTCAACTGCTCACCCTTGACGAAAAAGATCCAAAGAGACTTTTCGAGGGGAATGCCCTCATTCGCCGTCTCGTTCGCGTTGGCGTATTAGATGAATCCCGCATGAAGCTCGATTACGTGTTAGCCTTGAAGATTGAGGATTTCTTGGAGCGTCGCCTACAAACCTGTGTTTATAAGCTCGGCCTTGCGAAGTCTATCCACCACGCTCGTGTCCTCATCCGTCAGAGACACATTCGTGTGGGCAAGCAGATCGTCAATGTTCCATCCTTCGTCGTTCGTCTTGATTCCCAAAAGCATATCGACTTCGCCCTCAGCTCACCCTTCGGTGGCGGACGTCCTGGTCGTGTTCGGAGAAAGAAGGCCAAGGCAGCGGAGAAGAAGGATGGCGATGATGGGGAGGAAGATGAAGAAGAATGAAGAATTTCATAGAAACCGAGTCTACGCATTAAGCTCTGATAGGAGTCTAGCCTAGCTTCAATACCATACTGATCGTCTCCGACTCTTTCTCTAAGCCTAGTGTTGGTCTTATGGTAAAAGTCCAGTTAATTCGAATGCCTTGTTTCAAAGTAGTATATGAAGGAACAAACAAGATGGGGAGGAGACGCATTATGTGATATTTAGATTACGCACTCCATCTCATGTTACTATTATACATATCCGTCCTTCCCTATAAATGGAGCCATGGGATCACTCGCAGCCGTTTTTTTCCTCCTGTACGCATCCATATCGTCCTCTGATACTCCACCTGCAATCTCCTGTAATGTACGTTTCTTGGCTGGTGAGGGATTTAGCAGACTCCCTTTTGCCAGAACTGCCGGATCTGAGCGCTGTTCAACGTCCCCTACATCATCTGACACGGCAATATTGCCCCCCGTTCGAAGACTGTTAGCTTCTTCAAACGCCCTTTTGCCTTCCTCGCCAGTACAATAGCTGTTCTTAACAATTGAATGGCAACATGCATAGCCCCACTGGAAATTAGCCCACCAGCTACCCCATACGGTTGTATGGTTGTTGATGAATACATTTTCTGGATATTTTGAGTTGGCAGAAGCCTTCATCGCTCCTTTGATGGTACCAGATTCGTCATATTCGATATACTTCTCAGATTCAACAACAGTAGCCACATGAGGCTTTGAGGTTGCAGGATCCTTCTCACTGCCATACTTCTCAAGTAGAAATATTTGACGTGCTTGTCGTTTTGATTCAGCTTCTTCTCTTTCCTTCCGCCGATAATACTCTCCTGATGTTGGATTTGCTTGTAGATGCTGCTGCGTGTCTCCGGCCTTTTCTTGCGACTCCCAGGCGTATTTCTGTGCCTTCTCAAACTCGGCTGCATCTCCTGAAGCTCTCAGGAAGCCCTCTTCAGCGACCAACGCAGCGGCGGTATCTAATGAAGCCCCGTTGTCCACCATTGATCTCGTCTTAGGATCATACTTAGCCGAGTCCAAGTCAAGATTGAGCAAATACTTTGCGGTATCTTCCCGAATTCGTAGCTGCCTAGTAGCTGTGCTTTGCTGTCTCCCCATATCTGATTCTTCTGCATACTTTGCATCATCTTCGCGCTCATCGTCCTCATCCTCTTTCTTCTCAACATGCAGGCTTTTTCTCTTTAATTCCTCAAGTTGAGAGTATTCATCAATCACGGCTTTGTACTCTTTTGCATCATACCCGTTCCATCTGTCCCTCTTTGCATCCCACCCTAATCTCACTTCCTGGATCGTCTCATCTGCCTGTATGTCTTTACCGGTCCACCTTGCACCTTTTGCGCGGGGTCTGCTCAGGCATTCCTTGGTCTTATGTGTCATAGCACCACAATTTTCACATGCACCTTTCCGAAATTTGGTTGCGGCCGGGCCAAGTTTCTTCCCTCGATCATACCATTTCGACCCATCCGATTCTGACTTCTGTAGGCGCTGATGCTCGAGATAATCGTTCTGATCGTCATCTTCTCCAATGTAAAAAGGCTTCTTGGAGATGAAGGTGGGGATGTAGGAGTTTTTTTCTTGAGGATTCGATTGCATTGTCGTAGATTCTTGGGTTTAAAGCTGATAAGAGTTGGCGGAAGATAAACGGCGATAGAATAGGACCTTGAATGACTTAGGTCTAAGGAAGGCGTTGCTTGCTTTCAACACAGTTCGGAGCAGGTTCCCTATCGCTCAACCTATGTAGTCTCGTCTCTTCGCAAAAGCATTAAAAAAACTATCTGAGCGTCGGTGGTGGAGATGCTCTATATCAACACAAACTGGCCGGTGGCGGAGTTTACAATTTGCGGGCGGTGATCTCTTCAAGTAACCAAAGAGTCCCGTGATCGCGTGTGCCTCGCGTCAATTCACTTAAGAAGGCGTATCTCCACCATCATCACACCATGGTAAAGCATCTATTGGTTAACAACCATGTTCTTCCCTTGAGCATTGAATCATGTCATGCACACTCAGTCACCTTCCTCGTCCACCAGAATTGATATTTGCTCCTCAATATGGACGTCTTTCGTGTCCGCTTAAACTACATAGATACCTACCAGGCATCCCCCACCAAATATGACCCTCCTCTCCGAAGAGATGTCAACCTTTCGCACGCGTATAATGAGAACAAGATTCCTATAATAAGGGTATTTGGGTCAACCGAGACTGGTCAAAAGGTCTGCGCTCATATCCACGGCGCATTTCCATATTTATACATCGAGTATACTGGTAAACTTACAACCGAAGAAGGTATGTTGCGTCTCGAATGGTCTCTTAGGTTTGTATAAGCTGATCATGACCCAGTGGGCACTTATATTCATCGTATTCATCTTTCCATTGACTATGCCCTCTCTGTTAGCTACAGGCGCGATTTACGGGATGGAAATTCCAACTTTGTCGCTCGGGTCACTCTTGTCAAAGGAATTCCATTTTATGGTTTTCACGTTGGATATCGATACTTCCTCAAGATATATGTATTAGATCCTAAGGTCATGACCAGGTTGGCAGACCTCTTGCGGCAAGGAGTAATCATGAAACAAGTGTTCCAGCCATTTGAAGCCCATCTGCAATACTTGTTGCAGTGGATGGTGGACTACAACCTATACGGCTGCGACTATATCGATTGCTCCAAAGCTTTCTTCCGTTTTCCAGTGCCAAGCTACGAGCGGTTATCATCTCCATCTCACCTTTGGCACCATGAATCAGTTCCAGATGGCAAGGTCAGTGAGAAATCCGACTTGCCAAGGGCTAGTCACTGCTCAATCGAGGTAGACATATGCGTGCAAGATATTCTTAACAGGCATGATATCAAGCCTCGTTCTCTCCACCATGATTTCATAGAACATCTACATCCAGTAGTTCCTGATGAGAAGCTCGTGCGCAGTATGGCGAGTCTATGGAAAGATGAAGCTCGACGGCGAAAATCGAGAAGCTCACAACTCGAAATGGGCAATGACCATTCTGGGGATATGCCAATATCTATGTCAGCTGGACTGAGAATATCAGAGCCCGGTGAATGGATTCATGAAGTTGAATATAGAGAGCGAATGATGAATCTCATTACAGACGAAAAGAGCAATAATGATGAGACAACTATTTCTTTTTCCACCTTTGTTAAGCATGGCCCATTGGATCCGACTATAAGAACAAGTCTGGAATCTGTCGAAGATCTTTTCCCTTCCAATTTGAACACTTCTTTTGGATCGTCGCAGGAAACTGAGATTGAAATCAATTATGAAACAGGATATGATGATCGAATTGTGGATGAGAAACGCATTCTGACACTCAATATGAATGACCGTGAGGAAATTAATTCGGATTCGGATTCGGATTCGGATATTGCATCGGAACTTATTACACGTGGAAAGCTTGGAGATCATTCTAACGAAAGTGATTTCAATCCGTCCAGTTCGTCTCAGGAAGCGAATAGAAGCACTCGTGCATTACACACAGGCAGTGACATTTCTCGCCCAAAAATTGAAAGTCTATCAAGCTCAATTAGTTTCATGGAACCTGAGGTAAAGGAGCCTGGTCACACGCCCGATGATTGGACCCCTCTTTCTTATCATTTATCCCTTCGCCATCTGTCACAAATTCCTGACGGTAGTTTGAAGAGACTAGAGCCTCCGGAAAACCAACATAATACTGTTAAGAAACGCCAAAAGATTCGTTTCGACCAGATACATAATCGTGATGCGCGGGCCGATAAGTCTGTGTTCGCTGCTGATCTAGAAAGTGTGCAGAATCAAATTAAAGCAGATAATTTGCCAAAAGGAGCAGCAGTGTCGAAAAGAGATGATGGGAATAAATGGATCGAAACACATAATGCTACAGCTAAGACTACTCCTTTTTTGATAACAAATCTGTCAACTCAGCCTACCAAAGAATCTCCACAGAAGATCTCAATAAGGCACGACAGAATGAAGACTCATACGCTCAGATTTCCCATTGCTAAAGACTCTCACGCCCTCCATACGGCTGCAAGACCGAGCCAGAAGATCGCCTCGCCATTATACTCCCCTCAAAATACAAGAGCCAACTCAGTTGATGATTTTATGGGATATTCAATTGCGTCCAGTCCCGTTTGGCCTCCCATTACAAACTTTTGGTCGAGTGCCAGAACGTCGACAACCAATGCACCAGGTCTTCCCCTGCATATTGATAACAGCTTTGCAAAGCGTCTAGACAGGCCTTCATTACTAACTTTCCTTGAACAAGCCCCATCTCCTGATGTAGTCATCTCGACTATAGAGAGCCTTGGTCTCCCCCGTGTAATATATCAAGATGCCTTTTACAGTAGCGAGTCGGACGTTCCGGATCACAGCCGCGAGTGGGCAGGTAGAGAGTTTAGACTGGCAAGCTTGACAACCCCTTTTCTCCCTGAATTCAATCCCAATGGGGCTTCCGAGACAAGCTGCGACACCAAGCCATCTATTGTATTAGACAAGCTAAAGAGAGAAGAGGAACACCAACACCGACGACGTGCCTGTGCGCTGCAAAGCTGGGAAATTGCAACGCCTCCACCTTCACAGTCTGAGGTACACAGGTGGTATCATGCTGCGGAGAGGGCCTCAATTTCTAGTGGCATTAAGTCCCATGAAACTGCAAAAGGCGGTTGCAACGCAAGAGAAAAGAGCCATCTGTCCCAGATTGACGGTCCTACGCAGAAGAGTAAACATGGTTTCAAGTACACACAAAATACACCACTGCCCATCAATACGAAGCAAGATACTCAGTACATGAGCACAATGAGCTTAGAACTTCATGTCAATACGAGAGCAGATTTCGTTCCTGACCCAGAGCAAGACGAAGTCCAGTGTCTATTTTGGTGTTTTCAGTCTGATGAAGCTCGACTTAAGAATATTCCCGGCCTACAAGATTCTCGACTTGGAGTCGTTGTCGCTTCGGAAGAGGGATCCATGAGTCGCAAGATCGCTTGGCACCGAGGTCTCGAAATCCACGAGGAGTCCTGTGAGCTTGATCTCATGGTTCGAATGGTCGAGATCGTGCGAGATTCTGATCCTGATATTCTTACTGGGTTTGAAGTTCATGGCAGCTCTTGGGGATACCTTATTGAACGCGCACGCTTGAAGTATGACTACAATCTTAATGATGAGTTCTCCCGGATAAAGGCTCAATCTTATAAGCGGATTGCCAAAGATAACGATCAATGGGGCTTAAAGACCACTTCAACTATTCGAATAACTGGCAGGCATGTGATTAACATCTGGCGAGCCATGCGAAGCGAGCTGAATCTGCTTCAGTATACAATGGAGAATGTTGCATTCCATTTGCTGCACCGTCGAATACCACACTTCACTTGGTCCGACTTAACTAAGTGGTATACGAGCGGAAAACCTAAAGATATTTCGAAAGTTATTGCCTATTACCTTTCCAGAGTTAAAGTTGACGTGGAAATACTTGAGAAAAATGAACTCATCCCCAGAACGAGTGAACAAGCTCGCGTTCTCGGGGTAGACTTCTTTTCCGTATTTTCTCGTGGCTCACAGTTTAAAGTCGAGTCACTTATGTTCAGGATCGCGAAGCCAGAGAACTTTTTACTTATATCGCCAAGTCGAAAGCAAATCGGAGGGCAAAATGCACTTGAGTGTTTGCCACTTGTCATGGAGCCACAGAGTGCATTCTATAATAGCCCGCTGCTGGTTCTGGATTTTCAAAGTCTGTACCCCAGCGTGATGATAGCCTACAACTACTGCTATTCTACCTGCCTTGGTAGGGTCGTAAATTGGAGAGGCACGAACAAAATGGGCTTTACAGAGTTCAAAAGAGAGCTGCGGCTCCTTGAGCTTCTCAAGGATCATATCAATATCGCGCCGAATGGCATCATGTATACGAAACCTGAGATTCGGATGTCTCTCCTCGCTAAGATGTTGAGAGAAATTCTGGAAACTCGAGTTATGGTTAAGAATGGCATGAAAGCTGACAAAACTGATAAAGCACTTCAGCGTTTACTTAACAACAGACAATTAGCTCTCAAGCTCATCGCCAATGTTACCTATGGCTACACATCTGCATCATTCTCGGGTCGTATGCCGTGCTCTGAGATTGCAGATAGCATCGTGCAAACTGGTCGCGAGACACTTGAAAAGGCAATTGCTCTTATACACTCCGTCGAACGTTGGGGCGCAGAGGTGGTTTATGGCGACACCGACAGTTTATTTGTGTATTTGAAAGGTCGCACCAAGGACCAAGCGTTTGACATCGGCCAAGAAATCGCAGAAACCATCACAAATATGAATCCAAGCCCGGTGAAACTCAAATTCGAAAAGGTCTATTTTCCGTCTATCCTTTTAGCAAAGAAGCGCTATGTAGGATTTAAATACGACAGCCGAGATCAAGTAGAACCAATCTTTGATGCGAAAGGGATCGAGACTGTGCGTCGGGATGGAACACCGGCTGAGCAAATGATTGAAGAAAAGGCACTCAAAATTCTATTTCGCACCTCAGACCTAAGCAAGGTCAAAGACTACTTCCAGAAGCAATGCGAAAAGATTATGAAAGGCTCTGTGTCTATCCAAGACTTTTGCTTTGCGAGAGAGGTCAAACTTGGGACATATAGCGGTAAAGGCCCGCCGCCGCCAGGAGCTCTCATTAGTACGAAACGAATGCTCTTAGATGCTAGAGCAGAGCCGCAATATGGCGAACGTATTCGCTACGTTGTTGTCACGGGTGCGCCAGGGGCTCGACTGATTGATCGATGTGTGGCTCCGGAAGAGCTTCTATATGACGACCACGCGGAGCTTGATGCCGAATATTACATCTTGAAGAATCTAATACCACCTCTGGAGCGAATTTTTAACCTGGTAGGAGCAAATGTTCGAAGCTGGTACGACGAAATGCCAAAATTTCAGCGTATTCGCCAGGTTGGCAACAGCGCTCCGCTACCGGGACATTCCAAAGAGCCTGGCGTCAACAAGAAAACCCTAGAGTCGTATATGAAATCTTCATCGTGCCTTGTCTGCGGTGAAAGGATAGATTCCGATAACCCGCTGTGCACAACATGCTATGCGAATAAACCGCTCTCTTTGCTATCCTTACAATCGCGACTGGACAATGCAGAACGAGAGTTTCTGAAGGTTCAGAAACTCTGCCAAAGTTGCTCGGGAATCTCTCCATTGGATGAGGTAAGATGCGACAGCAAAGACTGCCCGGTATTTTATACGAGGACTAAGCAAAGGTCCCGGTTAAATACTGTGCGGTCAGTTGTTGAGCCCGTGGTGGAGAAGTTGAAAACCCTGGAGTGGTAGCAGCCCTCAATATAATGGTGAATCGCCGAAGCATTAGTTGTCTTATGTGAAGTATGAAGCATAGATGAGTTGGTCAGCTCCCAGTGGTGGATGTAGCACACAGTAGTGGAATTCATAGTTTTTGCGTTATATGCCCATATTATCTGTCAACCTTTGTACAGTACGATACAATAGTAATGCATGGCTTATGTTTCGCGAGTGATCTTTGACGCGGCGCAAGTGCACGTTTAGCGCGGCCTCGCTCACCCACCTACGTAGTAGGCAAGGCACATCGATACGGAACATGTAATGAATCCTTCACCTGCTTCTGAGCTGCCCAGCTGGCTGAGAGAAGGCTGTACAGAGAGTTGTTCGACTACATCTCTCGCTCACGCCTACAGATGTCAAGATGGGGGGTTTGACGGGGTTCCTCGTCGCCTACTTACTCGGTGGCTTCACCTTTGTTCCGTTGCTCATCACAGCTATTCTCCTCCATGCCTACCTTACTCTTCCGGTCCACAATGATACAGCATACCGAGAAGATGGCACCGATTCGATCGTTCAGCCAGGTGACGATATCGATGCAATCAAACGTGCAGAGAAAACACATAAAGAGCTACCTCAGCCTCGTATCAACCATGATGCTGACGTAGCTGCTGGATATTTTGCCATTCGCAGAGAGTACGTTTCTGCTGTACCAGCAGCTATGCCGCCGACAAATAAAAGTGTCTATCAGAGCATGTATAGGAGCATATTTGATAGGAAGCAAAGCGCAAGTCCGTTGGATAATAAAGGCGTGGGCAAGCCGCAGAAGAGCGGCAATGTGTTCTACGTGGTCCTGAGGTATTCTATTATCTTTTTGCGTGAGCAACATCTGCATAAAAAGCTGCTGACTTCTAGCGCGCAGGCATGGGCACTTGATGCTATTCGATGATGGCGACCAGCTAGAGGTCCGACATGTTATATCTCTGGCACATCATAATGTCAGTATCTGTTCCGGTGGTGACGAAACGCCAGAGGGAGAGCTATTCATAAAACGGAACGCCATATGTCTGTCTAGAAAGACAGATATTAGTGACTTAGCACCGGACGGGAAAACTTCAAAACCTTTCTTTCTCTTCTCCGAGAACTGTTCAGAGAAGGAAGACTTCTACTTTGCACTTCTTCGGAACCAAGAGCGGAAGGCTGATGCGAAGGATAACCCGCCACTCCCTCTTCAATACGATGTCAAGGATATAATCACCCTCGTCCAGCGCTTGCACTCCTCAGAAGAGCATCTACAGACAAGATGGATCAATGCTGTCATAGGGAGGGTATTCCTTGCTTTATATAAAACGCCGGAGGTAGAAAACTTTGTTAGGTCAAAAATTGCCAAAAAAATAAGCAGGGTGAAGACGCCCTCGTTTCTGTCGAAGATTGCTTTGCGGCATATCGATATGGGCGAAGCGGCGCCTGTAATCACAAATCCACGCCTGAAAGATCTAACGGCAGACGGCGAACTGATCGTTGAGGCAGACGTTCGTTATATGGGCAACTTCCGCATTGAAGTTGCGGCTACTGCTCGCATCGACCTTGGAACCAGGATCAAGGCGCGTGAAGTCAACCTATTGCTTGCGGTGGTTGTAAAACGAGTTGATGGACATGCTATGGTTCGGATCAAACCACCGCCATCCAATCGGTTTTGGGTTACCTTCCAATCGATGCCAAAGATTGATATGGCTATAGAGCCAATCGTCAGTTCCAGACAGATCACATACACAGTTATACTTCGCCAAATCGAAAATAGAATCAAGGAAGTAGTTGCCGAGAGCTTAGTATTCCCAAACTGGGACGATTTCCCCTTTTATCGCACAGAGAAAAAGCAGTGGAGAGGTGGAATATGGGTTGATGAGACAGATACTGCTCCAATCCTGACCCCTGAAGATGCAGCTGTGCAAGATGTTGATGTTGATCAGGTCCCGCAGCAGGAAGGGGAGAATGACGAGACGGTATCTACTATGCCACCTGTCGAAAAGAGCATGAGCATGCCCTTGATCGATATGCTTCCCTCTAGTACTGCCTTCTCTCGGAAAGCAGCAAAATCTACCTTGAGTCTTGGGTCTACGAAAATGGTAGCCTCTTCTACGAGCGTTGAGCCTCAACCTTCCGATAGACTGAATGACATGCAATCTGCCGGCTCCATGTCTGGTGACTCGTCGCTGGCTTACGCAGATACCAATCATTCAGATAACCCTAAAAGTTCTTCTCTACCAAAATATAGTGATGCCACGAATGGTGTAGCAGTCATATCGCCGGCCCCCCAGACAAGCTTACCGACTGATACCGTTTCCAGCACCCCACCGGAGGTATCAAGACTAGAGGAGAAAGCAGATGGTCAGTCTTCTATTTCGTCACGAGGGTCGACGCGTTCCGAAAGGGATATTGATAAGGATGAAACTGCGCATCTTCCTGGAGGCGAATTACTTGTCAGGAGAAATTCGGATGCAAATTCTCGTCCGCAAAGTCCATCCAGCATGAGTGTTATGTCATTTAAGTCAGAGACGCCTTCTGGGGCAACGTCGACCTCCATTTTGAATGATCCGAATACAGAGGACTTGATCTCGTCGAGCGCAAGGCCTTCAGTCGTAGAGTCGAAGCGCCTCTCTCTTGCATCAGTAACGAATGCTGCCGCAACTGCTAGAAAGTGGGGCTGGAGTGCCATACAACGGCACAGCGATCAAAAGAACGACGGTTCAAAGTTTGGGAACGTTCCCTCTCAGCCGCGCATTATGGGACGTGGACGACCACTTCCTCCGCCTGGGACACCCCTTCCGCCTCCTGAAAGACCATCAAAATTTATTCCAATTGCTGTACCAAAACGTAAACCCGTCAACCCACTCTCCTGGACCCAACAGCAAAGAGACTCTGGACATGAATCTAAAGAAATTCTCACGCAACTTCCAGCCTCACCAGCGTCTCTACGGAATGTTCGAAGTGGTGATAAACCCGGTGACGACAGCACGAGTGATAGCTTGCTCGTTGTTGCTGCCCCAGCAGGAGACTCAGAACCAACCACGCCTTCGAGCGAGCAAGAACTACCTCACCAGCCTCCTTGGGCCGAGAATCCTGAAGAATGGGACATGACTCAGGAACCTGCGACAGCTGTCAGAGAAATTGAGCCTGGTCGCCAGTCTAAAAGACGACCGCCCCATAGAGTCTTGTCGACCAGTCCCGAAGAGGACGGGCCTCAATTGCCGTCCTGGATTGCTGCACAAGAAGAGGAAGCTAGAACCAAGAGTACGTTCGTTGATGAAGACATTGGACTTTAACTACTACTTAGGTCAAGGCATGATAGATGTCCAGGCTCCGGACTGGCAGTTGGATTGCATGAATTAATGTTAGTTAAGGTCATGAGGCGTTTCAAATGGAAAGGACCAAACTGCGTTTTATAGAACCGGTACGTAGTGTATTTAGGCGGATTACCTCTTAGCATGTTGGCGCAGACGTGCATGGCAGTGGGATTTCTCTAGGCCACGAATACGTTATCGCAGGTTTGGTTATTGATCTTCGATGCCCGGGTTTCATTAGATAGATGACATGAGGTCTTGGCGTGGATTATATATCACGTCTTGGTTGCTAATTATTTTAAGCTACTTGCAACATCCTCATCCGTCTGTAGATGGTAGAAACATTCATCTGCTTGACAGCTCTATCACCACGTATCCTTTTATTTGCCGCCAAGTGAATCACGCTTAATTGCTCTCTTGTCCCTAAACCTCGCTGTTCCCTATTTTCTTCCCCACTTACTCGTCACGTCTTCGTCAAGTGTGTATATACAACGCCAGTTTCCTCTCCCTTCACTTTCAGCCCCCTCTTCCATTAAACTTACTTTACATGGTTTCAACTTGCGCTTTCCTCCCTTATCTGTTATACACCCATTACCTTAAGTTGTATTTCTCGAGCGTGTGAATTTGTCGCATTTAATATTGTGTTCCAACGCCACATAAGGTAAGCACATTACGCAGCTCGCCCCTTTGCCGAGAGGGAATGCCGCTAGAACCTCACCTTTAGCATTAGGTCTACCACGATACCTTCCCCTCGAACTCTCTCCTTCATCGTCTCTGCAGCTTGTGTCTTCTTTTCGCGGACCATTTACCCCTTTGCTAGTAATAAAGACAGCTAACCTGCTGAGCGTTCGCCAATATGTCTTTGGCTTACGCTCCAACGTCGCGCAATATAGATCATACCAAGTTAGTTGCCTTGAGCTTCACGTCGTACCTTGCAATCATATTGCGGTCTCCTCAGAGAACTAATTACATTGATCCAACAGGTCCGAAGGCGAACTTGCGATCAACATCAGAAAGGCAACGAGTATCGAAGAGACGGCGCCTAAACGCAAGCATGTTCGAAGCTGTATCGTGTATACGTGGGATCATAAATCCTCCGCGGCCTTCTGGGCTGGCATGAAAGTGTTAGTTCATCAGTTTCTCTTGTATGGGCTAAATGAGAAAGAATTTCAGCATTGAAGATGTGTGAATTACTCGTCCGACGTTCGCAATTCTCAATGTTTCCAAATTCAATTGGAATATTTACTTACTGGATTTCCACACAGGCAGCCTATCCTCGCCGACGAAGTGCAGACGTTCAAAGCACTTATCACTGTACACAAGGTGCTCCAAGAGGGGCATCCAGCGACTTTGCGAGATGCAATGGCAAATCGAAGTTGGATTGACAGCCTCAACAGAGGCATGGCGGGGGAGGGCCTTCGTGGATATGGACCTTTGATTAAAGAATACGTTAATTTCCTTCTTGCCAAATTGACCTTCCATCAGCAGCATCCGGATTTCAACGGCACATTCGAATATGAGGAATACATAAGCTTGAAGGGAATCAACGACCCTAACGAAGGCTACGAAACTATCTCGGATCTTATGATGCTCCAAGACAGAATTGAACAGTTCCAGAAACTGATTTTCTCCCACTTCAGAAGTGGAGGCAATAATGAGTGCAGGATATCGGCCCTGGTGCCTCTGGTCCAAGAAAGCTATGGGATCTATAAATTCATCACCAGCATGCTTCGCGCTATGCATACGAGTAAGCGGCTAGGTAGTCACCATCTGATAGAGCTAATGATTATAGCGACTGGCGACGACGATGCCTTAGAACCACTACGGGGACGTTACGATGCGCAGCATTACCGCCTTGTCAAATTTTACTACGAGTGCTCTAATCTTCGATATCTTACTAGCTTGATAACTGTTCCCAAACTCCCACAAGAGCCTCCTAACCTGCTCTCTGAAGATGAGTCTGCCCCGCGATTGCCACAGCGGCCGAAACAAGAGATCGAAAGACAAGTTACACCCCCTCCGATGCCCAAGGCAGACGAGCCGGATGATATCGGTGAGTTCTGGAAGAATGAACAAGCACGTCAAAACAGAGAGTATGAGGAACAGCAAAGAGTGCTGGAAGAACGACAGGCACAGCAGCTATTTGCCCAGCAGCAGGCAGCACTTCAAGCGCAGCGTGATTTCGAAGAGCAGCAGCGACAGTTAGCGGAGCAGCAAAGGAGAGATCACGAAGCTTTATTAGCGCAGCAGCTCCAACAGCAAACACAGGGACGCATGGCACAGCTGGAGCAGGAAAATTTCGAAGCACGCGCTCAATACGCGCGGGATCAGCTAATGTTACAGCAATATGATCAGAAGATCAAGGCCTTGGAGAACGAGCTCTCGCAACTTCAGAATAGTTATGGGCAGCAGATCAGTAGCAAAGACGATCAGATCCGTGCTCTACAAGAGCAGGTCAATACGTGGCGAACAAAATACGAGGCCCTTGCCAAATTGTATTCACAGTTGCGCACCGAGCATCTTGATTTGCTGCAAAAATTTAAGAGTGTGCAGCTCAAGGCAGCTTCGGCCCAAGAAGCAATCGACAAGAGAGAAAAGCTTGAACGAGAAATCAAAACTAAGAACCTTGAGCTTGCCGACATGATTCGGGAGAGAGATAGAGCTCTGCATGAAAAGGATCGATTGTCTGGTGGGAATCGTGAAGAGCTGGAGAAGCTCAAGAGGGAACTTCGCATGGCTTTAGACCGAGCCGATAACCTCGAGCGAAGCAAGGGCAATGAGCTTTCATCCATGCTTTCAAAATACAATCGGGAGATGGCTGACCTTGAAGAAGCTCTTCGCAAGAAGTCTCGAGCTCTTGAAGAAGTTCACGCGAAGTATAGCGAAGGCGGGTCGGATGCCGAACGTTTACTGCGTGAGAAGGAAGATGAGTTGGAGGTCTACAAGCAAAGCCTGGATGATACACTAATAAAGCTGAATGAACTGGAGATGTCTCGGGGCGATACAGACCGGGCCTTGGATGGGGAGATTGATGCTATGCTCCTCTCTAATATCGGCAAGATTAACGACATCATTGATTCGGTGCTTCAAAGCGGAGTCCAACGGGTTGACGATGCTCTGTATGAACTCGATTCTTCCATGCAAGCTGGAAATCAAAACGCTACACCTTCCTACGTTCTTTCACAAATCGAGAAGGCTTCCTCGAGCGCCACTGAATTTGCAATGGCTTTCAATAATTTCATTGCGGACGGTCCTAATAGTAGTCATGCTGAGATCATTCGTTCCATTAATGTCTTCGCGAGCTCCATTGCAGATGTTCTCAGCAATACCAAGGGTCTTACAAGGCTTGCCACGGACGATAGCAAGGCAGATCAGCTCATAAATGGTGCACGACAATCGGCGCTCTCTACCGTCAAGTTCTTTCGTAGTTTGCTAAGCTTCCGCCTGGATGGGATGGACCCGATGCAGAAGACGGATGTTGTCATTAATAGCATGAATGAGGTGCAGATGAACCTTCAGAAGCTCAACAAGCTCGCAGATTCGTTCGCGCCAAACAGGGGTAAATTGGCCAACAACAAAGGCGACCTGGGTGATCTTGTGGACAATGAGCTTAGCAAGGCTGCTGATGCAATCATTGCTGCTGCTGCAAGGCTTGCCAAACTGAAATCGAAGCCAAAGGATGGATATTCCAGTTATGAATTGCGCATCCATGATTCTATTCTGGATGCTGCACTCGCTGTGACAAACGCTATTGCCAGATTGATCAAGGCAGCAACAGTGACTCAGCAAGAGATAGTGCAAGCTGGTCGTGGTTCGTTCTCAAAGACCGATTTCTATAAAAAGAATAACCGGTGGACCGAGGGGCTAATCTCAGCTGCCAAAGCGGTCGCTTCTTCTACCAACACTCTGATCGAGACTGCAGACGGTGTCCTATCATCCCGAAACAGCCCGGAACAACTAATCGTTGCATCAAATGACGTCGCTGCTTCGACCGCGCAACTTGTGGCGGCGAGCAGAGTAAAGGCAGGTTTTATGAGCAAAAACCAGGAGTCCCTAGAAGAGGCAAGTAAAGCAGTAGGCGCGGCATGCAAAGCTCTTGTCAGACAGGTCCAAAGTATGATCAAGGATCGTGACCAGGAGGAGGAGAAGGTGGACTACGCGAAATTAGGCGCCCACGAGTTCAAGGTCCGGGAGATGGAACAACAGGTCTGCCCATACTGAATTTTCTCGCGGGGATGGCTACTAATTTGACCATGAATAGGTTGAGATTCTACAACTCGAAAACAGTTTGGCCTCAGCGAGACAAAGGCTGGGGGAGATGAGGAAAGTGTCATATCAGGAGTAGAGCGATGCATGAATGCCATCAATGAAGAAATATTCATAGCTCTTAATTCGTCTTGTGACATTCGGCTGATGAGAACTGGTATGTAACATACAGTTGTATTTATTGTTGATCAATGGAAACCTAGAAATTTCTCAAGTATAGATCTTGGAGCAGTCAGAACAGCAGAACAGCTCCTCTATTGAATGTCAAGGATTTCAGAGCCCGAATTCATTCTAAAGCTCAACTCTCTCTTCTCTCAACCGTACGTTATTCAGGATGTTGGATTGTGAGGCCTGCACTTGGCAGTCTAGAAGAATCCGGTGCTTCGATTTTGAGCACCATAGCTATTACCGCGTTGGGCACAATAATCCTAGCTACATGTGGCTATGCTCCAAATCGACTGGTCGATAGCTGGCTCTCTATATGCCACCTCAGTGAAGAAAGCATTGATTAAGACGGACAGATCTTCACTTCCTGAATTAAATGACACTGTCCTTGAAGAATACTGTATGCCAACATATTCTGCGCATACAGAGTCAATCTACGAAGCTGTAGACGAGTTAAATCCATTCTGGGCTAGGCATAAGATATTGTTTAGCCCCAAGACGATGAATGGAGCCTTGACTGGCGAACTCGAAGTGTAAAACATGCAGGTCCAGTTCCTAATTATTACGTCTAACGCCGATTCTAGTGTCAAACAAGACGGGTGGTGACATGCTTGAGAGTCCGTTGGCTCAACACATTATGACCAATGACAAGGTGCTCAAGATGAGGGTTGCGTTTGGCGCAGCGCTGAAAACGACCTCGGGCTATGTTTTGCGTTCAATCTTGCCAAGTGGGAGGAAGTAGGGATGATTCCTGAAGGAATTTTAAGCTCTACTGGAAACGAAATTGAGGCTTATAAATGCAAAGTCTGCTTATAATTAAATATCATTATTAACGGAATTTTAGAAGTCATCATGCCTTCTTAAATTTTGAGACTCTCCGCGCATTCTCCAGTGAGTCGAGGCAGTCTCCTACGAGGTACTAGCTCTTTAGCATTTACGTGTACGGTTTATAGCATTTCGTTCTATTTGGGTGTAATAGAAGGGCTTAGATTTTGAGCCAATCAGACTGAAATTTCAAATATTCCGGATTTCGAATTTTTGAGCCAATGAGATCGGCATCATACTCTGACGCTTGATTTTTTGAGCCAATCAACCGTGACCTTCATTTGCCGATAATCATACCTAAAGAAGTTAATAGCGGTCGCGGTCATAGGAATCGGCTTTATTTGGACGACTTGCAGGTAAACATGAAGCAATTATGTGACCATCACCTTGCTCTCAACCAATCACGGAACTCTGTCACTTTGTCTCATTATGGAGTGGCTTCTATCTTAGCCTCAAATCCATCAGCACACCCCCAAAACTCCATTGGGGTTTGAAGTCGGCAAAAACGCCCAGTCCATCTTCCGCCCGATCTCTGACGTAGCACAGAAGTCGACTATCACTGAAAATTTTGTTCTAGGATGCTGACTTTATGTCAAGCATACTTGAATTAGCGAATTGGAAATCATACCAAGTATGTTCAAATTACTGCTAATGAAAACCTTCCATTCGGCTCATGCGCAAATCGTCTGTCCATGATTGTAGACTCTATGAAACAAATGGAAAACCCGCTTGATTGGGGTGCTAGCTTCATGCCAGACATGCCTCTATGAACGACCTCAAAATTTGCAAACTTTCTTGCTCGTTAACTTCGTCGTTGTATGGAAATTGTCCCTGCTTTTTTCGAGAAGAGAATAGTGTCCTCGAAAGACTTGTGGATTCTAACCTTAACCCGTTGGCAAATGGAGCGTTAGGCTTTCCAATCTTCAGAGATAGCTTGGGTTCTCGCCATCGAAGTCCGGGACTGCAAGCTTTAGCTGTCATATGTCTTGTCAAGAGGGTTACGAACTTACCGGTGGGGATAATGTAGCCATCGCGGATTGAGTCACTGAAGATATTATCGAAACCTACTGGCTCACTGATATTGCCAACATTGAACGGCTTCTCAAAAGTGTGCTCAATGTCATAGAAACCAGTTTCCGGATCATACAAGTCTGCCAAGCTTCCAGTCCACTCCACTGGCTGGCTACTAGTTATTCTCAACATATCTTTGACGTTGAAACCTAGAACCACTGATGCGGTAGCAACAGGATCGGTTGCCACGGAACGGAAAAAATCGACTCGGTTTGCGAAAGTCTGCGGAGTTGCCTGTGGCTGCTGGGTTTGCTGAGGCTGCTGCTGAGCTTGCTGGGCTTGGTGAGCTGCCGCTGCTGGGAAGACCCCTTGCTGAATCAAGCTGGCGTTCTGCAGGATAGCACCTTGGGGTATGTAACCGTTGGCAATAGCGATGGCAATCAAGTCCCACTCCGACATGTCTGTAAAAACCAAATGCTCCTCAAAGGAAGAATAGTCAGGCACAGAAGTCTGTCTCAAAGTGATTGAACCATCGGCATCCGTGATGGCCTCCCATTTCATCTTCTCCAAATATTGGTCAACGTTGATAATACCAATCGCAGGACAGATGAGGTCCAAGAACTCATCAAGGGGAGCATTAATTGTGCCAATATCACCGCGAATGATAGAATAGGCTTTGGCAATGATAACCCACTTAGGCTTAAAGATATCTTGGTCCCACAGATCTTTGACATGTGTCGAGGTGAACTTTTGCGGCATGTTTGCAAACATGTGTGAGTAGTAAGCTGTGCCATTGTTAGCCATAATGGGAAAATAGCTTTATTCTTATGCTTACATCTGAATGCCATGAATGAGTTGACAGATCGTGGTTTGACTCGTCGCTGCTGCAAATGATCCGTGTTCAATGCTTGGCCGTTGATTAAAGTTGAAGAATTGTTAATCAAATTAACAACCATTGTTCCAAGCTGAGCTGCAGGACCTCCAGTTGGAGGTATAGTCGCCATGGTTTGGTAATGCAGGGTTTGAAGAAGTGTCAAGCTGGATTGGTGTGAAGATAAATTTGAGAAGATGCTCGTTCTTGATTTATGGCGTGTTGTGATGAAGGAAGGGAGGGGAATATGCGCGCAGGGAAAGATCGGCAAGTTTAAGGTAAGAATGATTGGGCGAGTGAATTTTCGGTTGCGGCCTAGAAGAATGAACTGGGACCAAACAACCCTGTTCTCGATTGCCAGTGCATATGAACAACATTCACTTCAATAGCCATTGTACCCATGAAAACACCAGTCAATTTGTATCCGATACCAAAATTTATTTACAAATTTACAGTAACGGTGGAGTAGCATCAATGAGTTTCGTCCCGTGCTTCCTATTCTTCCAGTGCTTTCAGTTCTGCCACTTGTACGCCGACGGCAAATCTGAAATAAGGAAAGTTATCGTTATCCCAGTCTTCTTCTTCTCTCTCTATGTTATCATCTTGAAGAATTGTCCTCGTATTGACGCGCTCTAAATTCAACATGCCATTGTCATCGTACCGAAATCTCTCTCCCGTACGAAAGCCTGGAAAATGAAATGGTATGGTGGCAAAGCCGCACCAAGACATGTGTTGAAACTCATGTCCTGGTTGCTGTATTCCTGAGGGCTCCTGTAGACCAAAATTAGTGCCTGTTATTGAACCTATCACAGAGTGGAGATGGAATG
Organism: Oidiodendron maius Zn; assembly: GCA_000827325.1. NCBI lineage: Eukaryota > Fungi > Ascomycota > Leotiomycetes > Myxotrichaceae > Oidiodendron > Oidiodendron maius. Next base: position 2,547,037 of record KN832870.1, on the reverse strand, counting down.
GGATTAAACTTACGTTCGCAGTTCGAATTATATAATCATTCTGTTCAAGTTAGCTCAAAACCGTCATGCAGGAAGCTTCTTGCAAACTATGCTACGTACCTCAATGAAATCTGCTTCGATGGCATCATATTCAAGTGTGATTCTCCTAATCAGCATATCGCCGAAGCGTGGTATCCTTTGTTCTATGCCAATCCACCCTTCCGGAGGCTCTGCGCAGTTGTCGAGCCATTGGTTCCACGGACTTTTGCCATTAAGTATATTTGGATGTGGCATCCGTTTTTCATTTGGGTCATCACCCACTTCAATATCAAGAGTACGATAGCTATCCAGTTCGTGTTTCTTGGCGAGGAGCTCTGGAATTAATGCCATTATAGGTAAAAATCTTGACACATTTTGTAGGAATTCAGACTGTGACGTAAGTGAAGGGAAGAGAGCTGGGCAATTCTTGAGTCGACGACATTGCTGCATTGCTTCACTGAGATTCGTTACAATAATTGCCGCGTCTCGCGGTAGTGGCTGGTCCATATTGACAATATTGATCTCCAAAAACTCGCGAGCCGCAAGATATGTCAACACTGCCAAGTCGCGTGTTAAAGCTTTGAGGAATTCCAACTCGCAGGGCTGTGTTGGATTTATAGCATCTTTATTATTAGTCTAGCAAGTTTGAATTTGACTTCATCAACTTACCTCCTTCGTCACCACGATGAAACTTTAAAGAGGTTAGAGACGCATCTCTCTCTACCGGGATTTCTAATGAGGCTTTGAAGTCATGATCGTGAACAGAGTCAGATGATTCATATAGTTCCGCCTCCGATTTTAAAAGCTCTTTCGCATATCGTAGGAAATGAGGGTTCATATTGTTCTGATTCTTATTGGGACGTTGGAAGTTTGAAGGTTTTGCACTTTCAAAGAGCAATTGTTGTTGCGGCGACGAAGGGTTGAGCTTCACTTAGACTAGTCTAAGTGAATATATCAACCATTTATCAAAACAAAACAGAGCTTTCCGCTAACTCTAATAGACTTTGGGACATCAAAATATTATAAACTTGCGTCTCCATCTGTTGTCTATTTTAATTCATCGCAATCCAGACACATAACAGATTTGCAATTGCATCTGTGGCCGCACCCAAGTCCATCCCACAGTCTTACTTACTTTCACCCATCTTTGAATGGTTTCTCTCCAGAGCTTCACTCAACGCTCAGCTTTGTTACAAAAGCAATCCAAGATGTCATCCGTCGGCGCAGGCTCTACTCCGTTGCCTATCATTCAGGAGGTTGCAGCCAATGCAAATTTAGCTGAGAGGGAGCATTTTCAAGCACTTTGGCAATACACGCTGGTGCTCTTACGACAGGGCATTATTGGGTATTTCCTCCCAAGAACGATGGCTATCAAGGTGGGCTATGGAGTTCTTAGAAACATTGCCAAAAAATTGAGGTTAGTTTCATATTTCGGAATGTAGTCACTGCTAATTTAATGATAGCGATACTGTCGAGACTGACATCTACATTTCGTTCGAGATCGATGAATGTGCTTATTACATTGGCCAAATTTTCGACGACACATATCTACGAAGACTTTTTGAAACTACGTCCATCCATCGAGTCAAATTTCAAAAGCCTCAGAAATTGCATCTCCAGTGTAATCCGGATGAGAACCCTTCTGTTTCATCTCAAGTTCTTGTCAAAACACCCGCTTTGGGTACTGTGGCCGTAAAGATTCCCAAACCTCGAAATATGTGGATCATATATAGGCAGGATAAGCATAACTTTATATTGGCTATGAATCCGGGAATGCATACAAGTCAAATTTGTAAGCATTATCCATCATATTAATATATCATAATTAACTCATACCAGCGTCTGTCATTTCGGCTATGTGGAGAAATGAGTGTGCTGAAGTGAGAGAGTATTACAAGTCATTGGCCGAATTAGAAAAGGCAAACCATCGACAGCAGTATCCAGGATATAAGTGTTCGCCTCGAAAATCTTCTCAAATAAAGAAGCGCAAGAGATCCTTGGATGACGATGGTTTCATCCTCAATCCTTCTTTCGAACAGTCGATATCAAATGAAGTCAAAGCCCCAAGCATTTCTAATGCCGAAAGCAACTCCCTTAATTCAACTGTGGACTCGCAGTTCGCCAGTTTCCATAACCATTGAAGGTCGTGGTAGCAAGTCCAGTTCCAAACAAATTAAATAACTGGGACCCAATGGCTCAAGAAAACCCTTCGGCCGACTCTGAGGATATCTCTGCGTTTCTGACTCTTGCAACTATGATCTCGAATCGTTAGCAAGTTCGGCCTTCCTTCACATTGATTTGCAATTCAGGTTTTTGATCTTGAATTTTACTTTTGTCGCAAGGCGTTAATGGCCTCGGGAGCATTTAAAGAAGGCTTAATAACATTCATGTACCTGAGTGGCACACAATGAAGGCGGAGGAATATTTCTAATTTCCTTTCGCAAGCATTAATGGTTAATATTGAAAGCAAGAAGGTGCTCCGTATAAGTCTTCGTGTACGTAGGAAGGCACAGATTTCATACACATAGCACAGAACCAAGAAAAGAGCAGCTATCCTAACTTATTTCCCACTTACAATGTGTAACCTTCTTCCTGGTGCACCATATAAGATCTTCGCTTGTATAAATAGATCAGCCATCAACTCATTCTTTTAGGGCGGATTACTACAGCTACAACGGCATGGCCGGAGCCCGCAACGAAATTTAGAGCATCACTGTCACACGAAGATTCATCATTCAGTTCAAGCAGCGGGACTTTCGACAATGCAAGGGATTCTCAATCCGGATGTATCGAAGCAAGGGGGTTTGATAACTAGGGAGTGTCCAGCAAATGAGATCTCTAGCCCGGTCGCCCTGCAGGAGGTGACGGGGCGGCGTCTTCAACCAATGGGCATTGATGCCAAGACCCTAACAACTTGCAGGGGCGGATGTTTTTGGGCTAATGGAACCGCAATTAAATGTTTTACAAAAATGGAGGAGGTTGGTATTTTTTAGACCAATGAGGGTTGGAAAGGAGGTGAGATTTTCTAGCGAATGAAATACAGATTTATATCGCCAAGGGCGTGACTCTGTTCTAACCAAAATTGAGGAAGCTGGATGTTTCAGCGAATGAGAGGTTCGAGAAGGAAAATGCTTTCTACATTTTGTGAGCCAATTGGGATCAAGTTTTTACCTATGAATTGCGGGAGGCACTATGTGACTGATAAGGTGAACTTGGATAAAGTATAAAAATTGCCAGATGACTGTTCAATTTCGCATACGGCTATTATGTGGTGTATGTGCGAGTAACAAGTTATTATTCATGTCTAGTGCGGCATGGCCTCACTGAGTTTTATCCTCCAGCCTTCTTCGAACACTCCTGTGGTAGGCGTTGTCGGAGACTCAAAATCACAGTGGTTTGGCATATATGGAGAGCGTGCCCAAATGCCGCGTGTAGTTCTCGGTAGTGAGCTGTATGCCATCATTAGGCTATACAAGATTGCATTCTGCTGCCCCTGTGCAGATTTCCAAGACAGCCAACGACAAGCCTCTCAGCCGGAAATTGAACAGCTGCGAACACGGAGAAAGAGCTGTCATACCCATTAACGAGACTCAGCCCCACTTCTCCCGATTGTTCATCCTCCATCCCCAGACCAGTCGCTACTCCATATGAATGTTCCACATCGCCACTGGGTATTCTTCTCCTTCTGTCCTGAAGGCCCAAGAGGTCGAGGACATATATAGAAAGATCTGCCACAATTTATTCCTGGCTTCTTTGTGACAAGGCTGATGCAAGGTTCATTGTGCTCGCACCGAGGAGCAATTCGCTTTCCCAGGAGTTTAGACCAGCTCTCTTTGGATACTATAGGATCTATAATATCCTTCTGATCGGCTACATCCAATGTCTTGCTCTGCGAATTCCGTCCCGGGGAGGCTTCGATACCAGAGGGTGGAGGCAGAGCAGATTGCAGCGTAGTCAGCGGCCCTGGGGCCGTAAAACTGGCGGAATCTGATTCTGCGTCAGGGACTGTAGGTGGCTGGCTCTCTTCCTGGCCGTTCGATTGGGGAGCTTTAGGTTTGAAGAAGCCCATTAGACTGCTCTGTCCCTTTCTACGTTGGTCCTTTCCTCCAGGTGAGGAAGGTTTCGAATTTGCAGCAGGTTTATTACGCTTCATTGCTCGCACAGAAGCAGATAATGAGTCATTCTGGCGTTTCGCGGGTGCCGCAGGACTCAAAATGGAGGATTCACGGGGCTCTGTCAGGATTAGGTGACCTTCTGTGTTGGGCGGGGCAGCAGCGGCTTTCGTGTCGTAGGCATTGCTTGTTTCAAGAGACAGCTCTTCATTGTTAGACTCGGCACTGGCTTTCGAGGAGACTTCTATTGGTAGAGGAGGCTTCTTGGAAAACATATCTCGAATATTACGGCGCCGGTCGAACTCGGGTATGAGCTTCGCAGATGTCGGTAAGAGATCTTTCATGGACCATTCCCGCTGACGGATGCCATCCTTGAACATTCCATAGCTCATAATATCCTTGAGATAGACTTCCTTGTCGTCGAGTGCAACCTTCTCCTTCAACACGGCATACACAGGGCAGTGATCTGAGCCTATGAGACCTTCCTGTATGTTGGACTCACAGAACCAATCTTTCCAGTCTTCACTGCATAGAACGTAGTCTATACGAGACCCATAGTTTCCCGGACGCGCATTGATCTTCTGTTCCCAGCATGTGAACATTCCCTTCCGATCAGGGTGGTATAAGCGGCAAAGATCCCACATGATAGGCTTCTCCCGCCCTTCGTCTCTATCTCCCAAGACTTCTCCCCCAAACACTAATTGATTGAGCATGCGCCTAGCCGGAGTAGATATAAATTGCTCCATAGTTATGCCCTGCTTTCTTATATGCTCTTCTGCTTTTGCGGTATCAAGCTCTCCTCTGATGATGTTTAAGTCACCGGTCAAGAATACCTTCTTGCCCGCTGCAACAAGATTCCGCACTCGGGCATCGAGAGCATTCAAAAAGCCGATACGGAACTCGTCCCTGGTCTCGTCTCGATTGGCAGGACAGTATACACCAATGAGTACAAACGCAGGAAATTCGAGAATGACACAACGGCCTTCTGAGTCGAGGGTGGCAGCGTCAAGTGTGCAATCCGAAAGCTGACTAAGCGTGGGATATCCTCCGATCTGCTGGTCTTCGGGGAGGTCGCGGAAGCTTGTAGGCGAATTTGGGGGTGTGAGGACGCCGGTGATTCCTTCTTCGGCTCGAATCGGAGCACAGCTAGAGTTGCGGGTGTAGATGGCGACGCCAGAATATCCTATGAATTGCGTCAGGTCATGCTATTCCAAATTCTCGAATCTCATCTTCAAGCATACCCTTTTTATGTTTCGGCAGGCTGAAGTAAACGTCCCATCCAGGGACGAGAACCATGTCGTCCCCTAGATCTTTCCTCTGTATCTTCGTCTCCTGCATGATCACAATGTCCGCCTCCAGAATATCGAACATAGCCTACGATCCAGTCAGTATTTCACTACATGCTATGTATCATAGGTCGAGCATACCGCAAAGGTCCTCTGTTGGCGCCATGGCTGGTATCCGAACGGGTTCCTAGCAATGTTAATCTTCCAGTTTTCCCAGTTGGAGATATTGTGTCAGCACTGAGAGGCCGAGCGCACTCATGACTGACCTGATTCCGTTCACTGCTTGTGATTAGCCTGATCCACGAGCCTGTGTCAAAATAGTCTTACCGTTCCATGTGGTAATGCGCAGTCCCCGCCGCTCCTCCATCATGCGTGACCGGCTTCTAGCGCGAGCAATATCTGGGACATCTCCACTCTCCACTTCCCTTGCGGAGAGCAGTCGAGGCGATTCCAACTCAAACCCAGGATCTCCCACTCTTTCATCAAAGCGCGGAGTGGCGCGTCCCTTTGTCGCGAAACTTGCCCGTCATCACCAAGGTGCACGTGACAAGAAATAGCGCCAAGAGCGTAACCGATCGCTTGATCCTGATTGTGCCGAAGGACGACCAAACATCAACTCCTACCACCTGGAGAGCAATTGAATCACCACAGCACACGATGTTCCCTCAACGCTCAATGATGCGTGCTTCACAGCGCTTTGCGTCTCAAGCCCGGTTACCAGCTATGCGTACCCCATTCCAACGACGATTTGCCAGCTCCGAGAGCTCCATATTTAAGGGTGCCGAGGACAATGCTTTCAATCGCGAGAGGCAGGCCGTGAAAGAGCACGCTGTTGGAACCACTGGTGCGTAATTCGATAATAGCCTGTAATGATGTAGAAGCTGACGTGAAGTTATGTAGATCTCTGGCGCAAGATATCACTTTAGTATGGCCCTCGGAGGTGTTGCAGTGGAGACGCGGCTGTATACTGATTGCTGACCTTGATAGCGTGGCTGTGCCCGGCCTGATCATTTCTGGCCTCAATGCCTATGTTCTCTGGAATGAACATTGGGAGCACTGGGCTCATATGCCACCTTTGGAAGAGAGACCCCAGTATCCATACCAGAACATCCGGACCAAGAACTTCTTCTGGGGAGACGGAGACAAGGTAAGTTTGTCGTCTGCAGCCAAGCGGTTTCGAGTTAATAGCTGATATTTTGCTCTAGACTTTGTTGTAAGTATTCCATTATCAGTCACGACGCAACGAAACATAGTGGGGAATGTTACCGTGGAATTCGAAGAGTGGGCTGAACAAAGCTAACTATCTTCTTCCCTTGCAGCTGGAACAACGATGTGAACTATAACAAGAAGGACTAGATGGTCATCGCGCTAGAAGGGTGAAAGAATTAGGTGCGTGTGTGGAAGAGATTGATGTGACGTTTAAGGAAAGACGGAATTGTGACATGGAGGGAGATTAAACAGTCTGTACATGCTCTCCTTGAGTCATATCAATAACAATTCAACAGCCTCTTAACTGTTTGCTTCAGCCGTATGTGAGACGGTGCCATGGTGCCATATGTCCAAAATGTCTGGGCGATGATAGGAATGAGTAAGGGAACGTGAGGTATGATTTGAGTATGTAAGTGAGAAGTGACTAGGAAAGGATTAAAAGTAAATGTGTCAAGATAGGGGGCGAGGCTTGAAATTGGAAGAAATTGCATGATGTTTGGAGGCCGAGTGTACTTGGTGACGTAGAGTTAGCACTTATATACGAATCTGGAATTCGAAACAGCTTGTTACAGCCCATTGATATGGGATGCAACACCGCAGGACGATGCATTCTGCCAGGAGATATCCAAACCACTTACCAGGTTGGTGTGAGATCTCACTGGAAATTCAAGTCAGTCTTCTGTGTGACGATTTAATGACCGAACGGTCATGAGTTTCCGACAAATGAGCCGGACTATGGCTAAGGTGATTTATTCGAGTGTTTAAGTGCGCGTACCTATGCATCTTGGCCGCTCAACTTAATTATCTGTTCTAAGCACGATGCTCAAGCTTAGAGAGCTATGACCGCGATTTAACTTTCGCCGCTTAAACTTTGCACACTTTCCTAATCCTGGAGATCAACTATGTGGAAGGAAGAACGTAGCGCACACAAGTGTTGGTTTTCTCGTGTAGACAGGTATGTTTTGTGATGGTCAATTTCTGACTTGTGGTTCAGTCTTCAAGGCTAGTCTCGTAAAACAACATGTTCTTTACTGTGGCTTTGCTCTTGCTAGATCAAGTCCTTACCTTTATAAGGCCTAGACATGTGGCAGTAAGCCAGTGATTGAAATATTATGGATTTGGAACATATAAGACAGCGTTGTGAATGTATCTGCACGTCATGGTCTGATTTCATAAGCGACTATGTTCTGAGAAGTAAAATGGGATGATACAATGGATAATATAAGTCTACATGTAGTGGGTATCATTGTGTACTATGCCATAGCCAACGCCGCCTCCTTTTTCAAGTCCAAGTAAGCGCTTGCATAGTCATTCGCCTGCACGTTGTCTCCCAATACCTTCATGATGGTCGCTTTCTTAGCCATCATCTGACATTGTCCATTGATATCCTCGATCGCTGAGTATTCGCTGAATGCTATATCAATGAACTCTAAGCACTTGGTAAGGTTTTGCGTCCTCTTTAAACTCCCTGAGTCAGCAAAACCTGCGATTCCCATGTATGCATCAACGAGGAACGAATATAACTGAGCAGTCAATGCACAATTCTCACACTCTAAGGCTCGAGGAATGACCGAGACTAGAATTTGAGATGCGGCTTGAAATTCACCTAGTGAAGTAAGGATATTAGCGATGACGCCTATAGCCACCCATAGACCGGGTATAAGCCGAGCGTGCCATGCAATGCTGGCTGCACGAACAGCGATAGAAAACCCTCTCTGTGGGCGCCCAACCTTGTCCTGAAGCAAAGCCTTTAAGGTAAGCAGTTTGACCCGCAAGTTAACATCATCCCCTGTTTCCTTTATGGCCAAGGCTAGTCTCTCGATATTTGCAAGAGCAGAGGTAAAGTCAGCCCGTCGTGTGAGGTAGTCGATATGAAGGAGATCTATCTCGAAAGACAGCTCGGGGTCGCCGTCGGGATCACCACCCTGTAGAAGCTGTACGAGGAGTTGGTCAGCTCCATCGAGATTGTTGTGATGCAAGTCTCTCTTCAGACGGAGAATAGCCTGATATCGCAACCAGTATTGATTTGCTTTCCATGAGCGGAGGGAGTTCTCATCTAGACTTTCCAATCTCCCCATTGCTTCGTCATAGTGACCCCTATCCGCTAGAAGATGGGCGATCCGACACGTGAACTTCAAAGTATCATCGAAGAGAGAGTATCGAGCGTGGGCGCTGAGAAAGACATTACAGTATTGCCTTGACAAGCTCACAACTCCTAAGCGACTCCACAAAGAAGAGTACATGGCCATTTGCCCGCCCATCATGCCTTTCATGTTTCTGTCAGTGATGAGTTGAGAGCTTTTCAAGATGTTCTCAAATACTGTTGTAATACTCTCGCCATTCGATAAGCCCATCTTTGCTTCACTAAGTAATGACGAACTCCACAGCGTCCACATGCCACTCTCCTTCGCCCTAAGTCGAATAAATGCCAGTCCCTCCCGCTCGGCACCAAGCATGTTGGGCGAGTCGGCAGCACTGATGATGTTCGGATGGGCCTTATTAAAATGATATAGCCAGTTTAGGGCAAAGTTAAGACACGCTAAATCTTTGTTTTCTCGAGCAGTCGTCACGGTTTCAAGCATAGCGGCAACGGCTTCATCTAAGCAGCCAAAATCTGCCTGGAGAACTGCAAGGTTCATCAGAGCATATTGATAGAACAGTCGGTCCCGGTTCTGCATAGTGTAATCGAAATAACGATGGAGGTAATCAAAGGAATTAGGATAGTCCCCAGCTCGCCAGGCATCAAGAAATCTGCAGTTAATGAGAAATATTCTTTGCCTTGAGAAGAGATGAGCGACGGCTTACTGTAAGTAGTGTGATAAGCTTGGTATTATGATACTCTCGTCGAGAGCATGCTTGAATCTCTCCCTTAGCTCGGTGGGTATTCTGCTTCCTAGTTCTGAGATTATGAATTAGCTGCTCCATGACTGGCATTGCCAATTAATACATACTTTGCATCTGGTCAACCTGGAATTCTAACAGTTTCTCCACATCGTCCGTGCTGAGACTTCCCTCCACATTCTCTCCCTCGAGCACGCCGTGGTAGTTAATCGTTTCGAACATCTCCGTTGCCTCAACGCCCCACTGAACTTCACCCTCGCTCAAAGCCTTGTCACCCGCCCATCGACGAAGACCACTATTCCTCTTTGCCCAACTTCCTGCTGTATCCTGTCTCCAGCGGACAAAGGATGTCCATAGAGACACAGAGTCGCTAAACTGTAGCCGGTCAAACTCAATTTTAGCTCTGCGGACAAAGCTCCCAAAAGGGGACGTTCGAGACAGCAAGATCATGTCTGGAGACGGTGGAGGAATTCCAATCTCGCCATCCTTCTTGATCTCGTCCCGGGCCTTCGTCAAGAGATTTGATGACTCCTCGAAGAAGGCATGCAGGGCATCTAAGCTGTCGATTTCCCAGAGCTTCTTTAGGAAATAATCCCATAGCGTTCGGCCTGGGATTCCAGATCCGGATGGATGCGCCGCAAGAAGGGTCTCGAAGGATTTAACGTCGAGAAGATATGGGAGAGAGGGGAGTGAGGCTAGGCCAGTAGACAATTCCTTTGAGGGTAGTAATTGGTCGATGATGAATGAGAGGACTGGAATCGTAGCTGAGGTCGGGACGATGGCGTAGGTGTAGAGTTCAATAAGAGCAAGGAGGCCGACTTTGGAGGGTGTCAGAAATCGAGGCATATTGCGGAGAAGTCGAGATGCGAGAGAGGACCAGATGTCATATCCATACTCAGCAGAAAGTCATAGAAAAGTGCCTCTCACTTTAGAGAGAGTTGCAATCATGACAGTCAGCCTTGTCCAGCCATAGTCAACGCGTCTTGCGCGTCTGCGTCCGAAAGAGTGGTCTGTGCGCCAGTCAGTCAATGTGGGGTTGAACTTTTTTTGGCCTGTCATCGACCCCGCGTTGTGTAGATGAGTCGCGCTATATATGTAAACACCCTCCATACAGGAATTATACAACCCATTCAACTCTTCAAGAAGCATGGATACGACGGCGACGTCAACTTCGCTGGAGACACTCCCAAAGATTGCGAGTGGAAAAGTGCGGGAACTGTTCGAGGTAGATAAAAAGACGCTGTTGTTTGTGGCATCAGACCGTATCTCGGCAGCAGACGTCCACCGTACATGGGATCCCCATCGCGATTGGCCTGCGCGAGGCAGGCCTTTCCGCAAGGACCCATCTACACGTCGTCGATGAAAGCCGAGGCGGGACAGAACGACTAGAACTCCATATTTCGGAGGCCGCAGTCCTCGTCGGTGCCAAGTATGCTCAGCGCATCGAAGACCTGGCGATTCAATTGTACACGGCTGCGAGGGACTATGCCGCCCAAAAGGGCATCATCATAGCAAATACGAAGTTCGAGTTTGGGCTGGACGAGGATATCGACGAGGTGTTGCTGGTGGACGAGGTCTGACCCCTGACTCGAGTCGATTTTGGCCAGCGGATAAATATGAGGTTGGCCAAGAGCAGGAGAGCTACGACAAGCAATACTTACGCAATTGGTTGACTAAAGAGGGTCTGAAAGGAAAGCAAGGAGTATGCATGCCTGACGAGATAGTAGAGATGACCGCGGAGAAATATAGAGAGGCCTTTAAAAGTTGACTGGAACTGAATGGATAACTGCTGCCGGAAAACACGTACAATAATATTCTTTTACATTTAAAAAATCTGCTATTCTTGGACTCTATATATATATATATATGTGTGTGTGTGTGTGTGTGTGTGTGTGTGCATGTATATAGTAGAATTCTCGTATTAAAATACCCTTGGGCAAGCAGAGTTCGTTCTGAATAGAAGTTTCCTCTTGTATCACCTTAAGGCCTCGAAGAGTGCCGCTCCACAGACTAGTCATGAGATATTTCTTTACGCTGTCTAGATAACTTAGACAGCATTACATGTTTACAAATTGCACAGTATTTATTTAAGTCTCCATTGTATTATCGTAGGCAGTTATGTACATCTAGTGCGGATGATACGCCTGAGTATGTAAGACCCTATCCTATGACTTACTTGTCCAAATGGAGCAAGAAGGCCACAGAGAAGCTGGGCAGTAAGGGGGAGGCAAAAAAGCAATGTCAAACAGTGAGGTGGTAGGCCTAGACTGAGAGACGAATATGTATCAGGATGACATGTCTGGCCGAATCATCAGCCCTCGAGATGAGAAACAAGAAACGAAGTGACGAAAACAGGTGAAATCGGGAGTGTAAGGCAAGATGCATCGGAGCAACTTGACAGAAGATGAGATACAAAGTACGCGCTATCTAAAGGGAAGCAATAACTCTACCTTGTCCATGAGCAGGTTCAGAGTCATTCTCAACTTAATTCAAGTCCTTAGCAGACTGCTCAACGACAGGACCGGATCTGGAAGGGGTAGGAGTGACCGACCGATCCTCTGGAACCTCAGTAGTCTCAACGGCTGGAGAGTGGACAACAGGAGCCTGAAGGGTTGGCGAGTTCGCATCTGGCGTGGTGGGTGCAGGGCTCCAGTTTTGTTGAGCCGGGAACGAGTATGGGGCTGGTAACCAGTACTGTTGGGTATTGGGGCTGCCATAGGCGTAGGAAGCGGCTGGGGTCTGAGGATCAGCGACTGGAGCACCCTGGTACGGATATGTGCTGGGAGGATACGGAGCAGCGTAGTAAGCTTGGACCGTAGAGCCATAGGAGACGGGATAAGTACCAAAGTTGTTGTTGGTTCCATAGCCAAACTGAGGAGGGTAGTTAGGAGGATAGTAGCTTTGAGGAGAGCCATATGGAGGAGAGCCATAAGGATTGCCGTAGCCGTGGGCATCGTAGACTGGAGGGGATTGAGGAGCATAGCCTTGAGAGGGATAGCCTGGAGAATCATAGCCTGGAGAACCTTGGACTGGAGAAGCATGGCTCAATGGGGACTCGGTCAGAGCACGTGGCTCGATGCGACGGCGAGGAGGGGATCTATTGGCGGGAGATGAAGCGATAGTAAAGATGCCATTCTTCTTATTATCAGAGACCTTGTGAGACACACGGAGTCTATTGCCACCAAGGAAAAAGGGATTCTAAAATCAAATGAGTTTTCCTGACCGCGAAAATTCTAAGACTATCTCACCTCGCTCTCAACAATACTGTCGGCGGTGATTCCAGATCTAAACTGGACAAATGCAAAGTAGATTCGCTCGTTTGCTTCGACTGTCAGACGACTTCCGTACCGAGAACATGGTTTACTTACACTCGTACTTGGAGAATGAATCTCTAATGGTGATCTTCTCAATGGTGCCATAACTACCAAAGAGCTCCTTGATGTCATCTTCGGTGACAGTGCTAGGAAGATTGCCAGTGAAGATCGAGCGGTTGTCAAGCTCTACACGATCGAGATAGGCTTTGAACGGGGTAGACACCGAAGTCCGCTCTTGGAAGGACTTGAGGGGCGAACCAACACCTTGGACGTTCTGAATCATATACTCATTATGATGACGAAGGGCCTTGATCATGTCAGCACTATGAAAAAATATAAGCAAAGGCACCATTACCTGCATGGCAGCTTGACCCATATCATACATCTGGAAGGAAACGAGAACACCGCCTTCATTAAGCATGAGAGCGTTGCGTTCAAAGGGTGAAACAGGAAGGCAGGACTTGATTTTGCCGAATTTCTGAAGAATATCCCTCGCCTCATCGGGAGTAGTGACAGTTCCATCCTTACGCTCAATCACATAGTATCCTATTCAGAGATCAGTATCAGATAGGAAGAGTAATTCATGTCATGAGGTCTCACGCTCGGCCTTGGCCATCTCGCATCTGCAAGGTCGACCACGGATGAAGCGGCCGCGAGCATCGGTGAGAGCCTTCTGAGCATGCTCAAGCTTCTGGATTAGTAGTTAGAAAGTGAGGGGTAGTTAAAATCACCCCATGGCTCACAGTGTATTGGCAGAAGGCAAATGGCATCTGCTTCGCATCTCGGCGAATCTTAACGTAGACTTTGCCATACTCGCTAAAGACTTGATGGACTGCCGCGGTTAGATTGCCATCAGTCTCGGACTGGAGAAGACTTTTGGCATGTCAGTGTTGTCGGTGCAGAGAGCTTTGAAGGGAAATACTTACTTGGCAACGAAAACACACCACTCAGGCGGATAGACAGATTGAGCGTCCTCAGGATCGACATCAGCGTAGATGATGGGCTGACTATCAGGGGTATTCGCAACAGCCTTCTGACCATCGAAAGTGAGTTTACGAGCCGTAGACTGGGATCGAAAGGTCACAACGGAGTTAGAAGTAGACTCTTCACTGCTGCTGTTAGAGCTTGAGCGCCAGTTTTTCTTACCCATAATGACGGCCGACTTCGGGGTAGGCGGGTTGCTTGAATACGCGCGAGAAACAGATTGAAAGGGGTCATCGTTAAGGCTACGAGGGCCACCACGAACAAACGGAGGAGAGCTGCGAGCACGGTATTAGCACAAGCTTTTTAATGCCATACAGCTTATTAAAATTCACCGGCCATTGCTCGGGGAATAACCCTTGCCGCGATTGGCAGTCATGGTATAAGAGCCAGAGATTGTGGTCTTAACTTCAACGGGCTGCTCGTCGCCAATGGAGAGCTGGGCCATATCACCAGTGGGACCAGTGGGAACACCTAGAAAGATTGTCAGTTGCGAAATTTTGGGGTTAACAATTGGGCTAAGTATCTTATAAAGAGTAGATCTTGAAAATACACCAAAACAAAACGTCTCATTCCAGAGACGGTGACATAGCTCGAGGTCGGGTGATGAGCAGCAAAATATTTGCAATGATAGGCGGTGGTGGTAAGATGTGAATAAGAGTAAAATCGACATTGGGTCCGTGAGCATAAGCTGAGAAACATCCCCACGATATGATCACGAATACTTCAAAGGATCCAAAAAGGATTGGTGCCAATCTAGGACGGGATAGATGTGCTGACCGGAGAATGGATGAGAATGCACCAGGGCAAAGCTGATACATCTAACGATGGTGGGAAACCGGAGATGCAAGAATGAAGATACAATTGAGGCATGAAGCTTGTAAAACAAGTATTCTAAAGGAATCGGGGAGTCGATACACGTAGCCACAGACTAAGGCCGAACTTGGAGGGTACTTTACCGAACGAGAGTTTGGACGATTTTGGTGCGACCAATGTGCAAAATGAATTCATGAAGCAGACCTTTGAACCACTAGGTAAACAAGTCCTAGTAATATGAATTCGTGCTCGCTGAAGATAGGAGATGTGATGAACGGACTTGGGCTGAGAGCGCCTGGGTGGCGAATTGGGCAAGAACAAATAGGAAGAGAGGAAGATAAGGACATCGTAACAACGGTAATTGTAGCAAAGAGACGTAAGAGATAGAATATAGCATAATGGAACTGCGAGGAGAGCAAACGAGACCAATCAGATACACTTACTGTTGTTGTCAGAGCCACTGGGAACAGGCTCGGAGGTCACTTCAAGGCTGGAGGGTCCAGCAGCAGAAGACGCAGACATCATTGCGAATTGTGCACAGCGGAAGTGCAGGAGAGGGCCTCTGAGAAGAACGAGAGAGGAGAGGAGACGAAAGTCAAGGGAACTGAGAGAAGACGAAGGAGGTATCAGTGTTGTTTTGTTGACGAACCTTGGTAACAAGACTGACGAACGTAATAGTGGTAAAGGGTGGAGAAGGAAGGAAAGAGGACAGAGAGAGGAGAAGAAGTCGACATTATATAGAAGAGGAAGACCTCGCTTGGGTGAGTTCCTAAAAGGGCAAGGCTCGAGGAGGGGTGGTGGTCACCGAACAGGCTTAGCGTGCATCTGAAAGCTGCCTTCTGGAAATGTTCGAAGAGATGCTTTTGAATGCCTCGTCTCGTGCTCTTCCCACCAAGTCCATACCGTCGGGATACTTGCCCTGGCATACTTCGCGCGGAATTATAGCATATAAAGAAACCTAGCCTCAGGTATCAAGAGCTGCCAGTTGCACAATGCAACCATCACGTCTGGAATCACATATAGAGCAGTATCGCAGCCTACCCACCGTAGAATTTCTTGAGACCAGATCCAATTCGAAGCCATCGCCAAGACGGTCGAATGCGTCTTTGTGGCTTAGAAATTGGCCAGCATTGAGGTTTTGCAGAGAGGATTGAAGACAGAGAATTCCCCTCTCCGACAGTCTCAGACCCTCGCATGCGGAAACGCCACTAGGCCAGACTAGGCGGGCTCATGACACGCCATGACTCGTGCATCTGGTGAATTTGCGCCTCTTTCAAACTCTCGAAAGTGGGCGGTGATTTTGATTTAGTGGGGAAGCCTCAGCAAGCTCCTGCTGGAGAGTGTGCGTGGGGTTGGAGTGGGACGCTTGGATGTAGATGTACAGTCTATATCAAAGTTTCAGACATGATGGGCCAACGTAAACACGGAAATGAACTCATTTAGTGTCCATAGCAACCTATTAGACGAACCAATGAAGAGCTCCTTTTTCTTTAAGTTCCCCCCTTAACCGATCAGGATGGAGGAACCTTTGTCCGACACAGTGAACCTTAAACCAACCTCACTTGATGACTTAGAGGTACAGAGACTCAGATGTCTTATGTCCAGTTCTATGCTAACAGAGAATGGAGAAATCTTGTTATACTCTGTATCTACCAGGGTGAAATGCGGTGAGATTGCAGAAACGTAGAGCGGATCTCTTGCCAGTCTCGACTTTGAGCTGTCAGTAGCACTATGACTGCATTGCATGTAAAGTATCATGAGAGGTACATACTAATACCATTTATGGGATTTAGAGCGGGGTGTAAATCGAGACTGAAGAGAGTTAAACTAGTCAAAGCAACTCAGCGAGGCTTTCAAGTTATTACAAGTGAGAAGAATTAGTGTTTACAACAAGCACGACTCGCAAGAGGTTGCAGTTCCGTATTATTATCGTATATCGAGCTAGACATGATGCTGTGCCAACAATTTCTGGACGACACTTTGAGGAGCCTAAGGGCCGACCTCAACGAAAGCCTAGGCGGCTCGCAAGAGCAAAGGTCGCCAAAGATGTGACCGAAGTGCAAAATGTTGTTGAGAGTCGACGTCGCGGCTCGCGCCGTTTTTTCCGCACCGATCATATGGTGGTCCAAGCGCGCATGCAGATCCCTGAATATTACAAAAACATCATCGGGTGTCATTCAATAGCGGAGGTGACTGCGATAGCTTTGCGCTCCGACAGGAAACAGGATCGCTCTGTTCCTATGTCGAATTCATGATGAGGGCTACTCCAAGACTACTGGCGAAAGGCTTCATAGGCCGAAGCATTGACGAATTCAAGAGATTATCAGAGATTGGTCAGTCTCTATATCCATAGATATCATACTCGTGCTCACGGTTGGCAGCATTAAAGGCAGAAGCAATCAAACGGCCAACACGCCCCTATGTTCTTACCTCCTTCCACGAGCCCGAAGCCACTCAAGATTGCAAATTGATCTGCGACAGTGACGTGGGAGGCTTTTCACGGGCAAACCTTGACTGGATCTCCCCTTCTTCAGAACCCTCACCTCTTCCCTCACAGAACAAGCATGGCCATGTCAAGTTCCACGGGAGCATATCCATCGAGCTACCCCCCAATAGACCCCACATCCAGCGGACCGGCTACGCGGCATGGCGCACAAAAGACCGGCTCCCCACGATATTTGGGAGGTCCCTCTGGGACATCGACCCGTACGCTTACTTGGCGCTGCGCATCAAGAGCGACGGGCGGAAATACTTCGTGAATGTGCAAACGGAGAGTGTGGTCCCAACTGATTTACATCAGCACAGATTATACGCCCGGAGGCCAGGTGAGTGGGAGACCGTGCTTATAAAGTGGGATGAATTCGTACGGACGAATCACGGGGTTGTGGTAGAACCACAAACAGAGCTGCTCAGACAGAAGGTGAAGACGGTTGGGATTGGCCTGATTGATCGAGTGCCGGGGCCATTTGAGCTCTGCGTCGAGAGGATCTGGGCTACGAATCATCTGACCGAGGAGGACGCTCGTGAAGACGAAAGGACGGAGACGGGCCAGTTAAAAGACAAACATGGAGAGAAGATCAGGTGGCGGGACGATAAGAGCTAGTGATAAACTGAGCATAATGTATTATATGTACCAACATTACCTGGCACTTGTCCCTCGATCCGCTCTTGGTGAGCCCGCGAGTTAAGGGGATCGTGACACAGGATTGAATGGTAAGTATGCTCAGAGGCTATAAGGGTATATAGAAGATGGTATGAATTGCATCCAAAGTCGAGTGCTGGGAGATGGCGCAAACATTGGACCATTTTACATCTGAGGCATAGGGAGAACTTCAGCAAAAAGCATGCTGGTAGAGAATTTGATACTTCTGTCCTATTCCGAGAGCCGCACGATCTAGAATCCTGGCATGACGTCGATTTGGAATAGCAAAGTGGTTTGGCCGTTATATGTGTAATTCTTTGATTTTACCATCTCGGGTTTAAGGTGCTGTTCTAGATATAATATTTCGGGAGCTACAGGACCATTCTAATAATCACAGCATAAAATCAGAAGTAACGGAATATCCAGAGCGCCATCCATAATACTTATCAATTTTGTCGATAAATTTATCATCATAGACATAAATCGGATGCTCATGGTTCAAATTGTAGTGCTTTGACGATAGAAGAGAAAAGGGTGGAGAGGGAGAAATGTTTGGGTTGATTTGGAGGTCCAATAGCCGAAGACAAAAAATTATGGGAGCACTCTCCAAGAAGACGAAGCCTGGCAGACATCCCTCCTCCCGACCACAATTCCATGGCACAATCACTGCGCCGGCCACTGCTCACGGCCGCGCGCCTCTCTCCCTTTGAACGACGATGTTTTACACAGGTTGCGCCGCGAATGGCCAAGGGAGGACGAGGTCCTGCCGCCCATCGTGGCGCAACTCCTGCAGAGCCCAGCTTCCGACTGCAGTCCAAAGAGATGATGACCAAGACGCCAGATATAGGTCTCCTTGGTGGTACGTGTCAATAGCCGCCAATTCCATTTTTCCAGGCTGCCTAAGGGTCGCCCGACTGACTGGTCGTAGAAACCTTCATAGCACCGACAGGCAAGAACTTGCCCTCTATCTTTCACGCCCCAGGAGCGCTGCTACGGATGCGATGGATCCAATTGAAATCTAGCTTGCGTGATTATTTCTCCCTTCTGATCCTGAAAATAACGTCACCGCAGGGCAAGCGCTGGTATAACCGCTTTGTCAAGCTGCACCGGAGCCGGGTCGTGCCCACGGCAATTGCACTGCATCGCGAGATGTACGGTGCGTTTGCAGCGGGTGATGCCACGACCCTTCGGAGGATATGCACAGATGGTATATATGATCAATTTAGGGCGAGGATGGCGGCTAGACCACGAGGCGAGAAGACGGTTTGGGAGTTAGTGAAGTACAATAAGAGGGCGAGGATAGTAAGCCATAGGGCTGCGAGACTGCCTATTGATGGAGCGGCTGTGAGACAAGCTGTTGTGCGGTTATCTAGTCGGCAGAAGCTGAGTAGGTACGCCGCGGATGGAAGATTGGTGAAGGGAACGGGAAAGGAAAGAGACGTGGTGGAGTATCTCGTGGTAGAGAAGAGCTACTGGAATTGGCAAGAGGGAGACTGGCGAGTCTGGGGAACTACAGAGGAGACCAAACTAGAGACTGTATTGCAATGGCAGAAGGATGCCCTGGATGCTGGAAATTGACCAACATGGTGTCCTGATTGCAACTGCATAGGTATGGTGTAATGGAAACCATCTGTATATTATATGTATTGTATCATCTCTACGAAAGAAATTGCGTGAGAGATAGTATATTGGCTCAATTGCTCTCGCTAACTATATCACTGATAGTTGACAATCTTGGTCTCGCTCTCCAATCCTACCTGTGACTAATTCATTCGGGGGGATTACAGTAAGATCGTCCTACCACCAGAGTTCTGTTCAGAAGAACTTCCCCTTATGATCAATAGTGACAGTGCCTTCCTCAGGGTCTTCGTGAACTTCGTTACTTGTAGCATATTCCGGTTGTCCGTCTGCCCGAGTATCAAGATAGGCAGGGCGATCCAAAGCATCGAATCGCCGGCCTTTGACCTTCGCCTCAATGAACTGGTATGTAAGCCTGGCGGCTAATGCCCCAAAGCCCCAGAGCAGACCACCCACTGGTGCAGCAACGAAAGCTCCAAAGGCACTCCAGTCATTCCCGTAAAGGCCCTGCTCTAACAAAATGAGCTGTGCACCTTCAAGTGCATTACCATAGTATATAGTGCCAAAGATGAAGACCGTGAGAATTCCACCTAATCCGCCCACGACTACCTCAAACCCCCTCCACCAATAGAAGCGATCGCTGAGACCAATAACGAGAACCGGGATGGAGGCAGCAGATACCAGGTCCGATATCAGGTAGATTTGGAGGATGGAAGGCGCTTTGAGCGCTAGCACCACCGTTGGAATAATTATTAGCACGACCCCCCCTCGTATCCACCAAATGTTGAGCTTATTACGGAAGAGATCGTTGGATGCGGTGGATACCATAGCGGATTGGAAACTATCAAAGGCTGCCGTACTGAGAGAGACGACCATCACGAGTACGATGCCAACAGTCCATGACGGTAATTGCTCGAGGAGATAGAAGAATGCGACGCTGCCATCCTGGTCCGGATTGTTAGGGTCGAACGCGCCAGACCAGGTTGCGATCAGACCCGTGGAGCCTACAAGGGTCAGGATGATAAGAGTCACAACTGCTGCAATGGATACCCCGATCCATAGATCCCTATCGGTCTTTGAGGAGAAAGTTCGAATCCAAAAGTTGGAGAGGAAGAAATCATTAGTAAGGATAGAAACTGGAAGGATATAGAGCAGTTGCCATCCTAAGAGGCTGGCCTTCGTCAGGCCGGAGGAATCAATCAAGCTTCTGTCGATCTTTGTCTCGACTCCTACAGTGATTGTAGCAATGATGACTGCACATATGTTAATAACCGAACTTCCAAATTCTTCATTTGATACTGACTGAGAGCAATGACCATTGCACCCTGGATGTTATCCGTGATAAATGAGATCTTAAAGCCCCCCAAAGCTTTGATATGTTAGTAAGATTGTCTGACGATAGTAGGATGTAGATTCTCACATGTGTATATAGTTGTGACAGCGCATTCCACGATGACCATCGGGAGGCCATCTAAACCGGTCAACGCGTTCATGATCTGCTGCAGAGCAGAGAGCTCGGCCACCATGTACAGGAACATGGTGACAAGGGTTAAGAAACTCAAGTAGAGAGCAGCGACTATGCCATAACGCTGTCTAGTCCATTCGGTTAAGACGAAGCCTTCAGGACACTTGGCTCTGATGATTGGGCCAAGATAAGCAAATATCATGAGCGGGGCTGCCGATGTGATTGCATAGATGACCACGCCTTGGACACCAGTTATAGTTGCAAGCTGGGGATACGAGAATAGGATGCCGGATCCAAGGGCTGCAGTGCAGTAAAAGATATCAGGTTAGCAATCATTCAAGATGAGGAAGGGGAATCTTTCAGAGCGGCAAACACTTTCCCACGCAAGCATTAACTTGATCGAGTATTACGGTACAGTCTCAGCTTCATCTTAGCAAGATTGAAGATCTCTTCCGAGGCCATGCTCGGAAGTTGGATCCCCAATATTCGCTTCGAATCCGCGCCCGTAGTGAAGCCGCGTTGTTCCTCCTCGATCGTTCCTTTCAGCAATCACACAAAAAGTGAAGATCACCTCAAGAACAACGATGTGAGGAAGAGCCAACGGTGTGTCTTTCTTGATACGAACCTCTTCACAACTCATTCCATCTCAAGCAACTTTGAGTCTGCTATGCGTTTGTTGGGTTGGCGATGTTTACGCCGCCGCATTTCTGATTCGCAATATATTATAGGTGCGAGTACTAACCCGAAGCAATGAAGTTCAAGGCCAGAGGAAATGCTGTTAGTTGTTAGCACAATCCACACTACATGAGCTTCAATGGATTGCCCAGATCTGATGTCCTGACCCGTCTGTGTCCGATTGCCTGACAAATATTCGCCCTTTTACGGTTAGCATCTGTTGCCCAGGTCAAATATATCAGGAAACGAACCTTCGTCTGGTGCCTCAGTCTCCATGCGACATAACAGCCGAACACCCTATTCAGGTTTGGTCAGTAAAAGTTGCCGTTGCCAATGAATTCGTGGAACGTAGCGGCGGACGCACAGAAATGCACCGTAAGTAAGATAGATGATGGCATTGCTTGCCTGAGTCGAAGGTTGGCCCATGATGTGGGTTGCGATCGTAGATAATGCACGAAAGTATGTAGGGTACCACAACGGATGGAGAAATGGCACGCGGGGAAGTCTCTTCATTTATCTCGCCCACTCTTCAAGCTGCCCCACCTCGAGAAGGAAGCTGAACGGTCACGTGCAAGTAGCCTATTACTGTAAGGCAAACTCTACGCTGTGCAACAAAATCTACTAGATCTAGGATGAGAGGCTACCTATTGGATTATGCTTTACTCCATATTAATATCGAAAGGAGATAAACAAGGATTAAGCAAACATTGCGATGTGCAACAAAACTCTTGGAGTCTGGGATAAGGCCGTCCATTGGATTATGCATCATTCTAGGCTAATATAGAAAGGAGATAGACATGGGTCAAGCAAACATTGCGATATGTAGTAAAACGCTTAAGAGTCTAGGATGAGAGGCTACCTATTGGATTATGCTTTACTCTATATTAATATCAAAAGGAGATAAACAGGGATTAAGCAAACATTGCGATGTGCAACAAAATCTACTAGAGTCTAGGATAAGGCCGTCTATTGGATTATGCTTCATTCTATGCTAATATCCAAGGATATAACTATAGACCAAGAAAACATTGCGATGTGCAACAAAACTCTTGGAGCCTGGGATGAAGCTGTCCATTGGTGCATTTCTGAAATGTATACTATCGTTTTGATAGTAAAGGATACTTGATAGCAAAGGATACAATTTACACTTCCACATCAAAATCTACATGCCTCACGACCTCACATAAAAGTAATTGGAAAGCTTGCTTGACTCTCAAAACGTTGTGGCCAGCTCAGTAAGGGCTGGTCATGTGAGAGGCTATGCACGTGACATAGTTTGTTCCGTCACGCTCCCACTCGCTTACCGCATTCCTTCTTGTTCTTAGCCGCCCCTCCTAGCAGCATCCCCTCTATCATCGGTCTTACTCCCCTCACTCTTCGACTACTACACAACCCGCACTTGACGCACGTCTCGTACATTCGCAGCCTCTTCCGTTTACTTCTCGAATCCCATTCCACTCTTCTCGACACTCTGAATAGACGTCTTTGTCTTCTGAGCTAGCACCACACGTTCTATCTCCCCTCGCCACATCTACGCACCTGACACCAATACCAAACACACCAGCCAGCGGAGATCAACGAATACCGTTAATGTCAATCGAGGTATGCAATATTTACCAACGCGGTAGATGCAGCTGGACCACCGGTCGCTATGACTGGAGCCTGTCCTGCCTCTATCTTTGCGACTTGCTTGCAGCATCATCATAGTAACACAGCTGACTTCTTTTGCAACAGAACTTAAAAACCTTTGGTTTGTGACCGCATTTCCTCCCCAGAGTAGCAGTGTGGCGACCTACCGCTCTACAAGCAATATCGCTCACGAACTTGCTCTTACGGAGCTTGTTCCGTCATCTTATCCCAATAAATATAACTAACCTGCCTATAACATAGATCCCTTCGCCGAAGCCGACGAGGATACGGGAGAGACAAAGCAATCCCAGAATTACATCCACATTCGTATCCAACGTCAGTGCAAAACCCTCTTTATATCTTGCCTCACAAGACATCTTCTGGCGTGATCCCCATCGTGTCTGACACCATGTTGAAGTGATAAGAATACTGATCAAAACGTAGAACGCAATGGCCGTAAGACTTTGACCACTGTTCAAGGTCTTCCCAAGAAGTTTGACCAGAAGAAAATCCTCAAGGTCATCAAGAAGAAGTTTGGTAAGTTCCTGTATCCGTCGATGTGGCGACATTGTTGAGCACTGCTGACACCTCTACCATAGCTTGCAATGGCACCATCGTCGTCGACACTGAGATGGGGGAGGTGATTCAGCTTCAAGGAGATCAGCGCAAGGATGTTCAAGAGTTCCTCACTGACAAGAAGGACGGCTTGGAACTTGATGCCAAGACTATCAAGGCACGTTCTTTGACTTCCTCAAAATAAGGCACCGGCTAACCAGCTATTCCAACACAGGTCCATGGCTTCTAAGCCCATCGAGTCCCGCCCCACCAGTCATCATCTAGAGTGAGCTTCGATAGAAGTATGCTTCAGAGCACAAATTCTTTCTCACTTCTTGCCTACCCACCTCCTCTGATGATGGCTGGGTCGATGTGATCGTTTTTACGGTACTGGGTCGATATGGGGCGTTCTTCGATGATACCCGCATTCTTTCATAGAACGCAATGATGGCATGGGACGGTCTATAGGAACGGTTGCTTGTTGTTTGCTATTGCAATGGAATTCGTTCCTTGCTCTCTGCTTTCGGAAAATATGTGGATCAGCAAGGGATATAGCTTGCTCACGCATTCCCAAAGGACCGAGACATAGCACAATCCTGGCAATTGAAATATTATTACACACTGTGGTCGTTCGTATTGTGATAGTGCATACTTCCGTATAAAATATCGTATCGCTAACAGTATTTACAATTCTCTCCCCACTCGTCCAATCGCGCCTAGTCCTACCTTGAACCATTCCCAGCACTGTCTTGCAATCAAAAACATTGGTACGGGGGGGCTACTTTCCCTCGATAGATGCAACTGGATCAACAAAGTGGCCATGCTAATGAAGCTGGCAATGGAGAAAACAGATATAGAGTGCGAGGTCTCTTTAAGAATAGCTAGGCGTGGGTGAGTTATGTGATACATAAACGTCAAGGTCTATATTGTTTAGAACCAATCTGGCCAATTTATCTTGGTTGGATGAGATACGCACGCTTGCAATGCTTATCCAGGCAGGCAATAGCAGACATGGATCTTCGGAGCCGCCTGAAAGATAGAGAACCCAGGAAGTTATGTAAGCGTTCATGGAGTTTATAGTGAGAAGTCGGACGAGGGTCGCTGGACGATATTGTTAATAACACACTAGAAGTTTGTCTAATTAGGGGGTTCTACCTTGGGGAGTGTAATTGAGAAGCCTGCCAATGTATATTAGTATGGGGTGGAGAACGCTCCGCGACTTAGGAAAAGGTACTCACCATCGAGACATGAGACAATCAGTAAAGAAGAAGGACAGATATGCGCTTGCACAACACTTCCAGAAGATTAGCATACATCTCAACTAATTCACAGCAGTGCGAGGACATCTGCTTACCCAAAGAACAGCCAAGAACACCTCCGTAACCCTAAAACGCCGTTCGACACACCATGGCTCTCCAACAGACTCTCCACCCTCAGCGCAGGCCTCCTCCAGAAGCATCTCTCCCATGAACATCAGCGCGCACCGGAGACCCCACCATGCTGCAGGGGCGGTGCTCAGAGCGCGGCAGAAGAGGAGAGGGATGTGCCACCGCCCTTCGACGCCAAGGAGCACGGCGACGCGTGGGTGCAGCACTGATGCCTTGCTATCTGGAGACTCTTGAGTGATTGGTGATGAGGAGGAAGTCGAGTACGACGGAGGGCGAGAGGGTTGCGAGGAGGTGGCGGTCGTGCTGCTTTCGGAGGGATGGCGTAAGGAAGCCAGAGAGAGAGCGGCTACGGCATATGCTGCCGCATTGCAATTGGGGGTTGAACGATGGAGAGTAACACGATAGAGACAGCGGCGACGACTCAAGCGCGACGGAGGTCTGGAGGTATGGAAGGATGCGGTTGTGTCGTCAGGGGAAGGAAGGAAGACAATGATGAAGAGTACCCCGGATTTCTATGATATGTGGAGCAGCGCGTTATCTATTCTGGGCGCAAGAGTTTAGCCTCAATTTTGCCGAGCACGATCTTCTGGCCACTGCTAGACCGTGTGCTTCTCCATCTCATCAACCTTCAGTAACCATGGCCACAAAGAAGGATATGCGAAGGCCTGACCTCAGTAAGCTGCGCTGCCCATCTGCATAACTTAAAACTCAGAAATGGCTAACGCTCCTCCCAGTCATCCCCTATCAGGCTCCGCTCGCGAAGGAGAACGCAGGCGATTTCAACAGCGCGATGAGCAGCACAATACCAATGGCTGCTATGTTCACCCGAAATAAATACATTGGATGGTTTGTGGAGCATCTGATGCAACAGCAGATAGGCACTGACAGCTTACAGGGCGTCTGTCGTCTTTGCGATTCAGTCATGGTTAGGTGAGAGCGAAGAACAACGGAAAACTGCAAGCCAGCCGGCGTATCTCTCAGTCGGGATGGCCTGTAAGTCCATTCTATTCCTGTTATCGTCCTTGGCACTATACTAACATAAAACTTAGTCATGGCTCTCGCCATGGTAAGCAGTTCTGATGATCTGGCATCATGCAACACTGACTTCATTTTGTAGACCTACCTTCCATTATTCTTACCGCCGCCACAAGCCCAGGGCCAAGCACCAGGTACAACTGCACCAACATCGTTATAAAAGGCTCTTCTCGTGATGGATTCAAGTTGAACTGGATCAATGTATATTTAAGTGAGCTAGGATGCCTTGAGGCATTGGAGGAGCACAAAGTACTGGCTGAATAGCTAGAGAATATGCAATTGTGCTAGATGAGATATAGTATGGTGTAGAAAACTGCTATAATGTCCGTGAATATGAATTGACAAGCTAATCTGCGAGCTTGATTGTAATCCCGCTTCTTACTTTCCATGGTTTTGCCTTCTCCATCTCCAGGCAACAAGGCGCCAAACACCAATGCTGTCACCAACCTGCCCGCTAGCCAATGTGTACGCGAAAGTATTCCAACAGCCAATCTTTGTCTGCCATCATCACCCGTCAATAAACAGGGCTAGTATCCAGACTTAAGTTGATCGTCATCTAAATTTCGCACATACGAAATGTTCTACGAGGGGGATCTACAAGGCGGCATTAACAAAGCCATTCAAGAATCAAAGTTCGTCGCTTGCTTTGTAACTGGTCTGTCTGTCACCCTGTTTTATAAAAAGCGTCTTGTGTTCTGACCAGGTGTCTAGACGACGGCGAGGAAAGTCAAACATGGGAGACCGATTTTCTAGAAGAACCATCTGTAGGCTCGTTGCAGCCTGATATATCTACGTATCCGTATCTAACATAGTGTTCCTAGCTGAAATCCTCTTTATCACAAGAGACTATCCTGCTCCGTCTCACGGCTGGCTCTCAAGAAGCCGAATACCTCGCCGCCATCTTTCCGTTACCTAAGACCCCTACGCTGGTGATAATACAGTAAGCCCTATTTCTCTGAACGAAATCGTTTCTTCGTTTACAGTTCTCCCTTTCTGCCCTTGGATCGTTGCAGTGCGGAGTACTTTGATACAATGCTCTCATTTCATGTACTCCTCAGAACTGTAATATATTCTAACAGTACGCTACAGAAGTGGAGAGCTAAAGGAATATATCGCTGCTGGTGTACAAAAAGATGAATTTTTGAGGCGCATAGCTGTTCTACTGGAATCACGTGCGTCTGCGTCAGAGCTTATGCCGGCGCCGGTTCCGGTTCAGGCAGAAGATTCTAGCACAGTTGTTGCAAATGATAGCAATGTATTACCATCAGAAGAGTCTGTGCAAGCAGAAGATTTGTCTACAGGATCAACTATCAGCAAGCCTGCTGAAAAGGTTACGGCAGGAGAGGCGAGATCAAGCGTAGATTCACAACGAGAGCAACCAAAGAAACTGGATAAAGGAAAACAGAAAGCAGATCCTGAAGATCAATACTCTGAACTCCCAAATGATGCTTCTCCCGCGCATCAAAAACCATCTATTACTGAGACGAAATATGCCCAGTTGCTGAAGAAGCAACAGCAAGATAAAAGAGACGAACGTGCCCGTATCCTTAAGCTTGTGGAAGACGATAAGATCCAAAGGAGAAAATTGG
Organism: Oidiodendron maius Zn; assembly: GCA_000827325.1. Classification (NCBI taxonomy): domain Eukaryota; kingdom Fungi; phylum Ascomycota; class Leotiomycetes; family Myxotrichaceae; genus Oidiodendron; species Oidiodendron maius. The sequence goes on along the minus strand of KN832870.1, from coordinate 2,519,404 downwards.
CGGCTGAGCGAAAGACAGAAGTAGAAAAAGCTAAACACGGGCATGAAGAGTCGCCTGATATAAGGTCTGGTATATCTACGCTACATACATCAAAGCGGTATGAAGAATGCGCGTTACAGATACGATTGTTTGATGGCTCCAGCCTCCGCTCAAGATTTTCGTCTTCAGCTACCCTGCGGGTGGATGTGAGACCGTGGATAGACCAGCATCAGGATGGTAATACAGCCTACACCTTCAAAGAAGTCTTGACACCTCTCCCCAACAGGCAAATTACAATTTCAGACGAAGAGCAGAGCCTTCAATCTCTAGGGCTTGCACCTAGTGCAACATTAATTCTCATTCCGGTTCAAGGCTCTATTACCGCGTATGGCGATAGTACTGATGGACTGGTATCCAGAGGCATTTCTACAGGATATGGGTGGGCATCCTGGGGCGCTGGAATGGTGACTAGTCTTTTTGGTGGCCTAACGGGTGGAAGCACTGCAGCTCAACATCAAGAGGAACAGAGCAGTGGCCCAACAAGTGCTGCGACACCATCTGGATCAACGATCAACATCAGGACTTTGAGAGATCAGAACCGACCAGATGATCAGCAGTTCTATAATGGCAACGCAGTAAGTGAAGATACCTTGAAGTTTGGATAGGACAACTAACTTCCCAGTTAAACTTTGAGCCAAGAAATGAAGATGAAGGAAAAAAGGACGACTAGGCAGCAAAGTTTGATTACAGCTACACTTGCATGAGATGAAGGGGAATAAAGGCATCAAGGGTGGCATTGGATCGAATGTGGAGTGATCAAGCAATACACAGATTCAAGGCTGAGTGTACTAAGAGCAAAACTTCTCCATATGTTCATCAAGGTTTTCACATCCAGAATATGGTATATGAGGCTGGGGACAATTGGACAGACTGGCACAGATGGGTCGAGGCTGCAATAGCAAGCTTTGAATGTAAAAGTAGCCATTTTAGTGAGTGCTTTCATCCAAAAAAAAAGGCCTTGCGCGAGATAATAATATTATTTCTATTTACCCAAAATCTCTTGACAAATAATGTCCTAAGAAATCTTCAGGTTTCCACACCAACAGAGGACATTTAATATCTACCCCGGTGAGCTCTGTTATACGTGGTAGTACCCGTTAGAACACAAAACCAATAAGTCCTGTAAATGTCGAATGTGATGCCAGACGCTTCTGACTCCCTTGTTGTAGAGAGAGTGATGGCCAAATTCTCCATCTGCACTAGGCGCTCTCATATCTCTGAGGCTTACCACCGAGTCCAGTTCAACTTGCTAATACAGAGTTTCATCACCCCTTTGCATAAGTAGGCGATTCGGCGATTTTGATTCAGCAGTTCAATGGCTGATAGTATCTTTAAGTTGAAGGACGCTCGATGCTCTTCACTCATCCAAAAGACGAATCATGCTCCATGGTCACTGAAGACGGCATATTAATGTGGTCATCATTGACTAGCATGTTATAGAAGGAAGGGACGTGTGTATCGGTGTTCGAAGAAATGATACTGTTTATGTCGGTAAAGGTTTGCTTCTCCTTGCCATTAGGGGTATCGATCCATGATTCATCAAGAAGCAACCGGGAGATGTCCATCTCGCCAATATTGCCAGAGAATGGAGCATTACCGTTCCAGTCAAATGGTTGAAGGCCTTCGGTATTTTCAGGCACTTGTTCCGAGAATGAGTCTCTAGCATCAAGACTCGGAGCATGTGAGTATTGCGATTGTATTTTAGAGGGTGGCCTTTCATTTTCGGTGACGATTCGGCGAATCTTTAGACCTTCTCTACTCGAAGATTGTTGCGACGTAGAAGTAGGTTGCATTCCTGATGACGTGTCCGCAACACGCCCCTCCGCTTTCGAGATATCTTTGGGAGGAGTGTCATCCGAGCGAAACTTTTCGGGATACTTATTTCTAAACCTGTCTCTGAGATCTGTGGGCTGTCTACTTTGCAAATGAAACTGCGGGTCTCTTTGAATCCGTGTCCAGGCCGGTCCATATATGCTGTAACCTAACAATATCTCTCGATCGTCTTGCTCCGTAAAAGGGCGTCTTTCTCGACGCTGAGACTTTCGGAATGGACCTTCAATACCCAGTTCAGCAAGGTCCTCTAGCCTTTTACGGTGAGCGCGGCTCTTGCGTGCTTTACCAGACTCCAATACGTCAGTATCGTCAACCTCTTTGTTATCTTCTCTTCCGATCAATATGTTTTCGGCCATAAGGCTAGACGTTGAGTTCTTTTGATTTATGCCATTTCCGGAATTCTCAGACACCTTTGCTGGGGTATTCTGTTTTGAGCTCTTTTCACGCAATTCATCAGGGCAGCAAGTCCGGAAGCGATCCTTGAGGTCAACACCAGACCTGCCGTTGAATGTGAAGTTTCGGTCCTCAAGGATATCAGTCCATCGTCCAACACCGTACTTGCTGACTCCCAGTAATAGGTTATTCGTCTCCTCTTCTGTCCACCGCCTCCTTGTCTTGACATCCTTCTTGGATTCTTTCTTACTGGACGCCTTTCGGCCACTTTTTGAGTTGGCGTCATCTTTCGACTTCGCACTGCCTTCCAACTCCTTCGCCGTCGTAGGGACAGTGTTGAGGCTGTTTCGACCATGGCGATCATGAAAGGAGCTTGAAGCAATAGGTGGGAACAACGTAGCTTGTGGGGGTGGTTCGAAGAGGCCAATTATTATTGGAGGAACAAGAACAGCTTGCTTCGCAGCTTTTTGCTTCTTAGGAGGTTGTGGAAGCTGTACAAACTCATCCTTATTGCCTTCTACAATATTCCGCTTCTTCAAAGGCGACGGTACTGAAGTATCCCCTGTGTTGTCGCTAAGGATCTTCTTAAGTGATTGAGGAGAAGAATTCCCAAGAGTTCTGTCTGCCGCCCCAGTCGATCTCTTCCTAGCCCCCCGCACCCTGTGAAGATTATCGTCGCTGTCGAGAGACTTCACCAGCCCCGAGTGCTGCGCGGCCAGTGGAGCGTTTGGTGTCGGCTTGCCATTGCGCTTGCTCGTATCTGGCTCCAGAACGAGAGGACGCCCAGATGCCTTGAGGATATTCGGATCATGCAACGGTGGAAGCTCTAGAGAAGGCGACGCGGCGTCTAATTCGGTGGCGGCATTGTTATTGAGCAGAGCAATTAATCTCGGCTCAATGGTCGACGAGAACATTTTTGTGCGATCATGGCTGAAGGAGCGTCTATGGGTAGACTTAACTCTTCCGGATTTATTGTGTGATGAGACAACTCGTTGGTTTGGTGGCAGTCATTTGCGCCGAACATTAAAGGGAGGAGGTTGAGATCGATATATCCTCGGGTCGCTTTCGCGGGCATCGCCTAAAGGCATCCAGCATTGCCCGCACGGCGACGTATCATTCGCCGTTCCCTCATCTTCCCCTTGTGTCCCTCTTCAGTCCTTCTCATCTCGCCGTAAACCGAGAAAGGTATAACTAGACTAATACCCATATTTTCTCCGCTTTGAAATCATGGCGTTAGTCCTTCCTACGATTCCCAGGATCGTGTTCACTGTGCTGGAACCATTGTCTTTGTGAGTTCGCGAGGAAAGGGCATTAGACACATATCTTACTGTTACACAGGGTGGCGGGCTTTCTTGGCCCTTTCGTGTCTCCCGAGTGGTTTCTTGCTGAGCAAATCGCTGGCTCGCCGCAGCAAGAGATCACCCAGAATGCGAAGATGATTGCGTACCAGTTGGGGAACATCTATCTCCTGATGGCCCTGGTGGGAGTTGCTGTCTTATACACCACTACCGAGGCGAAGGTCGTTCGTAGCTACTTAATAGCTTTGGCCATAGCAGACGTTGGCCATGTTGGCATCACGTGTTACGTGATGGAGTATGAGAGAGCTGTCGATATTGCTCACTGGAATTCCATGGCTTGGGGGAATTTGGGGGCTACTGTAAGTCATGCCCTCCGTTTCAGAGAATCTCGCGGATGCTGACGTAGAACTCCCCAGGGATTTCTCTTCTTCTTCCGTTTGGCATATCTCTTCCGTCTCTTTGGACCTGATCGCCAGCCTATCGCTGTAAAACAGGGGAAAAAGTCGAATTAATCATCCCATCCTTCGATCATCACAAGTCCAGGTCCACGAAGGTTCAATCTGTCTGCCGTGACCGGCAGTGTAGTTTCCTGGGTAGCGTTGCGGCAGCACAATAGCTGAAGTTATTTACTGTACGATACACATGAAAGGCATCCGGCATGGGCGAGTTTTCGATATTTTGCTATGTCTCTTCAATGTATTTCTATCTACGTGCCTTCACACTCCAGGTAGACAATTTCTGTACCTGCTAGAGATACGATTCTTATAGGCTCCCGTCTGGAATTACACAGCATTAAAGGTCAGGGGGTCGGTGGAAGAATTCCACCATGTGTCTCCAGAACCCGGCCAGTCTAGTGTGTAACCATTTCACATGATGATTACCGATGTCCTGACATCTTTAGGGTCGTGTTTCCTATTCTGTCGTGGCTGGTGTCCGCCAACAAGCGAATCACCCCACAATATGTAAGGTACCTGGAATTCGAACACACGACCCATCTTGCGAGAAGGCATATATTAACCACACATTTATATAAGGCATGGACTCTGATGTGAAGTCCACGGCTTCAGCTGAGTTACCTCTGCCAAGGTGAGCTGAGCTGTCAAGCTGACAGCCGCTCGTGACGTGACGTCAGGCGACCCCCCATAACCTACTGTACCGGCTGAGAGATTACGGGGTCTTGGTACTGTAGTTATAAGCGTAATACTCACCTCGGCGTTCAGCCTTCAAACCCTTCTCTGTGCACTTTCTCCCCAACCCATTCCTTTGGAACAGCATATCCTGCTCCCTCCGATCATTCCGTACCCAACGACTCTTATCTCCCTCCCCTCCAGCGCCGTTTCTCACCTACACCCCAACCGCGAGGCTTCAAAATGACAGGCAGGGCAGATCACGCGATAAAACGCTACCAGCCAACCGACTTGGAGACCAGGTCACGCCAACTGGGAAACTTTCCTGCTGTTGAAGCCGACCTCCCGGATATCAGGTACAGCGAAGGCTCCGACCACCGTCCGTCTACAGCCACAGACCTCCTGTCTTACCTCGGCCACTGGAATCCCATCCCTCAAGATATTACTGGGAAAGACGAAGTATGGCTTGTCGACAATACCGCCTATAAATCTGAGCGGACAGGAATTTGGGAGGCAGAGTTTATTGCGGCCGTCTTCGACCAAAATACCGGGATACAACTGAGCAAAGTGGTTGCTAACATAGCAGAAAAGCTGGGCATAGGTAAAGGCGACGCTGCAGAGGCTACGATCCAAGAGCGGCTGATCCCGTTCGTGCACTCCATCTTGCCGGGACGTAGAGTCAGGATTGTTTTTGCCCACAAGGATGAGCTTGAACTCGGACCTGGTGGCAGGAACGCGATTTCCAATGATATCAAAGTACTTCCGCGACATGCTGGGGGACAGATTGTGACCAGTGAAGCACAAGTCCCTGAAGGAGCAAACGGAGAGTTGCAAATGCGTACCGTGTACGCCGAGCCCGAGGGTTGGGGCATAATTTCAGGTATAGGCTCCTCGAGCTCGCGTAATTTGCCGTTGCCTGACTTTCTTATAGATATCGATGATTCCATCAAGGTTACGCAGACCAGCAATCCTATTGGAATCCTGCGCTCAACCTTCGTATCTCCGCCTACGCCGATCACTGGGATGCCCGAGCTCTATGCTTATATACAGAAACTCATCACTCACTCTGCGCCCTTTTTCTACCTGTCAGCCTCGCCATATAATCTATACCCTTTCCTTCGTAAATTCCGAGACGAGTTCTACCCACAAGGCACAATAATCTTGCGAGATGCAAGCTGGATGAATCTTTCTGGCCTCTTATCAACTCTCACCCTTGGTACTCAAGCCTACAAGGTGAGCCGGATGAAGAAGATAAACTCCTGGCTACCTCGGCGCAAGATGATTTGCATCGGAGATTCGACCCAGTCAGACCCGGAGGCCTATGCCGAGATCTATCGCACGTACCCAGGCTGGATTCGACTTATCCTCATCAGAAAAGTCACTGATATTGCTGAAGACAACATAAAAGAGAAGAACGAGCCCTCGCGCTTCGAGAAGGCATTTGAGGGAGTGCCAGCAGATCTGTGGCATGTATTTGAAAGCCCAGAGGAGTGCTATAAGATCATTGATAATGTTGTTGGCAAGGAGTCTTGAGGGCCAAACCATCACGGCCGATGCTGTGTCGTAGCTCGGGAATTTCGTGGTAGGTGTCAAGTCAGCTGTCTCTTCTCTGGAAGGACTACTGACTTCAGCACTTATGAAGCATGCCGGTCTCTGATCTACCCTGGAGTGTGCTATGGAACCAGCCGGAGTAGGACGCTGAAGACAATCAACGTATCAGGTCGTGTAAGAGGAACCTGGGAGAGCTGGGAATTGAATATTGTACTGGATGCTAGTTCAGGTACACACTACTGTAATATTCTCAATATTAGCACCTGGAGGTTGATTTTTGTCACGTAAATAGTCGGAAATGGAAGGAACTCGTATTACAAAAGGGGGTACGAAGTACATCTGTCGCCATACGATGTCACCCCTTGTCGGTGCAGTAGGATGACGATCGACTCCTGAGAGAACGCCTCGTGGCGACGGGCGACGGGTGGCTCGTGGCTCGTGGCTCGTGGCGCCGAAACCCCACAACTTCACTACAGTACGAATTGCATAGCCCGCTTTCTCGCACCTTCGCATCGCCCCAACACCCGACCCTGAATTCTGATTTCGAGGAGCCAAGTACCAAGTGAAGCATAACCAGCGACGTGTGGACTGGTCGGAGACTTCCCAGCACCACCAGCAGAATTGAAGGCAAGTGGCCCGCCCACGTTACCTTCGATTCGAGCCTGCCATGGACGAGGACAACAACCCAGACAGGTTGCTCTCAGAGCCTCCTGAACAACCCTCGCAATCGCAGGACAGGAAGAGCAGTGTATCTCTCGAGCCTCCTGGCCCCAGCGACGAGGCAACTCCCATCAATGGTGGCGAGCCAGAAGTGTCTGCTGCTGCTGCTGCTGCCACGGCACCACCACACCCCCAGCCAGATATGAACGCGCAGATCGTACACGAAGTTGTGAATTCAGAAGTGAGCGCCGAGCCGTTTTCTTACGCGGCAGATTTGGAGCTGACCGGGATTATCAGATCGGGGTGTCGACACTCCTGAATCGCCTCAAGCAGAGCATCGCGTCGGCGAGAGTTTGTGCACCCATCTTCGATCAGCGCGCAACGAGTTATGGCTAATATGCCCACAGGAATTTGCGCAGTTTCTCAGGAAGCGGTCGGCTCTGGAAGAAGAACACTCAAACGGCCTCAAAAAGCTCTGTAGGATCACCTCGGACAATATTCGAAAGCCGGAGAGTCGCCATGGCTCATTCCTGCAAGCGTACGAAGAACTGACAATGATACACGAGCGGATCGCAGACAATGGGGCTCAATTCGCGATCTCTCTGCACCAGATGCATGATGATATTCTAGAAATGGTGGCAAACGTGGAACGGAGTCGAAAGCAGTGGAAGAACACAGGACTCGCTGCAGAGCAACGTGTGGCCGACACTGAGGCTGCCATGAGGAAGTCAAAGGCCAAGTACGATGCGCTTGCGGATGACTACGACAGAGCTAGGACTGGAGACCGCCAAGCAGGAAAAAAGTTCGGCCTCAAAGGGCCCAAGTCTGCCGCGCAGCACGAAGAAGATCTACTTAGGAAGGTGCAGGCAGCCGACGCTGATTATGCCTCGAAAGTCCAGACAGCTCAAGCCCAGCGTTCGGAACTGCGGTCCAAACTCAGACCCGAAGCCGTGAAGGCTTTGGAAGACTCGATCAGAGAATGTGACTCGGCCTTGACGCTGCAGATGCAGAAATTTGGTAAGTAATAAAGTGTGACGACTGTTTGAGCTAGACTAATGATGCATGTAGCTTCATTTAATGAGAAGCTGCTACTGAGCAATGGATTGAATATCAGCCCTTTGAAGGACAACGAGCCAGGAGACCACCCTCGAAGTCTTCGAGAAACTGTATTCGCCATAAACAACGAGAGAGATTTCAGCAACTATATCTCTAGCTTCAGAAGTAAGGTCCCACCTCGAGCACCAGAGATCAAGTACGAGCGCAATGTGGTAAGTTACTGAACCTATTTATTATTTTATTGCACATGTAGCTGATATAAGCCCAGGTGCTGAACCCTCCGCAACAACCCACGCCTGCTCCCCAAACTCAGCGGCAGTCAGATCCCCCAGCATCTTTTTCATCTCGCCAAGGACCACCGCAATCATTTGGAGTGCAACCTAACCCTCTTCAGTCCCACGCAAGCCAACCGTATAACGGCCAGCCACCACCACCAGGTATGCAGCAACACGAGAGAACCTTTAGCCAGGGCCAAATACCCCAGCAGTACAATAACGGATCGATGGCGCTTGCAGGAGGACCGCCCATGGGGCCACCAGGGCACGGAGCCTATAACACCGGCTCCATTTCCTCGAGCGTCCCACCACAGCTCCAGACTCTTCCCTTCCAAACAGCTGGCACCCCGCCACCACAACAATATCCTCAGCGGGTACCATCTTCGCCATATTCACCATCAGGTGCGGGTAATTTGCCTCCTCTGAAGCCGGTATTCGGCGTGAGCCTCGACGAGCTCTTCGAAAGGGATAGCTCAGCCGTTCCAATGGTCGTCTATCAATGCATACAAGCTGTAGATTTGTTTGGACTGGAAGTCGAAGGCATATACCGCCTATCTGGAACAGCCTCTCACATTACGAAGTTGAAGGCTATGTTTGACAATGGTAGGCTGGAGAGTCTAGATTCTGTATCAGCATGTGCTAATGAACGTTAGATGCATCGCGACTGGATTTCCGCAATCCTGAGAATTTCTTCCACGACGTGAATAGCGTTGCGGGTCTCCTAAAGCAATTCTTCCGTGAGCTGCCAGACCCGCTCCTGACAGCCGAGCATTACGCCAGTTTCATCGAAGCTGCGAGTGAGTGTATCCTTCATAGCACACTGCATCTGTTTCTCACACTGAGTTTGTAGGAAACGAAGACGACATCGTTCGACGAGACTCCCTTCACGCAATCATCAATGCCCTTCCTGATCCCAACTACGCCACCTTACGGGCCCTGACTCTGCACCTGAACCGTGTGCAAGAGAACTCCTTCGCAAACAGGATGAACGCGTCCAACCTCGCCATCGTATTCGGTCCCACCCTCATGGGGGCGAACACGGGCCCAAATATCCAGGACGCGGGTTGGCAGGTGCGGGTTATTGATACCATCTTGAACAATACTTACCAGATCTTCGATGATGACTAATTGAGATGAAGAGCAGCTGGGTGTGAGTGACCTCGAGTGTATCGTATGATGAGAGTCAAAAGGGGACGTAGGAAACACGGAAAGAGAAAAGATATCAGCAAGAAACGAGAGACTGGTAAGTTGTGATAGCTTTGTATGGCGTGTAAGATTATACCTAGGTCGCTAGAGATCCCTCGTGGCATAATGAACGAGTACGTAGCAGTTAAGCTTCAGTCATAGCATCACCTGCCTTTTGCCATTTTAATGAAATGCTAGAACTTTGTGATATTGCCTTAGATGAGTGTCCTATATACACTCATGAATCCTGGTCAGAGAAGGTTATTTAAACGGGAAACTTTGGTGAAATGAGACAAAGACTGTCAGCTTGCCAAGTGGCAAGCACTCGTCTCAAGATGCGTAGTCACTCTCCATGTCAGATCACCCGCATTCTAAAGAATAGTCATGTTGCGCTAAATTGTATAATGCTAGCCACATCTATCTGTCACACAAAGCAGTCATTAGATCGTGTCTCATAGTATAATAACACTCCGGACTTATACGTTCATATATACACTTATCGAACACACGCAATCGGCCGCTAGAGTCGCCAACCGAAAACTCCTCTCTATCCAACCGGATGCATTTGATACATGACGGACAAGCCAAAAGCAGGATGTCCAAAGTGGGATATCCCAAATATTCTACCTCAAGAAAAACTTTCTCGCACCAAATAGTGTTAAGCTTAAGCTGGTATCGTTCTCCCCTATATTCGGAGTCGGCTCCCCGAGCATCTCCCATCTTCGCAATGGATAGGGAGCCAACTTTTCCTTCTCCAATACAGTCGCCCTTCTCTCTGCTGTTCCGCTCACATTGATTCTTTCTTTCTGACTTAAGACTAGCCAGTCTGATGGATCTTTCGTGATACTAAAAAGGTATGAGATCCGGCGGTTAGATACCTCTCGCAAACTAGTAGTACACTGCTGTCGCATGTCACCTGGAAGTGCATCAATTAGGTGTAGTGCGAGATCAAAAGTCTCCTCTATTATTGCATTCATGCCTTCCATGCTGTCATCCCGAGCTTGCAATTCAAGTATGATGGCAGCAAGAGCTAGTAGGGCTTTGGATCTATGTTCGTGCCCAGCCTTTGTCTGACCGAAAGATGAGATGTGTACGGTGGCGAAGGATAGCAGAAGTGGCAGCCATTTCGTAATCACAACTTCTTTCACATCTTGGAATGAAGCCTGCGAACTGCTAAGCAGGTACCAAGTGCTGTTGAGCATGGATACGATCTCAGGTGCTAAGGAAGGAGTCGACGCTGTGTTAGATATGCTGTACACTGTTGCATCAATGATGTAGAGAAGATTGGTGGCTTGCTCTATTCCGCCTTGCAATGTATGTAGCTCCGTGGCAGATGATCCCTTCGCGGATGGGAAGATTGCGACGAATTGTGATTCCGCTCGTTGTCTGAGGTGCCTGGCAATTGATATGTCAAGAAGCGGTATAATACATGTCCAGGCCGTGTTTCTTGCCGCTACAGCAGAATCAATTGCGATGTCGAATGCCTGAAGAAGACGAGAGTCCTCCATATCGGCATCTTCTGCAGACTCTGCAGTTCTTGGAATAGACTGCCCGGGGATGAATATTGAGGCAAGCTTAACTTGGCAAAAGGGTAGTGTGAAGTCATCTGCCAAGTTAAGCACGAGGTCGATGGGAATTGATTCAACATCTTTATCGCCATCCCCCATCAGTAGTCTATCCACGAAGACAGATATTGTAGATGATATTTTTGTGTTAGAGCTGGTAAGGAGCGGCAATATCAACATTTGAATAACGGATTCAGTGTCGAGAAGAACAAGCCTTTCAAGGAATTCATGTAAAGCGGGATTCGACTTCTCGGATTGAGGAGCGCCGAACTTGGCCATAGTGTCGTTGGACTCGGCTGTGAGAGACCGTCGAATAACGGACAGTATGTCAAGAGGACGATCCCGCTGCATGTTGGTTTGATAAATTCGAAGACGGTAGACTTCTTCGCTCGTCATCGTGTCGAGATTGTCTGATGAGTCTACCAGCAGAGCCAGTGCTTCCTCAGACAACCTTGACTGCGTGTGATTCTCCAACAAGGTGTCTGCTTCAACCATTGATATACTCTTCATAGTGACATCTTGAAGAGAAACGCAACCAAAGCTGATAAGGGGACCAAGCACTCGGGCCATGCTGGGACGATGTTCCATCTGGAAGAACCGGGCCACCCAAGCAGTCATAAGGACATCGAAGGGCTGAGGATCAAAAGCCCTTAGTCTTGTGAGGAGCAGGCCGCAACTTCGGTATTGATCGGATGGTTTCTCCCAGGTCTCTTCAAGACGGTTCATAATTCGCTGGAAAAGACGTTCTAAAGTCGCTTGATCCATACTGTTGCCGCTAGCAAGCACTTTCTCAATTTCATCGTTGAAATCGGCTTCCGTGGTCTGCGTGACGCCCACCATATGGTCAGAGACAGGCGAACAGGCATCGGCAGCAGTCTTTCGATCACTGCGCGAGAGTTCTTGAACAAGCTTCCTAGCCACATCATCTTGTCCTGGTATGCGAGCAGCAAGCTGCGACAAAGAGACGAGAAGCACCCTGGGAAACGAGTCATCTTCTGCCAAAGACTGCAGTCGAGAGGTGAGAATTTCAAAAAGGCCTTTAACAGCCCCAATGGCCGCGAACGAATCGAGATGTAAGTTGACTGTATCTGTGCAAGAAGCTAGAACCTCCGCGTCGTTAGAGCTTGACACGATCTTCAGCACGTCGGCAAGAATTGAAAAGTCTTGGATATCTTCTAGTGTGTGCCGCACTATATGGAAATCAGATAGAGTGATTGCCGATGTTCCCCCTTTCATTGGCGTATCGTCCCAGTTGTCAAGTGGCGGGATGGTTGGTTGAAGCATCTGCAGTCCAACCTTTTGCCTGAGCCACATACCTACTTCGGACATATTGCCACGACTTAAGGTGAAAGCAGAATCGTGTCCATCATTGGCAATGTCCATCTCGGTCTCTAGCTCAGAGTCCATGCTTGCCTGCATTCCTGGGAGACGTTTGCTTAAGCGGGCCATGTATGCCCTCGCTAGCTCATCTTCATCATCTGTAGAGTAACCTGCACGGCTTAGCAGTGTCCTCCGTAGAGCATCCATGCTCTCAGTGAGGCTGTAGGTCGGCAGCTCTACTAAGAGGCGCGTTGCGCAAGGCCCATCCCAGGACACCTCTGCTGCGTTGTATAAACCACCTCGGGCTATCAGCCACTGGAGGTACATGGGTATTGAGAAATGCTCCGAGCGTGACAGCTCGGAGACCAGATGGTATAGCGCAGATTTGCTGCGGCCGATCTCACACACGTCCGAATCAAGAAAACTGAGAATGGCTTGAGTGATATCTGTGCCGGACATGGCCGAATGTCTAAAAAGCCGTGCTGCGACGTATATTTTGGCGGTCCCAGGACGGTAGGAGGAAGTTGACCATTCTAAAATAGTTCGAAGAAGCATGTCTTTATCATCGTCTATCCGCCAACAATTTTCTAGCAAGTCGCCGGTAAAGGGCTTTGAAAAGGTCGTGTCGAGAAGCAGGATAAGGCGAGTCCGTGGGCTGGGATTTTTCTCGGCATCTGACAAAATAAAACGACCATTGCGCCTGTCAATTGAAGAGAGAATTGCTGCAAAGCGGGCGTCTTCGGCAGCTAGGGTTGAGGTTATAGCAGCTCTATGGGCCGCCCAGGCCTTTGAGGATATGAAACTCTCCGGATTAAACGTCATGAGTTGTTTCAATAACATCTTCAATCGATCAGAGAGTGGGGCCAAAATATCCACGTCGGGATGGACTAGAGTCTTGGGGACACATTAGCTCAGCATAATATGTATGAGTAAGGAACAACATACCTGCGCCCACTGGCTTAGTAGAGCTGCAGAAAGACGTCGCCCAAATTTGCGAGATTTCAAGATATCCTTCCAGTAGATCTGGGTTATCAAGAGCCATATGGGCAACTTGGCTTGTGGGCAATTCTCCAGCGCGGACACCAGCCAGTCCAGATAATGATCTCGATCCAGCAGGTGCTCTGAGTGGAACTGAGCAGCCAGACGAAGGCTGCAGGGCGAATCAGTATTTGCTAGAAAGACAACCCCGGGGTCACTTACGCATAGTTTACTCTGCCCCTGAAATCCTTATCGCCACATGTTTCTACTATACTCTCTACAAACTGCTCTACACAGACCGTGAACTCTCGAATCCACTTAGCTTCGCCTACCATGGGGAGGCCACTAGCGCCTTTCCTCCTGAAGGATCTTAACTCATTCGCGCCAACACATTTGGCTAGCCATACGGCCCTCTCGATAGGGATATTTTTGCTCAACGATTGGTCGAGGAGGACCTTTCCCCGGATACCGTGAGGAATGGAACGACTGAGTCGTCGCAATGAGATGGTTGGATTTGCCAGGTCCTTGAGCCACATCTCTCGCTTCGTATCCGTCACGGTGACCCGTGGCGGGGGCTTGAAGGTGGAGTTTGATGTAATCTGTCCATGGGCTCTGCGCTGAGCGAGGACATTGGTAAACAGTGATGACAACGTCTGTAAGCCGCTCTTGTGTTTGAGAGGCGGGAGTATAGAGGACTTCCCAGAGCCCGTCTCGTTTTGTGTCAACTGTGCTTTGTCGTAGAAGCCCTGCCGGATCGCGTTCTCGGAGAATTTGTCCTCCGGATGGTTTCCTGTCCAAGGGAAGAAGTCGGCGTAGCCTTCAGATGTCAGTACGGGAGAATTGAGGAGATGGGTTGCACACATACCATTCTGCGAATAGCGCGCCGCGGCCGCTGGCACCTCTAAGGTGTAAGGCTTGGGCCGCGAATCCTTCTTCTGAGCATTTGCGGGCTCTCCTCGAGGTCTATCCACCGTTGGGCGTGGGTGGTGACCTGGGCGGATGGGGAGCGGCATTGGATTGATGGCGCCGTCTGGGCGATCTCCGTCTTGCGCAGCACGCGGGCCGGGATTGCTGATGCTGGGCACATCGAAATGGAGCTGGGGCCGTCCGCGGGGATGCCTCCAGATGGGCGGGACCTCAAGCGTCGACGACTTTGCGGTCTCGCCGATGTCAGCGCTCTGGGAGTCTCGCGACGTCTCCAGCTTGAGGCGCGAGCCGGCCATCTTCGGAGGCAGGCCATATCGCGGTAGCACGGCGTCGGGCCCGTCAAAGGTCACGTCCGCGTAGGTATCATGGTTCCTCCTAGACGGTGACGGAGGAGCGGCGGGCCGCTGGAGGAGGTTGGCGCTCAGCGATCTCGGGGGCGGTCGCTGGCCCACATTGGGTCTTGAAGTCATGCTTGTGATGCCATCCCGGAAGCGGGTAGCCTGATCGATGGAGAGAGATCGCGAGGAGGAGGAGAAGGTGGAGAAGGAGGTGGCGGTTGTTGCTGTCGTTGCGGGCGTGGTTGAGTTGGGGCTGGCAGCCACGAGCAGTGGTGGGAGGCGGTTGATGTCGCACAAAGAGCGAAGCAGGCACGCCTGGGGAGAGAGCCGGCGGATGATGTGAGCGAAGGAGGAAGATCGGGATTGGGCGCTGCGGCTGGGGGGATTGGGTGTTTTGGGGGGAGGGATCTCGTTTGGGGTTGACTTGTCAGGCGGGAAAGACAGGGCCTAGGAGAAGAGACTGGTAATGGTGGTACGTTGCAGCCGTGGAGAGGTGGACATACATCCAGAGGCTGCAGGTGATGGAGACTGTATTGTACCCGTTCGTTCGTGGCGGGCTGGGCGATCCGAGAGGCCGTCGGGGGTTCGTTCGGGCTGCTGCTTCGGGATGACCAAACTGCTGGATTATGTAAGGACCCGTGCCTCTAACTTATTGGGCGGTCCGGTCCACAGCTGGCGCTAGGCCGGGAGGAGTATCACTCTGGCCGCGCTGTGGGCGTGGGGTGCACATCAACAACGCCCGCATTCTTATCAAAGCTGAGGATGCCGGAATGGGAGAAGAGCAGTCCATTCCAGTGATGGGTATGGCGATGGGTCTGGCAGGTCTGACAGCGCAGCGACTCCTCCTCCATCGACTGCATTCCTGCATTCCAGCGGAGGACCGCCTCCCTTGCCGCGATACTGCACATACAGGCCGGAGGGACTCACCACAAGGTACAATACAGCATGTCGCACGTCTTACCAGGACCCCGTATTTTGCCGCACCATCCCCGGCCTCGCTCTCTCCTGCTGTGGCTGGTCCTCCCCATCTGGCGGGCGGTTGCGAAATCTCCGCTCCAGATCCATGCGGCAGCAAGCCGTGAGACCCCGGCATCCTCGCTTCAGACGCGTCTCCTCGCGTAGCCAGCCCTATCAACCTCAAATCAACTTTGTTCCACCGGCGATACACCACAGCTTCCTTGCAGTGAGAACCACGTCCGAGTGGAATATCTCCAATGACCCAAATCCCAATTCTCCGAATACACAAATTCCACTCTCTCCTCAACGATGGCTAGCCACCCAGATGGGCTACCAGACCCCGCCGCAGACGCGAAGACACCCACCACTCGCCCAGGACGTGCAAGTCCTCGCAATCCCAGTTCACCCGATGCTGCTCCCTCCGCTGCACCCAAGGCCACGCCGTACCGCACCCTCCTCCAGATCCCCAGCATACCCAAACCCGCAACGCCCGCGCGCCGAGCGTCCAGCGCGGGCCCGCCCGCATCTCATCGTGCCATACGACGCACGCCTGGCACCCAGGCCAGAACGCCCAGTACACGAATCGGTGGGTCGGCGAGGAGACCGACGGCTATGACGCCTCATGGAAGGGCCGCAATCCGAGAAGTCGAGGCGCGCAGGGCGGGGTTCACGCCAGGCGGACCGGATAGGCGACGCAGTGGATGGCAGCAGAGGGAGACGCCACGGGACACGTTAAGGGCTTTGAGTAGGCTATTGGCCCCGAAGACGAAGCCGACTGTGCCTACCCCGCCTGCTCCAGTTGCGGGTACAGGGAAGGTTACGATAGCCGGGAGTGAGGACTTTGATGACGAGGAGGAGCTGCCGAGACCGAGGCTCTCATTACCACTGGGGCTAGATGACGAGGATGATAGTCTGCTGGAACCGCCACGTTCTTCTGGACTGGAGGATGAGAATATCACTGTGCAATCGGTCGAGCTGGCTAGGAGGGCGGCGTTAGAGCGAGGTCCTGGACGGTTGTCAAGAGGGAGTTTTGGGAGCATTGGGATGAACGATCAGTTCGCGGAGCTGAACGAGAGTGGGTTGGGGAGTGTTCTCGACTCCAGTCTCAACATGGGGGGCCCATACCAAGACGCCGATGTGCTAGATGCGGATGACGGCCTTCAAGAGTATGTGCCAGCCGTCTATATTTCTATGACGCAGATTACTGATTGACATACAGCGATATTACAACAACTTTGAGGGATGCTGATCTTGGACGAAGCCGCCTCTCTCTGGCAGGCAGCGATATCCGCCCAAGGGCACTTGCTGATGACACAGAGGACACCTTTGTCTTTACCATTCCGCCCAGGGATGTGCCAGACCTACAGCGGTCTGATGACGCAGTTGAGTCGCCTCTTAGAGACTCTGGCGAGAACAACGACTTCGGTGAGATGGATACAATTGTGGATGACAATGCAGAGGATGTTTGGGATGCAATGCAGGAGGATGTGGACGTTAGCATGGCGGAAAGCACGGTTCAAGGCGCCGACGTCACTCTGGCCAACAAGCAGAAGGCTGCCAGGAAGAAGAGGATCAAGGTTTCAAAACACGGCATCCCGTATCCCTCTCTCCCAGCCGGCGTGGTCAAGAAGCTTGCGACAATGTACGCTCGAACTAGCGGCAACAGCAAGACGAAGATCAGCAAGGACGCCTTGGACGCTATCTTGCAGGCATCAGACTGGTTCTTCGAGCAGGTCAGTGACGACTTGGGCGCCTACGCTGACCACGCTGGCCGGAAGACGATTGAAGAGAGCGATGTTATTACACTTATGGGAAGGTACGTCTCTCCTCCCGCCCACAAGACTGGTCATATATCTAATAGTACATGTTTTACAGACAACGCCAGATAAATGCCGCAACGACACCTTTCTCACTGGCTCAGAAGTTCCTCCCTCGTGAGCTGCTCCAAGACTTGCGGATGATTCCGCCTGCGAGGGTCAAGAGGGGCCGGCAGCTTGAGCAGGTAGGTGAGGCCGATGATGAGACGGAGTAGAGTAATTAATGCCGCTGATGATTCACCATGTTCTGTTCTCACGTATGCGGCGCCGGGCCATATCGCCGGGTGGCTTCTTGACCACCATCCACAACATTACTGAAGTAGCTGCTGCTAGAGCATACCTAGATGGGCGTTAGGGCTGACTGGCCAGGGAATCATAGCAGACATACCATGTAAAAATATACTGAGTGTGGTTATTCCTGAGATTGACCTCCGCAGGTCTACCAATAGGTATCCCTCTTGTTTCTCGATCCCAAGCCACCAGTAGATCCGGCTCTACAATCCCAATTAGTAAACTGCAAAAGCATACGACGACCACGAAGACCTACCCATAGTCTCCTCGACCCACACAGGTTGACTACCCGTCAACCCTGCCATCTGCGCCACGTCCGGGAAATAAAACTCCCTTGTCTCTGGGCTATTCTCCGGTGTGAACATATTCTTCTTCCACGGCTCCCTCAGCAACCCCTCCACCGTGACCACGCCCGCCGGTAGGCCCTCCGACCTGCTCTTCTGCGACTTCTTCTCTCTCGCAATCCACCCCCTATTCACCAGCACCGTCGTCCCTTCGCCTGCCCTCTCCAACGGCGTGATCACAAGATAACCCTCCTTCCCGTCGCGCATGCGCGGGCCGATCAGCATCTCCTGGTCGTGCCGGAACGTCCCCGTGGCGTACACGCGGCGATAGTCGAATTCACTGATGGCTGAGGGGTCGATGTGCGGCGGGAGCGGGAGCGGATCGCGCACGAGGCGGTCCTCGAGTCGGGCGATGAGCTTGGTTTTCCAGTCCAGGCGCTGCACTTGCCATGTCCCGAGGACGAAGGCGGTTATGGGGATGAGGGCTGGAGGAAAGAGAGGTTAGGAATTGTGTAATTCCCTGAGAAAAGAGAGAGGGGAGCTGCGCACCGAGGATGATGAGGCCCGCACCATGTCTCTTCCCTGTGCGGACGAGGTTAGGTGGATGGTCGACGATGGAGAGGAAGTCTGGATCATCGGCAGCCTGTCTGGCGCGGCGCGCGGATTGAGAAAGATGTCGGCAGGCGGGACATCTCGAGATGGGGGGATTTCGCAATCGCCGCCATTGCTGGACGAGGGGTCGAGTAGCTCCTGGGCTGCGAAGGTGGGAGAGAATGGCCCTCGGAGTATTCATGAGCGCGGGTGCGGCGGGGAGAATTTGGAGAGATGTTGAGTCCAGGTGGTGGGATATAATTATATTTTCGAGCATTATTATCTGAGTTTGCAGATTGAGCAAACATCATATCGCGGAGCCGAGCCAAGGAGTCTCCAATGCTAGAGTACGAAAGAATACTACGTAAATACACCGGAATTGGGGACGAGACAGTACGCCGATGGCACCGCAGAGCGCATAGCTAGCGGCAGGATCGAGCCACAAAGAAAAAGAAAGAAATCCAATTGCGATCCCGTACGTCCTGTATCTTCACCTGCTCCTGTGCTGCTCGTATCGGGGGCGACTCCACTGTAGCTCCGGGGCCACGCTCGACTGCTTCCGGCGGCCACGGCTACAGAAGATAGATTCAGTATTGATGATATAAAGCGAGAGAGTCATAAAAGATAGCGAATGATCATATCCCCTGGAGCTCCTGTCCATAGATATAGCTCTGCCCTTCCCCCGCCCAATTGCACTCCGTATCTTGTGTCTCCCTCACCAACATAACCGCTGGTTCTCATCCCCCCAGCCTCCAATACCAACCGCCATCTCCAGAAACCCCTCGCGAACCGGGCGAGCAATTGGTCGACAGCCATTCCATCCGGCCCCATTATCGGTACCAGAGCACAAACGGGTGCAACTCCTCGTTCGACACACCAACGAGAAGAGACATCACGCTCGGCCGACGACTCCTGCTCCAGCAGATCCAGAATCCCAAACCCCTGGCCCACTGACCCAAAAGCTTCGGCGGGCGTCCCACTTCTCTCGGCCCCCTGGTTGCTCTCGGCTTCCTGTTACAGATCTGCATCACAAGAAGTGCGCGAGCTTCGACGGTGTGCTCTATCCCTTCTGCCCTCCTTATCTTTGTCGCGCGCAACAACAGCCACCACCAGCACCGAAAGAACTCGTCGACACCGCCCAACAAGTACGCAACAACGAACATAACGCCCTTGTCCAGCTTCATCCCGCACCCAGATCGCGGAATCCCACCCTTCAAACGCGCAGAGACGTCCCCACGCCCTGACTATTCTGCCGGCCCCTGGCTTCCTCGCTCTCTCCACAGCCATTTCCTTACTCCCTAAGGTATGCAAGGCTTCGACGTCCCTCTGCCTGCGCGCTGCTCCACGGTGCCATTCTAATTGTCCCTGCAGACGTCCGCGCCTCTCCAACAACAGACACAAGCACACACTCCTCCCTCTCTTGATTTCGAGTGGCTTTGCAAACCTTCCGCCACAAATCATAATATCTCCACATAAACATGGCCGCTCCAGGAACGCAGTCGCTCAAGGTGCGCTCCTCTCTCGCGCGCGCAGCATCTCGTCAACCTGTCTAAGTTAGAGCTCGAGGCTGACCTATTTTGTCTGCGCAGTGTGTCGTGACTGGTGATGGAGCTGTTGGAAAGGTATTTTATTTTTATTTTCTTGGTGGTGAAGAAAGGGTTCCCCGCTGACCGCATCTTTCCAGACATGTCTCCTTATATCATACACTACAAATGCCTTCCCCGGCGAATACATCCCCACTGTGTAAGTCGAGGCAGGCACTGTACGGTACTGTCGTGCGCCAGACCTGACGATTCTAGGTTCGACAACTACTCTGCCAGTGTGATGGTCGACGGCAAGCCCATTAGCTTGGGTTTGTGGGATACCGCTGGCCAAGAAGATTACGACCGACTCCGACCCCTCTCGTACCCTCAGACCGACGTCTTCCTCATCTGCTTCTCCATCGTCAGCCCGCCTTCCTTTGACAATGTCCGAGCTAAGGTAAGCCCTCACACTTGAGACCCTCCGTTGCACAGACCTTTTAAATATTTGTCTAGTGGTTTCCCGAGATCGATCATCACGCCCCATCTGTCCCCATCATCCTCGTCGGCACCAAGCTCGATCTGAGAGAAGACCCCGCCACCCTCGAGAGCCTGCGAGCCAAGCGGATGGAGCCCGTCTCATACGACCAGGCCCTGATCATGGCCAAGGAGATCAGAGCGCATAAGTACCTGGAGTGTTCGGCCCTGACGCAGCGGAATCTGAAGAGTGTGTTTGACGAGGCCATCAGGCAAGTCACCGCGATATTTTATATTCTCTCAACCTATGTTAACCAATCTATGTAGGGCTGTCCTGAACCCCAGACCGGCTGCGAGTAACAAAAAGAGAGGTGGCCGTTGCAGAATTCTGTAAAGCGGGAAGGAGGCACATTCAGATTGTAAAGGGCTAGATAACTGAAAGCGGTTGATGAGCATTGAGGCACACGGGATGTTTGGCTTCCTCGACGGCGACGGCGACGGCGTCAGTTCATTGAGATTGGGAATCTGGTTCAATTCTCTTCCTTATCTGGAGACAGCAGCGCGAGCACCCTCACAGTAGAAGGTCTGCGGTTCTCACGACACACATTTTGGGACAAAGCGTCATCTCCCCTGTCGAGATTTCTCCACTTGTCACATTTTTGAGCGCAGCATGCAGTATATCTCTTTTGGTGCATTCCCGGGAGAGACAGTTCCTCAATTTTTCTGTAGATAAATGCACTGGAGTAGTAATGACAAATGATCTCAGAAATTTAAGTGTAACCCGCTCGTGATATTGGTCTTTAACAAACACATAAGGATATCCCTTTCTTTATACCAAACCCAATCTATCAGTGCAGCAAAAAGTTCACACTCCCGGCACCCTCGTCCTTCTACTAGGATGGATGGCGCTCTCATCAATAGGCCCTCCTTCTCCCCCTTCCCTCCTCTCCGCCTTCGCCTTGGCCTCTTCATGGATCCTACGCTGTCTCTCCTCATTCAATTTCTCATTTTTAGCCTTGATCTTATTCTTTCTATCTTTCGTATTCCCTCCTCCGCCGGCACTGTTTCAGCATATCATTAGCAGACGAACGAGAAATAAATTCAAATTCAGGGGAAAGGAATAGACGCACGTGAGCTCCACGCTGATCTTCCGCGGTAGAGACAACCCGTCATCGAATGTGGAGTGATGGAAGAGTTTCAAGCAGGTTTTCATGTGGTCGTACCCATCGAATTCCAAGAAGGCGTACCCTTTGGACTTGGCGGGATCGTCTTTTTGCATCGGACTGCGCACCGAAATGGGTTTCACTGAGGCAAAGTGTTTCTGGATGGACGCCGTCGTGGCTGTATATGGCAGACTGCCTAAGAGGAGAGTCAGTATGGGATTGTATGTCGCGAAATTAGAGTGATGTACCAATGAACACTATAAACCTAGCGTCTTTCCCTCCTGATTTCCCACTAATTGTACTTTGCTGTTTCTCAGAAGCAGTGCTGGCCATTTTATCTTGCTTTTTCTTATCCTTCTTGGCCTTCTTGTCCTTTCCTGGAGTAAGTGCAGCAGCACCGCTTGATTCATGTCTCGTGGATGTAGATTCTGGAGTTTCACCGTCTTTCGCAGCCACTTCTGCCGCTTCACGAGCCCTCCTCTCTGCTTTGCGCTCCTTTTTTGATTTCTTGGGTGCGTCGCCATTTTCCACAGCATTATCTGCTCCAACGCCCGAGTTATCTTTTGAGACCACGGCTTCCGCATTGAGCGCTTTCGATTCAGCCTCTCCCTCGTTGTTGCTTTTTTTATCCTTCTTCTTGTCCTTCTTCTCTTTCTTTTTCTTCTTGTCTTTTGTTACACCATCTCCTCTCGCGACATCGTCGTCGTTATCTCTTTTCCTCTTCTTCTGAGGCTCTTCGCTTGGAGTCGTTATCGTTAAGTCAGGTTCTGTAATGCTGTTGTCACCTGGTACATCTGGAATCGTATCCTCGAGCTTGCGCTTCTTTGCCTTTCTCTCTGCGCGGGAGGTGTCTGTTCCCTTTTTCCCGCCTCCCATAGTGTTTATGTGTGATTGTACTAGTTCGGCGTCGTGAGGTGAAGTTGTTGATAAGAGCTTCTGGAATTTTTTCTGCCCTGCAAATAAAAGTCGGTAGCTTAGCGCGGAGGGGCCCTGAAATTGCCGGATCGGGACTTTATTCTAGGATCTTAGAATTTGGTGAACAAAACCTTACATTCAGATGTCAATTTAATTTTAGCTGCATAACTTGTTTTCAAAGGATATAATATAAGTAAGTCCAATATAGAGTCCAGGTGCGGTAGACCTCAATCAATCAAAAAACTGCTACGCACGAAGCGATCCAGACGCGTTCCACTATCACAGCACGTTTCATGGCAGAATTATCGAGGAGGGCTGTTTGTTTCGCAAATAGTATTACTGGTTGCTCTTGTGACTTCATCCTCGACACCGAGTTCCACCCATATTCGGGTGGAGAGTGCATCATTTTCGCTTTTGAAGCCAAGGGAAGAAAAGTTGGTTTCGCATACAGCGACGCTTTCTCCGCTAACTCGTATCAATGTTGAAAGGGATATTCAAATTCTGCAGGCCATCACTAGGGAACGTATTCTCCATTTCCCTTATTTGATTGGCTACGACCTGGAGTCAATGCCACCCTTGATTGCTACGAGTTGGGCAGACGGCGATAAACTAACGCGGACGGATGAGTCCTCCACTTCAAATCCGCAAGAATATCCTCAAGGCCATCGCAAGGGCCACCTTAGATTTATTGAAAATCCAAGAGCCAAGCAAAATGCCGAGGGTTTGATACGAGGCATTCAGCGATGGTAGATTTGATTGATCTTCGTCGTGAAGGTGCGATTCCTGTTACCTGGTGTATGCCTGGTCACGCTTAAGACGACTTTATCAGCGTTCCATTGCCCTGTGATTTGAAACCATTTACTTCCCGAATGCTGAAGAGTGGCCTGCCAATGTCAAATACATATTCGCGACAGACTTACCGGCGAATAACAGACGTTCATGAACCATACGAAAACTAGGATCCACCGCAAAGAGCATTCCACAGGCTCAGCGTGGTGTCTGCTCAGACGAAGATTGAGACTGGTAAGTTCCACAGAAACTTAAGAGTCGCTTCTCAAAGCCCTGCTGACTGCCGGAGTAATCGTACTCGCATTCCCAACCTGGAAATGTATCTCGTCATCGCTATCTGGCGTGTCACAATCCCCATATAATGAAGTTCTTGACTCCTATGGGTTTTCGCTAATTTCACCTGCCACGCCATCCAAGTTAGGACTTTCGCAAGAATCTCGTGCCGGTTCTGGAAGGGAGTTCAAAATACAGGGTGTTTGGGGTGAAGGCCAGTGGGAACGGACGCAGCCCGTCTTCCAGGCTTTAATACCTCCTCTATCGCCATCGTTGGATCCTGAACCGGGCGCCATTCGCGAGCGTGCTCTTCTCTGGATGTACTCCAAACTAAACGACAATTATTTCCTTGCCTGTCAAAACGAAGGTCGATGCTGGCGTGACTTACGAGCGATTCTCGATCCAGGCTCTGATAAGGAACGCATGTCACAACAACCGAAAAGTCAATTCCGGGATAGTATGACAAAAACTATCGAGCTCCTGAAAATTTCGATAGATTGGTTGGATAGAACGCTCGATTTGGTGAATGATCAGAACACCTATGACAGACTTCGCCGGAAGGTCCGTGTGACCCTGAATTATGAAGAGGCTCGCCTTGGCCAGGTGCTATTGAATGTCAACGATGAACAGAATGAAGTTCAGATGAAACTCATGGTGCAGCAGCTGGAGGAAAGCCGTTATGCTATTCGCCAGGCAGTCAGTGTCGGGCAGCTCACAAAGATAGCCTTTATCTTCGTCCCTCTGTCTACCGTCTGCTCCGCGCTCAGTATGAACCTTAGGGAAACGACTAACCGTCCCTCGGTTTGGTTGTTCGTAATCATTGCAGTGGTTTGTACGACTGCAGCCGTCACTGTATCTTCAGCGAGGATGCGAGGGACCTCCAAGCAAATGGTGTCGGGTTTCAGAAACAGGCTTATCTCTGCCAACAAGGCAAAGAGCGATCTGAAATCCGATGACTCGCAAGAATCCCTCGGGAGTATAAGGTCTCACCTTTAACTTCTCGGACTTCTTTCCCAAGGCCTTGCCCAAGAAAGCCTCGCTATTTAACTGGAACTCAACCGAGTGGTAGAAATCCCTCAAAATTGAGTTACCATTGACTTAGCGACGGCTCGGTCTGAGAACTTCTTTTTACCGTGTTGTATACATCTGTTAGCAGTCTAGAAGACTGGATTTAGGAGGCCAGCAGAACGTCCGAAGCAAGCTATCCGACTTCAAGAACCTGCAACCACCCGAGAACAGTACTGACTTGAATGTTAGATGTTTCGAAATGTACGAAACTTAGATTGTGGATGAAGACCCAGAGTTTAGTATAGCACACTTGAAGTGTCCGCAAACCTGAAACGCCTGTACAGGGCCTCCCACCTAGTTCAGGTGGCAGTGATAAATATCCAGTGGAGTAATATATAGACCAGAATATTCATAGTTTCTGCAACTTTCTTTCGATCTCAATCCAGAGGCTTTCAGCTTCCGCGAACAGGCCCCCTGCCCCATCCTCGACCGTCCCTCGTAGCCACAACTTCCTCCCACTAGATCTCCTTTCCAGCCACGTGCGGCAGAGGACAGCGCCAGGTGTTGGAACAGGCTTCCTGAACCTCACGTTAATGAATGCTGTGTACCCGGACATCCCCGGTGATTGGTGGAGGGTGACGACCATCCCCATGGTCTCATCCAGTATCGCGGCAATTAGGCCACCGTGTGCGATGTTGGTATGTCCGTTAATGCCTCGGCCGAGGGCAAGAAGGCTCACCAATTCGCCTGCGACGCTGATACTGTCATGGTCGACGTAGGGATTGTCTGCCTGCGAGAGACTCGCTGGTGATCGCAGCACCTTGTAGAAAGATTGCCACGCGCTGATCGTGGTAGCTGTTGCGAGAGTTTCGGCAACAAAGGAATCCTCGCTGCTAGCCTTCGGTTGACGAGATGGGGTCGCAATGGGACAGAGGTCGGGATCGCGGAGAACCTGCAGGCACCAAGCAGGTGCGGAGGTGGAAATGAAGGCAGCACGCGTCTCTTCTGATATCGGCTCCGGGCAGATATCCTGGGGCTCGAAGACCACCATCTTTGAGGAGCGAGTACCTGCGTTGGTTGGTTTCTTGCTAACTTAACACGTTAGAGAAGTCGCACGAAAGAACCAGCCTCATTTCCTCGTATCCATGCCCTGCATCCAGATGAATTTTGCGAAAACAGGTGCAACAGGAAGTTATAACACGAGCAGTCCTTGCCGAGGCTACGTCAAAGACTCCCCAGCCCGGATAGGTTTTATCGCTATTCTATTGGCTCGATGGCCAGCCGGTGACTGGAACTATGGCCGTCTCGCAAGCAGCAGAGAACCCAACGACGTTCTTCACAGAGACCTCGAGGAAACACTTTCCCTCAATCACGCCTCTATGGCATGTTCTTATCAATTTTGAAACAGCAGAGCGATCGGATAACAGTGAGGCCATGGAGGCGGAATTAGGTCGGGTAATGGTGGGGTAATTCTGGACGAGGAGAAGGAGACTTAAAATCTTACTCTTTAGATATCAAGTTCAACAGAAATACCGGAAGGCCTTCTGCGTGTTATGGACAAAATCTCCTTTTGTTGTTACACACGGCGCCTGCATTTCCCTCCCGAAAGTTGAGAATGAGAATGAGAAACGGTTTTTGATGTGGATCCACTTTGGTGTTTCCGCAGCAGCGGTTAACTAGGATGCCAAAGACCGTGCCGCTTTGGCCATTCCATACGCGAGCGCTAGAGCGACGCGAGATTTTGGCTGCGGAAAGTAGCGACTAAACGTTAAATAGAGTTACGAAATAAGTAAGAGAGTTATAAACACAAAACTTATAATGTGTAATACTTATATACTGTAATGAAAAGTTTCTAAGGTTATTAATTGTTATATATTTAAAAATATTTATTTTAAAAATAATAAAAATACTATTATCTCAGCTTGTTCCGTTTGTATTTTACGTCTGAGAAGGATTAGAGCAGGTGATTGGCCGAGGCAGACCTCGGAAACAGACAAGCTGAGGTCGCTGAGGACGAAGACTTCTCATTTCACATTTTGTCGCTCGCTATGCGAAGCAATATTTTTGTCGTGAAATACATACTAAGTCAAAGTTCAATTTGCCCATGCCCGACAGCTGGTGGCCTTTATTGGAGAGCATTAATCCCCCCGTCATGGTACAATACTGTATAGCTGTATCCATCTCTGTCTTCGCACATTGTAGCCAAGACAGTCCTCATTCTATCATGTTGGTGTGCCGAGGGACTAATGTACGCAGGCATACAGTACACTTGGTACTGCTTATGTGGCAAATCCAAGTCGTCAGCTCCATATCGAGTATTGCAACACATCACAACTCCTCCATCTCCTAGCATCTGTGTACTCGTTTGCCATATCTATCTGCACCTGGCCAAGAATTTCTGTTAAGTGAACCAACTTTCTATGCAAAGCTCGTTCTCTTCGGAGTTCTCTGATAAAGGGTACCATGGAATAACTGTTCGTATGACATCCATTTGTTCTAGAATGCCTGCTGATATCTAGCAGCCATACCTTAAGCACTTCTGCTCGAAAGGATGTGCGACCACGAAACCTTCTACTTTACCTGTGGCCACACCCTCACTCAACTCTTGTCTTACTGCCACTTTGCACGGAACGATCCTTTCCATCAATGCTTTGGTGTAAGTGGCAGTAAGACAAAAGAGTCAAGTGAGGCTTTGTGTCAAAGTCATCAAACAGAGCTGGTCGAAGCCCTTCCCGTACGTGGGAAACTGCAGCTCGATAAATTAAGGTCCGCTTGCGACCTTAATGGTATCGATGAGTCTGAAATAGGTTGTTCTTGGGGCTGTGGGATGAAGTGTAAAGATTCGATAATACTGGGTCGATTATCGAATACTAAATATAGAAGGATAGGTGACTCAAATTGACTAAGGATTCGAGCTGATAGTGGCACCAGCTCTGGGCCATACAAATATCAAATTTGACTATGCAGACCAAGCTAGGGTCCATGTAATGAAGCTTCGGATGGCAGCGGCACCAGCTCACAAACGTGAGCTGGTGCCGCTGCCATCAACACTAACAACGATACCCAAGATTTGCCGGGTCGAGAGTAGAGTTTATGCCGCCTGCTTTGAGGTTGAATTTGAGAGATATATTTCTAAAGTACTATGGCAAACGAGTACGCAGATGCTAGGAGATGGATGAGTTCTGATAGAGGAGTTGTGATGGAGGAGTCGTGATGGAATGAGAGCAGTCTTTGCTTGCAGGCACAAAATGGCGCTCAATACCAACTGTATGCTTTAGTCTGGCACATGCTTACTCCAAGTATGAATTCCTCCATCCTCCCATGCTTCCATAACAGGGGATACCGCCTCCCAAATCTTTTCTCAGTCACTTGTATCGTATCCTTGGTGAAAAACATCCGAGTCTTCGCCTAGTACCTCAAATACGGAGCGTTGGGCTCGGGGTGGTTTTTGCCCACTATGGGTAGAAGCCAGCTAATTCCCAGGCAATAATTGCTGAGGCTTTAGTTTATTATTATACAAATGCAGCAGTGAACAAAAGGAACTCCACAAATAGTTCCTCATTCCATCACAACTCATCCATCTCCTAGCATCTACGTACTCTATTTCGGGCAGCTTCCATCACACTTATTGTAATAGACTTACCACAACAACGACTACGATCGACGTTACATAGGATGTGCCAGAATTGCATTACTTGTCGTCGCGTTTCAAAGAAGGCCAGGCCTATTCGACAAGCTCACCTAGAATGGCAAAGTTTTCGGTTCGGAGATTTCTGTTGGCTGTAAAGCCCGAGATGCTGCTCTCGTTTGCATCCACAATTAGGATGGAAGGACGGGTCGCACAGCGTGTTTGATAAATAACGGATGGTCGAAAATTCAAATTATCTCCGTGCCAATATTCGGGTAATTTATCTCTCTCGCTATGTAAATAGGCGTACAGTTCTAATGTTGACTTGTCAGATGGCTCCGGTTGATCGAAGGTAGAGATGGGACAATCTAATCTTCCACCGTCAATATGGTTAATCTCAAGATCCTCTACTTCAGGATGTTCGCGCAAAGTCTTAAAAATGCTATGCCATTGACCATCAGTTACTCTTACATCGTACAATTTTAGCTACCAAAGATGGGCCTGGCAGCGGAGGAAACTGTAAAACGCAATGCGCGACAGTTTCAGCCCTGTAAGCACGAGCATGGTTAGTTCGGAAATTTTCAATTCCTAAAGCTCACCGAACATTTGGGTAGCTGCAGCAGCAGAGATCTTGAGCTGTACCAAGGAATTGAATAAATTAATCCGCAGGGCGTGAATAATGGCTCCACTATACAATTACCGTCGATAGTTTTGAACTCCAGAGTCATCGTGGTATCAAGCAAGGTCCCCGCGTCAGATTCGGCAACGAAGACTTTAAAAGGGCCATGACCCCGACTCCCATCTCTTCTCGTGTCAGATCTCAAGGGTTTTCTCTCCTGTATATCTCCCTCAATGCCTGCTTCCCCCCATAGCTCCTCCTAAACATCCGAACAAGAAAAGAGTCCTCTAGAGTATCAAACACCTTCTAACCTACTCTAGGATAGATTAACCTTTTGTTATAAGATTCATCTTCGCTATACAGCTCAAATGTCGTGCTATGATATATGTGTCTCGCAGATGAAGTTACGTTAGATTTACTTCATCAAATGAGCTATAGCTAGTTAACTTCCACGCAGAAGAACGTGTCTTGACGCTTATAAATGAAAGCTAAAGCAGCTAAAGCTTATGATGCAAACGCGCATAGATGTGTTAAGGCTGTGAGATTCAGCAGTTGGTACAGTAAGAAGCTCGATATATAAGATAGCTTTCAAATGGATAGTAAGATTTTCGACGATATTGTGTTGGCTCGCTTTTCAAGGCTAACTCAATTATCATAGAACCAGTACTCTGCCGCATATGGAACGGCCACAATCCCCGTAGTCGTACAAATAGCAGGTGCCGCATCACCTGCGGTAACGACCTTGTAAACCTCAGCGATCCCCATGCTCCCGCCCTTGTCTTGCAGTTGCAGCCAGTCTACGGCTCCAGTACCAGCTGGAACCCTGTTTGCGTTAGCTGGTGCCTTCAGGTCACATATTTTCTTGCCATAAAAGGACCTTACATTCAAGTGTGAATTTAATTTCAGCTGCATAAATTATTTTCAAAGGACATGATATGGGTGAGTCTAATATAGAGCTTAAAATGATTCACAAATCCGTAAGCTTCAATACGCGCAGCTGGTGTATCACGACATTGGATGCTAGTAATCAGAAGAACAATAGGTCTATGCCTCCAGTTTCGGCCCCGTACTTTTTCCTGAACTCCTTTTGCCCCAGAAATACAGTCAAAGGAATGTGCGTTTCTCTCATCTCAAGAATACCTCTCTTTTTTTGGTCAATATGCGAACAGTCGACAACTATCCTTTCTAACCTCTCGGTTGAAAGAGCACCTGTAGATCATCAGCGATGAGTCTACTTTACTAATATAGTGGGGATTCGAACCTTCATCCATCAGATCCTTCAGCCGTATGGCTGTCCCAACGGCAATTCCAGTCCGTGTGGATTTCAAAAATTTGATAGCATCCTTCATTTTGATATGCTTGCCAAAGAGCTTGGCGACTTTGGCATCTGTAGTATGAAATTTTCGAATAACCCTAATAAAAGTCAGATAATATCATTAAGACGTAGCATATCTATATACCTAGCTACATCAGCTGCTCTTAGGCCAGCAGCTGAAATGATGATCGTGTGGGGGGCTCCGTTCTTTTTAGACGCCGACCACAGTTTGGTTGAATTGCCTGAGAACCGCTCTAAGAAGCCTGGTAGATTATCCAGGGTTCTGGGTTTGTCCCAAGACGTGGTATCTTGGATTGTAGTTGCTAGGTATGAGGTTAACAAACCTTAATCTGAAGAGTCTGGGGGACTTCACATACCTGGGATATATTTATCCTCCAACTCGACGGCGCTCAGATCACCTTCATAGAGCCTTGTGCGCTGAGCAATATAGTCAGCTAGAAGTAGGCTGTCCATATTCGAAAAAGCATTATTTATGCCCTGTTCTATGTCTAATACGGCGTCATCAGCTGCCTTATCTTTCTTGTTCTTTTGTCTCTTGGCAACTTTCTTAGAGCTCTGTTCATCCTCATCATTACGTTTCCTCTTTGAAGAGTGTTGAGTCTCTGTAGCCTCGTTTGGTGTAGGAGTGGCACTTAGACGCTCTAAGAGAGGCTCTTCTAGATTATCTTTGACTGACATACTAAAGGTGGATAGGAGGGTGTATTAGGAGCTATTTCTTGAGCGTTTATTGTTATGTTGGAGAGATGTTTTATGAGTTCTTCAGTGCTCGCCTTCCAAAATTTTCGATTTCTTATCGGCAGCGTTGGTGCAGGGCTCTTATGATTGGTTGAAGCAATGAATTACTAATCAAGCAGGATCGAATCACCAGTGTCAGAATTCGCGACGCCACCTAAATTTAAAACGAGGTCCCTGCTGCCCAGGTCAACAACAATTGAAATACACAGCACAGAACATTTAATTTTCATCACCTATTTCCTGACCTAACCTAGAGTGCCTCCTTTATTTTCCCACGTGATATGAGCCTGTCTGAGCTAGGCGCACTCTTCAATGCGGAACAAGCCCAAAGTCGATTTCGGCTAGGCTTATCCCTCTTTTGAATGCCTATGCTGTAAATTTGGCCAAGCAACTGAGTGTCAACGTCACCCAACCCAGGCAGTTGCTAGCTCTGGCGGAGGCCTATATCACATAGAAAAATTTCTCACCGGATCCGCTGACCCCGAGTCCACTGACTCCGAATCCGAACGGGAATGGGAGACTGTACAAGAAGAGCAAGCACGCCCTTCAGCAGACATCCATATGCCAAAAAGTTCTTGTCAGCCCTCTTTGAAGTCACCGTCTCTCTTTGATCTCGGAGGACCTAACTCATATACGACCGTCTCACGATCCTGCTCTATGTGTTTCAGTAATGGCCCAGCTTTGTGCCAGACAAGTAGTTCAGGGCACGTTTCGATATTTTTGTTCGGTTTCTTTTTCTAGCTTTGTACCTAGAGACTTGAAAGTCTTCAATTTTAGGTGGGCTTGTCTCCACTACCAAATGAGGTTGACCAATTGGTGCGCGTGGTGTCATATAAAGAGGTTTCGCTTCTTGTTTGAATTCATGATTATCATTGCTCTGTGTGTCAAGAGGGGCCCGAGGAAGTTCCTTAGAGGTTGCTTCCGACTTGTTTTATCGCTTACAAAGAATTAACATCTGTCAGTCCTTTCAGCTGGCTTTTACGCAATCTCGCTTGGTTCGAAGTCTCCATCTTCGTGATCAGAAAACCAGGCATGGATGTCTTTAAACTTGTGCGTCATCACACGGTATGGATATCCCTCTGGTCTTCTCAAGGCTACAAACGCGTCCTCGTCTAATGCATTTCGTTTCTGCCATGCCATTACTGCATCGTAGTTCTTGCATTGGTACCATATTTTGAAGTCTAGAAACGGGAACTCTAGCGCGTCCGTCCACATGTGGGTATACACATCGGTGCTGGCGGAGCACACGATATTTTGGGCTAGCATCCACACGCAGTGCGACAGGTGTAGCTGATGCATCTCGGTCGTTGTATTGAAGCCCCCGGGGTACTTGGCGCTGTAGTAGTGTCCAAAGTGTACCTCGCGTCGCAGGCCGTCCAAGCAATGCATCTGGTGGAATACGTCGATGCGACCGAAGTAGCTGTCGTTCCCCCTGCCCCAGTAGGGGGGGATGCGGACAGCTTCAGCAGGATCCTTGCCTATCGAAATGACTTGGTCGCGCGTGAGCGCAACTGGCCTTGTGTCATACAGGGACGCCCAGGCTTTGTCGGTCTTGCGGCTGGGCTCCTGGCGATAGATGACAGGTGGTTAGGTATTGAGGAGTGTACCATCCATGCTTTTCGGAGAGATCCGTATATCTGCCTCATCGAGAATGGGTGGTAATCTTTTTGGTCATTGGTTGAGTCTCAAAACGTATTGCACATATTTGGGTATCTTTGATAAACTTACATGGCATGGAAACGTGCTTAAGATAGTGGTTTCTTTCTTGCTCCGGCATTTGGTCACGGTATAGTGGTTGTGATGGTTTAAGAGATAGGATGAACATTGCGCTTGACACTAGAAAGAAGGCCAGGTTTAGCCATAAAAGACTGACTGAATGCAGCAGACGTCGTCTGTGCTTGGTATCTGTCAATACGTCGGCATCCTCATGGTCCAATCCCTCGCTCTTACTATCTGGAACAGCTTGTTGTTCCGCTTCGGTGGAGCCTCTGAGAGCTAGATACTGAGTGGGGCGGAAAACTCTATCAAGCCTCATGGTCAATTGCAAGCCCATTGGATTGTGAATTGTATGAAGTTTGTTTCTCTGTGCTCTTGCGGAACTGTTGGGCTTGCAACGTGCTAGATTGTGCAGGAGAGCACATGGTGGAGTGCAAAGTGGCAATTCACGCCAAGACCACCATTACCATACGTTCGTTTTCTCGTGAGCAGTCTTGGCGATATTGCTCCTGGCTTGTCTTTCTGCATCGGCACCCGCACTGCTTGCCAGCCTTATTGTCAGCACACTGGCCATCGCATCGTCAACAAAATTACGAACAAACCTTGGACAAAGGTTTCTGATGCCGACGTCTTTGCGCAGTCTCATAATTTTTGACTTGACGATCAAGCAGCATCCTGAGGCTGCTAAAGATGTCAATCCATAAGCAATGGACCTTTTGTTATTGCCTGTTACTAGCGCTCCTTCTCACTGTTGTTGCGGTATTCACATCATCATCACTTCTGAAATATCTAGAAGGCGCATCGATGTACCAAATTTTACGGACGGAACCCACTACTTCAAGATGCAAACATGATTCTCTTGGCTTCCAGCCCCAGACCTTCACCTACAACCGTTACGATCCGTCAGAAGATAGATCCAGTTCGCTCCTTAGCCAAGCGGAGAAGATGCTTGGGCAGATGAACAGCAATGCGTTTGTCCAGCTGAGTGAAAAAGGAGCAAAAGCCAAGCACTACGGCGTGTCAATGCTCCATCAGCTGCACTCGATAAAATCGCGCCGTTGAATCGCTGATTGCAGAAGGGTAGAAGTGCTCTGCAATTTTGAGTCGGGCTCCTCTGCAGGCACTTGCTGGTATGAGGAGCGAGGCCGGATCTTAAATAGCCCCATCTTAAGAAAATATGTCAACTCAAGCGCTGAAAGTTTCGATTTTGAAGAAAGTTTCAACAGCGGCAATGGTATAGGACGAGATCCACAGTACGTCGATACTACAGATATTCTCTGGCGTTCATGCGAGGCAAGTACCCCACGAGGTAAGGGCTTTGTTGATTGCGATATCATGTCAAATTCCCCGGTGTCAGCACACGACTGCTGATTTCACCGTGCTGCCATTGGCCTAAAACATGGACGCATAGACT
Source organism: Oidiodendron maius Zn (assembly GCA_000827325.1). Classification (NCBI taxonomy): domain Eukaryota; kingdom Fungi; phylum Ascomycota; class Leotiomycetes; family Myxotrichaceae; genus Oidiodendron; species Oidiodendron maius. The sequence goes on along the minus strand of KN832870.1, from coordinate 2,485,326 downwards.
TTGTGTACTCTGATCGACAGGAACGGAAGGCGGTTCCTTATCCAATGGCAAGCTGCCCTTAAGATATCCCTTGCGCTTGAGCTGCACGCAAATGAACAGGGCAACCTTGGTCAAAAATATAATCTCCTCTTCCAGCCCATTTTTCAAATAAGAAATACCGCTACGATACAACTCCTTCCTTACGTCCAAAAATGACGGTTAACGCTCCATATTTTCGGTACTCGACCGGCAAAGTCGCCACCTCCGAGGAAGCAAAGGCGTTCTCATGGGAAGCACCGGTGCCGATAAACCGGTTCTGGGACAGCATCAATTACTGCACTGCCCGCAATTTCCTGGGAAACTTTTCGGATCATGAGCTAGAACAGTTGCCAATCCAGCAGGACAGTACCGATGACCAGCAAACAAAGCTCCAGCTTCTCCTACAGCTGCTCCTGGACCAGCTAGTGAAGGAAGAAGCCGCCACTTCTCCGCCCCAGTCGCTTTATGAGAAGGACTATAAGCGGTGGTACAGTTTATGGCAAGGCATCTACGTGATGGAGGATCAGATGAATCTCCCCAAGGCCGAGCAGACCGTCCGCATGCTTGTGGAGACAAGGCCAGACAAGTCGAATGTTGTCCCGCCGCATATGCTGGCCGAACATCTCGTCAAGATTGGGAAATACAAGGAGGCGGAGGACACAGAGAGGCCCGTCTGCGAGTGGATGGATGCGCGGCCACACCTAGGAAAAGCCTCGCCGCAGGTTAGCCCCCTTGTTTCTTGAAGCAAATTTCCCCTTTCAACTGTTTCGCGAACCCTTGCTCCTGACAAATGCCTGAAGATTTGACGACTCTTGAATAAAATTGCTGCTCCCGAAAAAAAGTCCGCAGTAGGCAGGTTAACGCTAACAACAAGCTCCAGGCCATCAACGCGCGCAGGATCATTGCGAAAGCCCTGTGGTTGCAGGGACCATCACGGCGGGTCGAGGCGGAGGCATTGGTGGCCGAGATCCACAAGATTGTTGATGAGATGGGCGGGACTAAGTTCGGGGTCTATCAGGAGGAGGAGAGGAGTCTCAATAAGGATATGATGGCTGAGCTCGAGAAAAGAGTGTGATTCTCAAGTATTGCTTTACTGTAATACTCTCATTGACACCCAGACGACTCGTCCTTGCTTTTCAGTCCTCCAGCAACTTCCTTGGCTAAGCAGCCTTCATTTCAATGCACCTGTGCCTTCTTTGACACATATAGTCTTCCTCTCAACAAGCCCTAGCTTCTCACTATCTTCAAATCATACTTTTCCAATCTTCACACGAAGCTTTCGCATTCAGCACAGGAACAATATGACACGTAAGGACGTGATTGATTCCAGTCAGTCAATGGAATGATCTCTTTCTAGTTACGCTTAGACCCTTTGTCACATTCTACTTGCACATATGCAGTCTCTTACCCCTTGTAGCTCTCATCATCTTTGTGTACACATTTTGTTTCTACGACTGGAAGTATTACGAGGAACCGCTTCTGGAGAGCATCACATGATCGAAATGTAAAGTGTAAAGTTGTTGAAAGTAGTGCGGGGTAGTGGTCCTTATGCGGGTTGTCAACCTTAGATTTGGGAGAAAGTTGACTCGATTGAAGGTGTAAAACTAGACAAGAAGGGTGGCTTTGTTGGCTAACGCAACAGTCACATAGCATTTGGAAACCCCTCCGCATGTGGAACCTCTATCCCACTGACCGGCAGCCATTGACCACGCTAGCAAGGATATTTCCTCCAGTAATACAACTACTGTAACTTCTGTGCTCGTTTATACTCCGTAATGGACTGAATCAGGGCATAGCTATACATAATATTGTGCGTTTGGTTCAGGAGCAAATCGGAGTAGGGGGTTCATGGAAGCCCCCCACCAGCGTAGTCAGTGGCTGCCGGTCGAGGGGACAGTTCATTCTGATCACGTAGTAAAACCCTGCACTTGCGGGATAAAAGCCTACGTGCTGTCGCCAGAGAGTTGCCGATTAGCTTCTCACAAACCAACAATTAGTTCCTTGTGCAACCACACAGAGTAAGCAAACTTCCGAATTGAACAGACGAAGTGCGCAGGTTGTCGATGGTTCAGAGATTGTGGAGAGTTGCTTGTCGGAATTCGGGCAGATTGCTCTCTTATATGTCCATCACTCTTAGACCCTCTGCGAAGGGCTTAATTATCTGGCCAACAGCGTGGAAGAGAGTCATTAGCGGAAACCAATCCTTCCCCGATCACTCGACGGCTCACCAGCGCCTGGCCGGCAATAACGGGCACAGTCGGCGGGGAAGTCATTCCTACATACCCTGGCCGAGAAGGGATGCTCCAGGTCCGGTTTCGTGTCTGTATTACACAGCAAAGATAAGAGAGCAGCACATACATTGCAGTAGACTCTGCGGCTTAAGATAGATTGTTAAAGTTTTGGCCCAAATTGAAGAAGCCAAGTGCAGGATAGCGAGATCAAACCCCGTTGGAGCACCAGTCCTTTGCCACATTAGTCAGCATCCACCAACAGGCCCTGTTGGGCCTGGTGGGCAGATAAAGGAAACCGCTACACGTGACAAGGCTGGCAATAGCTCGAAGGCTCTTAGCTCCATTTGCTGCTTCGGCCACTACTGAGAGATTGTATTGCATTCATGAACAACAAATACAGAGAACATGGAGGACGACGATCTAGCACAAGTAACCTAGCTTCTTCACATGGTAAACATCTATGACTAATTAGCATCTCCCCAGATCAGAAAAGCAAGGCTTGAGCAGCTAAAGTCGCAAGGTGGAAGCGGGGTTGGTGGAGGCGCCGGAAGTCGCAGCGGCGGACAGGGCGAAGACAGACAGTGCGAATTTCCCTCCCGTGGAAGATTGTTCCTACTAACATAGGCATAGGCAGCAAGAAGGTTTATATCCATCTCCTCAAACTTTTACGGAATCTAACCCGGCACAGAGGAAGCACGAAAAGCAGTTTTAAACCAAATCCTCGAGCCCGAAGCTGCAGACAGACTTGGACGTATACGTCTGGTCAAGGAATCACGCGCAGCGGATGTGGAAAACAGGTTGATCATGTTAGCAAGATCAGGTCAATTAAGACAGAAGGTTACAGAGGAGCAGTTGAAGGAGCTGCTAAATGCCGTGGCCGAGAAGAAAGAAGAAGAGAAGATTGTGATTAGTCGGCGGAAGGGAGGATGGGACGATGAGGATGACGACTTGTTTGACCTGTGACATGACATGCCAAGGGAGGGTATTGCTGATTGGAGGAAAAGCTGTAGCAGTTTCAATGCAATGGGGCTTTGGAATGGGGTATTATATTGCACAAGGCAGAAGAACACTTTCAAAATGCCGGGTATCAATTGATACCCAGACTGTCTCTAGACCGTTCCATAGCCTCTTTTTCCGCCTTTCTCCTTGCCCGTTCTCTCTTTCGTATATCTCTCATATCCACCGGCTTCTCAATACCTAACTCTGCTCTGAGCCCGTCAGCATCTCTTTCTAGCTGCTCCTCCCAATAAACGTTAAGCATTTCTTCCGCTCGCAGTCCATTTCGTATTGCCCAGGGCCCGTATATGGTGAAAAACCGCCTCCTCTCGGCGGGCTTCAGCTTCGTCATAGCAAACAAGCTCAGCCCGGTCATGGGAAGAAGGGTATTCGCAAACTCGAATGCTTTGACCGCAATCTCACCTTCTATCATAATGGGCAAACCAGTGATAGCATGAAAGAAATCGTGACACTCGCGATAACGTTGCATGACGTACGCGCACTCCTCGTCGTCAATATATCGCACATTATCTCGCGTATCTGGCGACACCCCTTCTCTGTCCAACCAATCTGCATATGCTCGTCCTACAGTATTTTCAGGCAAGGCACGGAGATATGGCATAGATAGTGTCTGGGATGTCATCCGTGGACGGTCTCGAAGGATCCGCCGGCCTGTGGGGGAGGCCAACATGGCGTCTCTTAAGCGGTAGATGAAGTACGGTGTTGCTGTAGCTTCTCCAAGAGCTGCTATCAAGTCTACCACAGCCGTCAGCGAATATTCGAGGAATCCAGTGAGTATATATACCTGCTCGGTAAGGATTAACCAGAGACATGACGGCAGACCCAACTGCCAGTCCAGCGCGCTCAACCTTGGTCAGCGGAACATGGCCAGAATAATTCGGCGGCGGGCGATTGAGCACGCTGAATGGCCGCTGGCTGATGGATATAGAGCAGGCCACCAGTATCTCTCGTGGGAGAGCTCGCCGTAAGGCTGAATGGCAGAGGGAGAGTGCCATTGATGAAAGGTGTGATTCTATGAGTATAGCGGCTGTATGAGAATGCTACCTACTTACAGCTTCGGCAGACGCAGTATCTCCGATCCTTTTAACTCCAGCGGGATGGATAAGCAAAGTCGCTACCGATAAGCGCAAGGTGGGATAAGTAATCCAGGAAAACGCCCTTCTCCGTCCACATTTATGAATTTTCTAATATTTATGCCCGTCTGGCCTCTTCGAATCTATTCATTATGGCTGATTCGGGCAGCAGACAGCTGCAAGACCACGCCGTGGACGGGCGTGATGACGCAACTGCCGGCCATACCGACAGCGATGATATGGACTACGAGCCTCCTACGGAAGAGGAGGGCGACAATCAAAGCGACGAGGATTTCCTAGAAAGGTTTCTTGACGAGGAAGAAGGTCTGCAAGATAATGGCGGAAATGAAAGTGAGTTGCACAACCATTTACTCCTGGCATCCCACACTAAACCTTCATACCTAGCTATCCTGCATTACAACGGCATCCAGATTCACGTCGCCATGGCCGACGACGAGGAAGATGACACGACGCAAAGAGAACGAAGTGAGCCCTACTTCATATTTACCTTATTTCAGACCTTATTACTCATATTTCGATTCGAAGCCGCTCGGCAAAGAAGACAGATTCTACGGTTGCTTGCAAATTCCGAAATCAGAAGGCTCTTCCGCTTTGCCACAGACGACGACGAATTTGATGATGTAGATGAAGACGATGAAGATTTCAACAATTACCTATCGGGGCGAAGGAGAAGAGCAGAGAGGCTAGACCCAGACAGATTTCCAAAAGTTCCTAGCGACGAGGGAATAGAGCTGATGAATTCTGGCGTATTTGGGTCGAACGAAGTACCGGCCGTCAATTCTATAAATCACTCAAGGAAAAAGAAATTGGCTATGAGAATTCTAGACAGAGAATTGGCAACTGAAGGCTATGCACAGCAGAGGGTAAACCAGAGGCTTATGGCTCAGGTGAGGCATCATCCATCCTACCATCGTCTACTGGACTGATAATGGCTCCCTTAGGGTATGGTACCCGCTTCAAACCCAGATACGATCATCCATTACGAACAACCAGTCTATTCTGGCCAATTTTCGGAGGATGGAAACTTTTTCTTTTCTGTTAACAAGGACTTCCGCGTCCGGATGTACGATACGTCGAATCCTTACAGTTGGCGGTACTATAAGACGGTCGAGTATCCCTTCGGGAATTGGACGCTCACAGATGCCTCGTTAAGTCCGGACAACAGATACCTTGCATATACATCTATTCGGAGTACAGTTTGCCTGGCACCAACGGATCCAAATGATCTAGGCGACCCATATAATCTCGATCTCTCGGATATGGGGAATGGCCGACAACGTACTATGGCATTTCGGACCCGTCATGGCAACACGTTCGCTATATGGTCTATTAGATTCTCGGGCGATGGGCGGGAGTTAGTTGCCGGTGCGGAGGGTGGTGCTATTGTTGTATATGATATCGAGTCTCGTCGAACTCTACATCGGATTTCAGGCCACGAAAAGGATGTTAATGCAGTGTGCTTCGCTGATTCCTCCTCACCTCATATCTTATATTCTGGATCTGACGATGCAACTATCAAAGTCTGGGATACCCGCAGTATGGGTGATAGCCGAGAGGCTGGAGCTTTTGTTGGCCACATCGAGGGTTTGACATATATTGATAGCAAAGGGGATGGACGTGAGTCGTGGTGTTCAACATAAGAGAAGCATAGCTGACTTGTCTAGGATATATTCTTAGTAATGGTAAAGAACAGAGCATGAAGCTTTGGGATCTTCGCATGGTTATGTCGCCTCGGGAATTCCGTGATATCGACCCCAGCTACCGGAGATCCGATTTTGACTATCGCTGGGCGACTTATAACGAAGATGACTGGTATCGCCATCCCAAGGATAATTCTGTAGTCACTTTTAGAGGCCACCGCGTATTGAGGACGTTAATCAGATGCCACTTCTCTCCACCTGGGAGCACGAACTCCAGATACGTTTACTCAGGAAGTGAAGACGGTAAGGTCTATATTTGGAATATGGATGCAACCCTGGCGGGAACCGTCGACGTGTATGGAGGTACTCGAAACAGTCGACCACCTTATGGAGGACACGAGATGATGAGCGGCCATGCGATGTGGAGTACGTGCGTTAGAGATGCAAGCTGGCATCCTAGTGCGCCTATGATTGTCGGTATGTGTCTACTTTATATACAGATTATTTGTGCTAGACTAACTGCTGGCAGCATCTGCTTGGAATGGATATGGCATGGAGACTGGAACTTGCAGCATACATTCATGGAATGATGGTGCGGAAGATGACGAAGCTGAGCCAAAGATGGGTCTTCGTGTTAACCCCAAGTTGGAGATTGATCCTGAATTTTATGCGGAAGTGCCTGAGCCACGATTCTCTAGGAGGATGCGAGGCGCGCGAGGCGTCCGAGGCATGAGAACCACCATCCCAGATGATGATGAATAGGGCTAGGTAGGCTTATTGGCCGATGCCCATGCCCGACCTTGTTCTTGTTTGGCATGTATTGTAGATGAATGAATGGCGAGACATGGTGCATAGTGGAGGTGCTTTGGATACTTGAGCGACTATTGGCCATTGTTTCAATTGAATATAGTAGGATGAATGAACGAACATAAATTTAGTAAAGGTCGGGCGTTTTGAAGCACCATTGGAATGCCGGGAAATCCAATTTATTTGACACATGTAACTAAATAGTTTTCCAATAACTCTATGCAGAAGGAACGTGCCAGGCTGAAATTACACCATATTCTGGGGTCCAGTCAAAGCGCCACCTTTATGTCCTTAGATATAGAAAAAAAGACATTGAGGATTAAATTGTGTAAGAAAGAGACTGCTGTCTACAGTCCCCTCCGGAAAGTTTAGATGTCCAATCGTTTTCGTCGAGTCGCATAACTTCACTTTATGAGGTGCTCTGTGAGCTCTCTAAAACTATATCATGTTCTGCGGCATATAGAGGATACTTCATCACAGCACCCTCACTGAACAATTATTAAATTGGACAGGAAGTTGGATTCTGAGTAGGCCGACTGCTCAACCAGCGGCGATGAGCCGAGGAGCAATCACGTGACCATCGAATTTTGCCGCTGGGTAAGCGAGCTGTCCTTCATCGTCGCGCGATTGGCAAGCTATGAAGCGCAACGCAACAACACAGGAATCCATCGACGTTCTCTGTGTACTGGCAGCTTGCCAGCAAGGCCGACTTTTTGCGCTCACTTGGTCGGTATCCCGATAGATTACTCTTCGCAACAGGATCGATCGAGCCAACCACTTTCGGCCACGCGTATTTCAACCTTCGTGATAAGGCTGCATTGGGTTAATAGGTGGCGCAGAGGGGATTTTGGGGAAGGCAGACTGCTACAACTTCTATTTGACTTTCAAGAGGGCTGTGTTACTTCCGTTAATGGCGCTAGAGCTTGTGCTATACCTTATATCAGCCCGCGCTTGACTTTGGCCTGTACCAAACCGTGGTGTCCAAGACTGCAAGCACAGAGCTTCGTCTTCATCTCCATTTCGTCTGTTTCTTTCGAAGAGGGCACCGGCCTCTGAGATTGATTCTGAAAGCTGTTGTTTTTGATGGTTTCAGGAGTGTACGTATTTGTATTCTACCCATGTATGAAAGATCTTTACAATGGCTAGCACGAGCCTGGGTCTGCTATTTCCCGTTTTTGTCACGAGCTGATCTCATTATCTCTACTCTACAGAACCATTTGTTCGTTGCTCAATATCAACTCAAGTTAAAACAATACAGACCTATTCAGATCTTCCTCAATTATCTACAAGACGCTGAATATCTAGACAGGCGAAATGGCTGACGACGAATTCGATATCGACATTTATGGCGACGCCAATACTGAAGAAGGCCCATTTAAGAAGGATGAGGAAGGTGACGTGAAGATCGATGGCATTGAGCAAGCAAGTGACATAGTTGAGCAAGCAGGCACGAACGGTGCCGATCATGATGCAACTCTCGTGAAGGACGAGGACAAAGATGATGATTATGTAGACATCAAAGTCGGCGATGAGGACCTTGAGAAGACAGACGGCCAGCAGCAACAACAACAACAACAACAGATAAAAAGCACGGATGAATCTGGTCACGGCGTCTTAAGTATCCCAAAGCAAGCCCCGCAACAACAAGGAGTAAAGAGAAAGGAAGGCTCTGATGATCGACCCATAGATCCTGGGGCGACAACTGCATTGTTGATATCGGAACTACACTGGTGGAATACTGACGATGATATCAGAGGCTGGATTAACCAGGCACAGGTCGAGGATGAACTCAAGGAAATAACCTTCTCAGAACACAAAGTTAATGGCAAGAGTAAAGGGTAAGTTGAAGCTTGTAGCCATGAGAAGGGACGTTATTAATAACATCCTCAAGTCAAGCATATGTTGAGTTCACTTCACAACAGGCTGCTACTGCAGCTAAGCACAAGATCGATGCATTTGGAGAGGGTCAGCAATATGCCAAGAAGCATACCGTCACCTACTCGAATCCAAACGTCAACCCTTTCAGGACATTACCCAAAGATGCCCCTACGCGCGCTAGCAAGGACAGCCAGAGCAATCGTACTACTTCAGGCGGCTTCAGCAATGATCGAGGCAATCAAAACTTTGGTGGAAATTTCCGAGGGCGGACTATTGGTTACAATGCCAGCCGTGGAGGAATGAACAACAATATGAATGCTAATAATTTTAATCGGAACTTCTCTGGGCCTGGAATGAGCAACATGGGTGGAGGATACGGTTCTCCCATGGGCGGCTTCCCCGGAAATTCCTTGGGTGGCCAATACGGCGCGGGATTTAACCGCGGCGGAATGATGGGTGGCATGAGAGGTAGTCCGGGAGGGATGAGGGGTGGGAGAGGTGGCATGGCCAATGGAATGATGGGCGGTATGCCCATGGCTGGTATGCCAATGGCCGGTATGGGAGGACCCATGGGAGGCATGCCCATGAATATGGCCCAGATGGGTGGAGGTATGCAAGGTACGAACTGGCTTGTCCTAAATCATTCCACCCAGACGCTCTACGACCAGTTGAAGCATGGCAAGGAACATACTTCGGCAAGCAACGCAGCCGTTTCTCTTTTTCTCTCATGACTCTTGATCCAAACGTCAGCACTTCTCTGCTTGACGGTTGCATTTCAAGTTACTTCGATATGCACATCTCATTGCCCTTTTCCATGCTACAAATGGCAGATTGCACAATCCGAGACATGCTAATATCCTGTAGGCGGTGGCGGTTTCCAAAACCTTCAACCCCATTTCAATCCAGCCTTTTTCCAACAGAATCAAGCTGCTGGAGGCGACTGGCAAAATCCACATGGAGCTAAGCGGCCGCGGGGAGAATAAGTTATTCGCTGAGTTTGATACCTCCAAATCTGCGGGAAATTACTGGGCATTAGTCGAATCGTAGGATTGCATGCATTGGGCAGGATCTTTTGGGCGTCGGGTGAGAAAATCTGGAGCTGCAATAAGCTTATGGGACTCATGGTGATCTCCATTCTTGCGTGTAACTTCTACTGAACACTGTCCTTGCGATAGACGGCGTTATTTGCATAAAATTGCGTTGCCATGATTTTGATCCTGTATTTCTTGAGTCGGGAGGCTATACTTTGTGAATTTTGTGCTATGGTCGTAAGATTACAGATTCCTGATAAAATGGCAGGAGTGTTTATCTCATTCGTTCCTTCCCTTGGGCACGTCTTTCCAGGCCTATGGGGCATAAACAGCTTGACAAGTGGCCAACTCTCTTTCCCAAAGCCTTCAACTGTGGATGCATAATTATCGCTTCTACATCTTCTCAAGTATATATAGATTCGAAGGCCCATCAGCGCTACTTTTCTTTTAGCACCCGAGGCATCTCTTTAGTTCCCAAGCATGTCGTTCCCAGTGGAGTCGCGACTATATACCTACACTGTCTACCATGGACTTGCCTGGTGTGGAATGGCTGCTCTTGCACTCACTCTGTTGACTCTCTGTTCCTTGCTAGCCGGCTTAACTCTTGCCCTTGGTGGGCTCGATTCAACGTTGCTGCAAATCAGAAGTGTGACAGGAATAGCAAGACAACGGTTTGAAACTTGTTTACTCCTCCCTGAACTTTCATACTAACGCGCCCCAGTCATCAAGCCCTTGTAGTAGGAAAGATCAAATCTCATTCCACTTGGATGCTATGTAAGAGATCTTATATAACTTATTCAAAAGCCAGGTGACTGACGCCTTCAGGTTCGTTGATCATTTCCTCCGTTGCTTGCGGCGAGTCTCTGCCCTTTTTTATCCAAAGCCTCTGGCACGGTAATCACCAGTGGGCCCCTATCCTGCTTTCAACGTTATCCATGGCACTATTTGCAGAGATTCTCCCCCAATACACGATCCCAAGGCAAGCTATTACATGGGGTTACTATTGCTCGCCTCTGGTATGGAGTTGCATGTGGCTCACCGGGATTGTTAGCTACCCTCTTGCACGACTTCTTGATACCATTGCGGGGCAGAACGAGGGGCATGGCCTATTTACCAACGAGGAGATGGCAGGCATAATTAAATATCACGAGTTGACTGCAAATAAGGGTGGGGGGATTGGCTCGGACACTGCCCGAGTCATGCTTGGAGCTCTAAATCTGGATTCGCGAAAAGTTGGAGGTGATATCACTTTGGTTCCGGAGAGCAATTCCGACGATGAGAAAGATGTGGAGAAAGCAGACCTTATTATCCATCATGGACTCGTTGTGCGCTGGCCAGACGTTAAATCCGTTAACATTGACGACATAGTGGACGAGAATTTCATTAAAATGGTCAATAGTTGGTCACACAACCGTATTCCAGTCATCGGGGACCAAGAATCCCATGAAACTGAAGGCGACCCTGCTACAGCAATATATAGGCTGGAAGGGAAATTAATTTTTGGTTTTCTGCATGTCAAAGTGAGCAAAATCAGATGCTCAACTGCAAACCCTATGATTAGTCTTGCTAATAATTGCCAGGATCTAGTCGGCGTGGAGATTAGAGAAAAGCACAAATCACCAACTAGGGAAATCACCGTTAAAGATCTTACCTTGTATCCGCTGCTAATAATACATGAGGATATGCCAGTGTACGATCTCCTTAGGGTCTTTCAACTTGGCGTGTCAGGGTGAGGAAACAACTCGATATAAGGCGGACAGAGTAGAGCTACCATTAGCTGACTTATAATAGAATGGCAATTGTAGTGCCGAAGCCACCGAAGCTATCGAAGCCACAGAATCCCTCGCAACTCGGCCTGGAATCCTCGTCCAAAGAAAATTCTGCATTTCGAGCAGTACGTTGGGCGACCTCCGGAAAGAAACAACTGCAAGTTACATCATCAATTACAGGACCCGGATCTGTCGAAAACTCAGTGCGCTCCAATATCGATGCCGCCCATGGCCATAGTCAAGCCTCTACCGGTATATTGTCACTCAAGCCCATTGGAATCGTTACTTTTGATGACATTATAGGCGCCCTTCTCCAAAATCTCAGCCGCGACAGATGTGACTACTTCAATTCTCGCAATCGGTCACCTCGAACAGAGAGCAGAATCCCTGCTGATTGCATCACACTGCTGTATGGCTATGCTCAGCGTGGCTTTGCCGTCCCAGTCTCTCCTCGCAAAGCGGCGTCCGTACGCCCATCAATCCCACCAACATTGAGGAGACGAAAGGTGTCAGCTAAGACACCACGCCAAGGCAAGGCATGTACCATGGATAGGGCCGACGAGCTTAGCAATAATAATGACAATACTCAATACCCCAACGTTAAGGCCAGTGATGAAGAGAGCTCCTACGCACAACTCGACCGATCCAGTATCGATGTCCTAAATACGGCAGTTCTAGCAGATGCACTCATAAGACCACTACCTCGAACCAAGGCAGACACTCTGCCTTCTCGCAGAGCAATAGCAGCGGTTCTCCCAGATCAATCAACTCCGTTTTGGAGACGTGTTAGTTCTGCGCCTAGACTCCCACAACTCCAGAGGGTCACACCATTTTCCAGGCAGAATTACTCAAGCTATGAGAAGATGGATAAGAGTGAGACTAAGTCAAGCGGCTTAATGCCACAAATTGCTCCAGATTCCTCTCTTGCAGGACAATTAAGCCCACCTGAACCACTCTCAAAAGATAAGGAATGTAAATCAATTGCTAGCGAGGACTTGACGAACCATACACAGAAAACCGCCACAGGCAGTATTCACGACGATAACCAAGGGGAGTTTTCTCTTATGTCTTGGTGCCCTTCTGGGCTCATAGATATTGATGAATGGAATGCACGACTTTGTCATTCGATTGCCGACACAATAGTTCCATTAGAAGGCAGCCGTACCGCTTTGTCCTCCTTTGAGGCTTCCCATGAAGAGAAAAACACCAACTTAAAACCATGGCAAGGTTTTCCTCCCGAATTGCTATCAAACACTGGAAAGGAGAATAGTTTTCTCAGTCATCTTCCGAGCACGCTTCCAAGAATGAATTACCAGACCAAGGAAATTAATCTCGCCTCTGAGAACGATAATAACCAGCCACGGTCACGAGAGACCTTTCATGACGATAGGGTGTTGCTACCAGGCCAGAGGAGACCCATAAAGGACAATTTGGCTGTGAGTATAAGGGGCACAAGGAGTTCCAGTTTCTGGATCTAGCGTCCAAGTTTCCAGAGAGTAGCAAGGACTTTTAAGAAATTTTAAGCCGAGTTACGCGTAGAAATTGGCTCACATCCTACTTGTGATTTGGGCAAGGGACACCATGCCGTCGCAGAGGGCTGTATGTATATTAAAAGAGCAGCCGATGGGCGATATTCATGTCTTTCTTTTTCCCCCCTTCTCAAGCATCATCCGCAGAGATGTTTCACCCCAATATTGTATGTTCCATCTTTAGGAACTTCTCAACTTCGATGGTAGACTGGCCATTGGAAATCAGTTTTCTAGCTCTTAGTCTCCAGTGTGCCCTCTTTAAATTATGCACACGATAGTGAACACCGTATCCAGGTTACACAAGTAATTGCACTTTATACTAAATATTGTCTGAATTTCTCTTCGAGTTCTGATTTAGTTATCGGCCAGAGCCTCGTTTCTTTCTCTGTTATGCGTAAGCGGCCTTTACGTTGCAAATTTATCTCTGGTGCCACCCATTGTATTTTACATTCGTAATTGTAAGTCCTGATAGTGATATAGAAAGTACCATACAGCTCGCAATAACATTTTAAACAGATATAATAGACACAAAAATAAATGTTCCTCATCACGGATCCTCGTTTTCTCACCAGGCCTTTGGTATTGTTTTAAGCACCTTCACCCAGACATGGAAGATGACATCGTCTTGTAGCGTTCCCCTCGCGTCCTCAAAAAGTGCGCCGATGGTCCGGTTAAAACTCCTCCAGCTACTCTGAGGATCATCACTTCGAAGCTTAAATTCATACTTTTTTGGCCATCTCGACTCAAAGATAACGAGGTCAGCAGATTGATAAACAAGTGGGTGCCGTGCTGAAATCTGGTCAAAGAATCCGGATACAGTCCACTCTCTGAGCTCCTCCCAAAGGATTTCGTTTTCGAGGTCAGGAACGCCAATGTCTCTAAACAACACGAACACAAGCCGTTGAACTTCAGGCTGAGCTTGTTGTGGCGGCGGGATGACTTGCGGGGAAGATGACATAGGAGGGACTTGATCAGTTTTGTTAACCAATTGCTTTGTTGAATGTCCAGAATTGCAGCTTGAGTCGCGTACGTCTTGTTCTGGCCAACTGAGAGGAAGACTGTCATTGGAAACCACTAGTAGAGGGTATTCCGGTATTGGCTCGGGTGCGTCAGTTCGTTGTAAAGTAACTGTTTGTGATGAAGTGTCTGTAGATTTTGTCAAATACGTCGAGCTACGTGTATTGGTCATGGTCGGGCCGTCATGGGGGGGCGAAAGAGCCATGTTAGCAATTGGCGCACGAAATGGGTCTCTACTTGTAGCGATGGCATCTTCATTAACAGCTGCTGCAGGACCCTATCGAAAGATTAGAATTGCGCGATACGACATTTATTGGTCATACTTCTCCCCAGAATCCTGGCGAATACGGGTCGTCTGTGAGATCAATTGTTGTAGTTGGTTGGCAGCTGAAGGAATCTGTATCCGAACGGCCTCCAATTCTAGATCTTTTAAAGGTTCGATTATCACGTTGGAGACTCGTTTCTGCAAATTCTGCATTGGAAACATCTTCAGGACCGGCTGTCTGGCCACAAGTATTAGTTTGCGTAAAAATTTGTGACAATTATGCTCAACATACTACACTTTCGGGTAGCAAAGGACCTTGAAATGCAGACGGATGAGAAGGTTCTCTTGGCTATAAATGCAATCAGTCTTTGCTCAAATATGTTGAGATATATGGCATTACCCTCTTCTGCTTCTGTGCTTCTCCATGTTTAGCTCCCACTGGCATTTGCGGGTCGGTGCTATCATCCACTCTCGAGACAGTCTGGGCATAAGCCTGCCATATTGCACGTCTCTGAATCCACTCTCGATCAAAGGCAGCGGTTCGCTGCAGCACGCCTTCTTTCCTGATCAATAGACCTTGTTCCAAGAAAGTTCTGGCAGAATTTGCGACTCGTTTTTTACACCGTTCGTACAGCCGCATGTTGAAGCCATCGCATTTGATTCTGAGATTCTCGATAAGGTAATACATAAATTTTTCAACTTCACCTAAGTTTGATTGGTGTGTGTTGTAAAGCGACTTGTCGTGAAGATATCGAAATATGTAGGGTTTCATGTGCTTTGGACATCGACCATTTCCCTTGGGTTGATTCATCTTAGCAAATTGAGTGCGCATGAATTGCGGTGCTTTACCTCAGTAAGCCATTCACTGCTTAAGTATTCCTTTGCCCGATTTCGTGGATATGTCATATTGAGATGCATCCGCATAGAACGTTTTATCTTTCTGCTGTACAGTACAATTAGTACAGCTGACTCCATAGGTCACGCGGGATCGTCCTTACTCAGTCACAGGAAAAGGGGCTTCGACTTCTTCAATGCTTGAGTTTAGTGGATCGGCTGGCAAATAGGGGCTCTCAGGACCATCATAATTGGTCGCATCATCGTCGTCAGACTGCAGAGAATCATCTGCAGTATCAGAGGCGTTTCCAAACTCGTCAGAATCGCTTGATATTTGGCCATCTCTCTCGTCCTATATGAAGTAAGTATCCGTTAAATGAGGATCGTTCAAGCTGAGATCTGGAACGTACCTGTGGTTGAATGTGAGGGTTCTTGAGGGCATACCATTGCTGCAGACACATTATTTTGGCAAGATTGTCCCGTACTAGACTAGGGGAAAGGTTAGACCAGTTATCTCCATATCTAGGAGGTTTACTCACCTATCATGAATGCTCGGAAACATCACGGGCCCTATAAATCCCTCATGATCCTCAGAAAACATGTAGTAATAGAGTACCAGGAATCTGGTGACACATTCCTGAACCTGCACATGATCATAATTCAATGGGAATTCGGTATCTTGCCCCATAGCCTTGTCTATGAAGTATTTACGATGATTTAAAATCTTCATTTTCAGTTTGTTGTAGTATCGTGGGTCGTCTTTGTCCTTTGAGCCGTAACCTAGCTCACCACAGAGCTGGAGGACGTTTCCGTACGGTGGTCTCATTCTCCAGATTCCGCTGCTCATGTCGTTGTGATTCTGGCCCATGCAGCCGTGTCCGTAGCAAGACAAATCGACTGGATGAGAAGTAGTGGGGTAAGAGATGAGAACACCGAGGCCATGAGATCAAATATTGTCTAACGCAAACAACACGAATATCATCTCACTATCAGTTGGACGTGGTCGTCGTCAGACAAGGCAGACAAGGCAGACAAGGAAGCGCAAGGTTCACAAACTGATGCCCGCTTGTCTTGGAAGGAATCTCTATCTAAAATTTTCTTGGTCGCATGTCTCCTTGAACTATCTGAAGGGGGTCTGTAAGACATATGCAACTTGTTGAGCTAGCTGAGCAGGGGGACGTGAAGCGCGAAATGAGCACAAATCATTAACTGAGGTGGCGTGAAATCCTAAACTCCCACCACACAATCTGTTGCCACCAACATTCATGAAGGAGAAGATCAACCTTGATTGTGCCGTGGCACTATTCAGCACTTAAAAAATGAGTCATGCTAATACAAAAGATCATCGGTCTATTGCAACATCCTTGAAAATTAATAAAATAATTCGCCGCTTGCTTTCTCAACACCTGGAAGGCTAGTAGTAACCCCTTAAACCTGGCTGATCCTAAGGCCATCTGCCACTAGAGAGAGTAATAATAATAAATTGGAAATATCATGTGAAAAGAACCTGGGAGAGTAGTCAAGCTAGAGGACTCCTTCGTGTTGTGACACACTCTGCCAAACCGGGAATTTTGAATGTTTCCTCTGCTAGTGACTGCGGCAGACAGCTCGGTACAGATTTCTTGTAGACCACATCATCATCCCTGCGATACTGTGCTTCTTGCAACTCAAATGCATATGTTATGTAGGCCAATAATTCAAGAATAGTGTATTTCTTCACTCTTGTACGAAATCTTCCTTACCTCTCTTCCAGGTTGTGGTTACCTGCTCGCTAGACTCCTAAGCCACGCACTAAGATTGAACTGGACTAAACGAGGTGCCTTGTCATCGAGATGCAACGAACTCGAATTTCTGTTAACAAACCGGGCACTCTAGCATGGTTCATGGACACAATTGCAATGGAGCCACTCAGCTGACTATCAAAGGAGAAATAAGTCGCGCTTCTGTCTGCGAATCGGAAGCACCGTTTACTCTCCCCGGTCCAGGGTCCTGGTCAAGGCACACCAAGAACATGGAGTGCTGTTTAAGAGCATGTGGTACAATAAGGACAGCTCAGGAGAGAAGAGAGAAGAAGAAAAGTCTTAAACAACCGGTGCATGATGTTCTGTCGCCAGCCTTGTGCACGCAGCTTTGCCCATGTACCTAATTCCAAACGGCCAAGTTGGAGACCTGGCGTGGTAATGCGGTATTAATGGCGCTGGAGAGGTGAGAGCAATGGTGCAAGGACAGAAGGATAACTGCCTCTGTACGAAGTGATACGACGCTGCAAGAAAGCTCGTGTGGTTGCCTATACTGAAGTTAGCCAATGACTCACTCTAGAGCAGGCCTAAATGTGAAGAAAAGCATCACAAGCCGATGGCAATATGCCAAAATCTCGCTAGAGAGCGACTGTCTTAACAAAACTTGACAAAAGGTCAAGAGTAGATCTAGAATAAAGGTGTTTTGCCGCCGCAATTTATAGGCCGCCCTTGGGTACTGCTCTCAGCGCGCGGCGCACACCAAGGCTTAATTGCAGCCGGTCTAGCGGGTGTTAGCTGTCTAACGACAACTCCGTGGAGATCTGGACAAGATATCATTGCTACCCGTCTGTCTGAAATCGCTTGCTTCTTAAGTTACTCTGTGTCCCTCTTCGAAACAGTATTCACCTTTTTCTCCTTCAAATTTAGAAATGCCCATTCCAATTGTGCTCGCCTATTAAGTAATCGCATATCCTAGCTGGCTGTGGGCTTCGATGAACAGTAAAACCTCTGAAATGATTTAATTGCACGGGTATACGACGACTGAGATCTATAATGGTTGATATATGTGTCTCAACAGCGAAGACTCTTCTGGTTGTTTAGCAGGCGAAGTCTTGGAATATATATTCCGTTCGTTGGTAATTTCATTCCTCACTCTCTAGCTACCGCATTCGAGGTAGTAGTTTACGGAGGTCGGCGGATAAGTGAAGGGAGGCCGATATCCCCTTGTATCCCGGCCAGGGTATATGGCCTCTCCCACATCATATGGTACTGTCCTCTACTTGCATCCTCATTACACGTTCACTTCACTTGACCCTTACATTTCGCCTAATAACGTCTATCCCTGCGTAGCGAGAAACCCACCGTGCCGAGAAAAATAATAGGATAGGTAACGTCTATCCTCTGTGCCGAAAATCACTTGACATTAAACTCATCGGGGGCGTAGGTTCTCAGGTGTTCTTGAGCCAATGTAGTCGCGGGTGGCATGCGGCACGCTTCCCTGCCTTTCAAGGCCGAGCAGGCCTCCGCTCTTATAGGATTCGAGGTCGATAAGTAGTTTCCTCTGGAATATCAATGCCCGTGGTCTTTGATGGCGGTTGCAATAGTAGAAAGTATCCTCGTCTTATCAGATTTCTTTATTCTCCACCCACAAGCGACGTTTGCATCAGCACCACTTCGCAGCATTGCCTCCACGATGCATGCTGTTATTTTATATCTTTGCATATCGCTTTGGTAATCCTCTATGCGCAAGGATCGTAAAAACATCTGCCAGATGGTCTCGGAAGCGCTCTGCGTGCTAGGTGCATTTGGATCTGCGCCGTATTGAAGGAGAAGTTCAATCATGGATGAAGAACGGATTTCTTGCTGCGGCATGCTGACATCCGGATGACCAGTTGGAATCCCAAGGGCGCACTGAAGCAAAGGAAACTGGAGCCAAGTGTATCCGCCGACAGTGGAGAACAAGGCTTTCTGGTCGTCGAGGTATTTCTGAACGTATGATCTAAGGTCCGTGCGAACAGCCAACAAGAGAAAACCACGCGACCATGCTGCGGGAGGAACAAAAGAACGATTGCAGGGAGAGGCCTCGGGGTATAAGGGCCGTAAACTCTTCTCGAACCAATAAGAAGCTACCAAGTTGAGTTCCGAAATAAGTGCAACACCCATAGAGGTCGATGTAGGATGTAGCCTACTGGCAAAGAAGAATGCGTCCAATACGGTGCTCCATACGACTCTCTCATGAGACAAATCGGCGTCGTAACGGAGCGAACAGATAGACTTCTTCAGGTTAACGACATATGATTGCAAGAGAGACAGATTGGGATCAAAACCTATCGCTTCTGTAGTCGTTCTCTGTAATTTGGCGCGAACCTCCTTCGATCGTAGGTAATCTTTGACGGTGCGGTGCAAATAGCCTACTTTCCAGTCCACCATCAACTTCCTAGCCACCTTAGCTGAGTAGTTACTGCGTGTAGAAGCCCAATCAGTCTTTCGCAAATGGGGTCCACCGTCCACCTTGGCTACCCAAACCTGATCCATGTGATCATGAGTCTCGAGCAGACCTTCGCAACGGCTTTTAATGAAAGTTCTCATCTTTAGAGATCTTGATCTAATCTCTTCGTCACTCATAGGATAACCTGGGGGTTCCATGGCATGGCCAAAAGACGATGACACGGCAAGCTCGAGTTCCAATGCCGTGAGCTGTAGAGACAGATCCGTAGCGGAATTGAAGATTTGAAAGATTTGAATGGCCTTCTGGATATACACAGGTTCAATGCGGCCCAGCATATGGTTATATAGGTTATCTAATTCGGACGGAATGACCTCCAACCGCCTCTGCAAATCGCAGATCTCGTCTCTGTTTCTCAATCCATTGAGAAGAGATGCGACAACCAACTTAACCCATAAAAAGACGCCATTTGCTTTTGAAACAATCGTTCGTGAGAATGTGAGTGACTGTGAGGGGTCCATTTTGACAAGTTGCTGCATCTTGGGATTGGCGTCGAGTTTATCTCGCACGTAATCTTGAATATCTCCCCATGTCAAGTTCTCTAATCGAAGGTTAGGTCCATGATTGAATGCTTCCTCGAAAATAAGCCATGGCCGGCTTGACAGACACACCTTGATGTGTGCTGATGTGGACAGTCTTTGGAAGACCTCGGTAATATTTTCCGGATCCCCATCGAATTCATCGAGACCATCAATGAATAGGCATAATTTGAACTTGTCGGCAGAAGCAATCTCAAGGTCGGTGATGGCTCTCTCCAGCCTGGCGAATGACCACGACCACCTAGGGGGCTTATCAAACTTATTCACGTAGTCGAACTGCTCGCGTATCTCGTTCCATTCAGCTGAGAAAACTTGACGTATCAGATCTTGATTTGAATTTAAGATCTCATGCAGCAAAGAACGCATTAGTCCAGTATGCGATCGTTGATCTTGAGACCCACTGTTCCAGAAATAGTAGTGGGCAATCTGCAATTTTGCATCTCCAGCCCAGGCTTGGAGATGACGCCTGGTATTGGAATTTTGATAGATATACTTCATCAGTGTAGATTTCCCCGATCCGGCTTTTCCATTTACCCAGTATACATTTCCATCATTCTGCAACCACTCCACAAAATTGCTCCACGGTCTAGTATGCAAACTTCTCTCCGGAGAAGCTTCGAAGATCCAGGAACATGTTTTTTGATGTGTTTCGCAGATAGCCTCTTCTCGATGATTTATAGTGGGGAAGCGTAGGTTAGTCAGAAGGAAGCCATTCACCATGCTGTCTCCTTTTCTTCTCTGCGCCTCATAGTCGACAGATAGTTGCGTCGCGCATGCTTTCAAAGACTTCTGCATAGTTAAAACTTCATCCACCTTGTTGTGTATATCGATAAGGCGGAGGAGGAGAATTTTTATGTTCTGTTGCAAGCTCGCGTCGAGTGAGGTAAAGGTCTGGTCTTGCAGAAGAGAAAGGTTGTGGAACTCTTCACTGAGATAGAATAGATCAACAAAAGCTATGAGCCCCGTAATGGACACATTTACCTCAGCGAGACCAGAATGTGACCGTCCAACTCCTTCTTGAAGCATTCCAAACGCCTCGCAATTTCATCGACGGCAGACTTGCACCACACACTCTTAAGTGCCTGCCGAAAACTGTTCCATCTTCGGTTCTTCTGGCCGTTTTCAACCTTCAGCTGATTCAATCTCACAAGAAGCTCTTTGGACATCGCGATACAACCAGTACAGATCGCCTGAAGGGATTGTTGTTGTTTCGAGGGGTGAGCTCCAGACACACTCTCAACGTCCAAGGACGCTTTCAACCCTTCGGTCAAGTCCATAATACGTTGAGCAGCGGCAGCAGATTCAACGTTCTGCGTCAATGCTCCGTGGCCAGATTTGTAGATCTCCTTATTCTTTGACACGAGGCCGCACCCAAACTCGATGAACTGCGCAACACTTGCGGCTATAGACAGCACGGAAAGACCATCCATGACTGCAATTATATAGAGATATACACATGAACAAAGTATTAACGGACCTACTTTTATGATTCAATGCCAAACCCTCGTCCACGAAGGTCGTCCAGGCAAGTCACTTCGCTTGCCACGAATATCTGCATATCAACGACGACTTGATTGGCTGATGCGCAAGGCTGATTCCATGGCGGATTTACTGTGCATTTCGACTAACTATAACTTCACATACTCGCGAGGGAGAAAACTAAGACCCCTAAACAATGGATTCATCACGGCACGGTGGGTTTCTCGCCACGCAGGGATGGACGTTACCCCTTTTCTCCAAACCTCTTTTCGGAATAGTCGGAACGGAATATGTTATTCCCGCCTTCTTCGGAAGAGGCACGTGAGTACGCGAACTGGACGCCGAGCGGATTCTGTTCGGGGTCCGAGAGCGCGAGAGCGCGAGAGCGCGAGAGGCGAGAGGCAGATGAGGCTTGCAACAGATACCTACCAAAATGTCCGTCATCGTCTGCGGAGTTTGCCTGCAGTTATCTCGGGGTTGGATTTTTGCAGATACCGCTCCTATTGTAATGTCTATATAATAACAATGGGCTTCGGCCCCTTACCTATTTAACTGATCGCTCAATCATTTACCACAGCAGCAATAGAAATAATACCAATCGCAAACACGCCTGGAATTTCCTTCCCGCCTGATATACCATGGTCTCATCCCAGCCATCTCTTATAGTTTACCGCGGATTTCCTGGTTCGGGAATTTATGTCTGGTCACCATTTGTCACGAAATTGGAAGCTCGTTTGCGGTTCGCTGGTTTATCCTACCGCACTGAGATCGGATCAAAATTTCAGTCTCCAAGGGATAAACTTCCCTATATCTCAATTTCTAGGGCGGACTCTGCTCCGGTTATCCTTTCGGATACTGCTCTCATCATCGCAAGTTTTATCGACAGCGGTTTGTTGGAAGACCTCAATGCGAAAGTATCCCCCGCCGAGAAGGCCCATGATCTGGCCATCCGCGCTCTCTTGGAAGACAAGCTGTATTTTTATCAGGTGAGTAAACGTTAATCCTTGCATAAGATATCATTAGTCTGATTAGCTTCTAGACATACGAAAGATGGCATGAAAACTATTACACTATGCGACCGGGTGTCCTCTCAGCGTTGCCTTATCCTATGCAGCTGATCGTCGGTCTATTAGCCTATCGTCAGAATATGAAAACTCTGTATGGTCAAGGTACCGGGAGATTTTTACCAGAAGAGATTAGTGCTTTCAGACTCCAAGTCTGGGAAAGTGTCAATTCCCTGCTAGAGGCCGCGAAACTTAAGAGCAAATCAGCCTGTGTCAGGAATGAGTGCTTTTGGATTCTGGGAACGGATGGACCTACTGAAGCTGATGCTACAGTCTTTGCGTTTATTTGTTCCGCCCTTGTCTGCCCTGCGTATGTCTTCCTCTGGCAAGTTGTCCAACATTAGTGCTGATTACCCTCCCTCAGAGGGCCTGAATCTAGGAAAGTGGTGAAAATCTTTCCGGTACTGGAAGACTATGCGCGAAGGATCCATCATGAATACTTCCCAGACTATTGCTTGTGGGAATAGAGCGAGATTCGATAGGTAAGAGTGATTTTTTCTTTCTTTTTTCTATTTTCTTTTGTTTTCACGGCCTCCGAGATGGGCGTTCAGCGAAATGCTGTTTGGGTCGAAGGGAGAGGCTTCCCTGGAAGAATATTTGGAGGTGCATATTTTAATAGGCGTTGGCCCTCCCCATAATATCCTTCACGGAAAGATTAATCCAGACCATAGTGGCTAGAGGAGGTGAGGAGTTGTGGGTGGTTAGATATCGCCAAAGATTTACCTGCTCTCGATACCGAAGTAACATGGTGATGTTGCCGCATTGACACACAAGCCTTAAGCGGTCATCCTCAACACCAATGCCCGACACATAGCTTATTCCAACACATCGCCTTATCTCAATCATCAAACTCTATTCTCAGCTGCCAGTAGCTTATCACGTGAGAACAGCAATCCCACCCCATGACAGCCGTAGCCGAATTCGCTCTCGGCCTGAGTCAGGATTGGCTCAGCTTACTTTCTCCGATTGTGCGCACCCGACTGTGCATACCCGAAATATTTAATTTATAAACTGTCGAATTTCTCCATTGTTCCACAAAGAACCTTCCGATTCCCATTTTCCCAGATCAACTTCGTCTAAAGAATACGGAATCCAGCTTTGCCACTGGTAGCCATGGCCAATGAGAAAGAACTCGGTCCTTTGGGACAACTCACCCCCACCTACACTCTAATTACTCTGGGCTTCCCATTGGAGGATGAATCTCAGCAAGCGCCTGTTGTAGCTACTCTCGAAAAAGCCGCCGAGGATATCATCCAAGTATACCCTTGGCTTGCTGGTCAAGTCATCAGTGAGGGCTTCGGTGACAGCAGTACGGGAACGTATAAGATTGTCAGGTATGAGCCGCACGAGGCAAGCTCTCGATTCATTCATGTCAAAGACTGCACAGATCTATGTCCAAGCTATGCAGACCTAGTCAAGGCTCGAGCCCCTTGTTCCATGCTGGACGGGAGTATCCTCTCTCCAGCATACGGCTTTGGAAATATGTATCCTATCGATGTGGTCAAGCCCGTTTGCATAATGCAGGCAAATTTTGTCAAGGGTGGCCTGCTGCTAACAATCTGTACTTTCCACTGTGTCATGGATGCAAATGGAAACGACCAGTTCATCTGCCAGTTTGCCGGTCTGTGCCATGGAGAGAAGCCTTCGGAGGAGTACATCCATTGGGCTAACGCCGATCCCCATACGATTGTTCCGCCTCTCAAGCCGGGCCAGGAGCCTCTCTCTCTAGAGCATATCAGGAAACAGTCTGAACTGAGCACCACAGGATCTACATGGCCTCCTCCACCATCCGAGGGACTGTGGAGGAGTTTCCGCATCCCTCGTGCGAGCATATCAGCACTGAAAGCCGAGGCCTCTAAACTCTGCTCTCCAGACTCTGACATTAAATACATATCAGCCAATGATGCCGTTTCTACATTTCTTTGGATTAGAATTGCAGCAGCTCGCTCAGCCCATCTTCCCAAGGATAGCAATACAGCACTACTTCGTGCTGTTAACGGGCGTAGAAAGGTCGATCCTCCTATTCACGAAGGATACATGGGTCACGCCGTTATGTGCTGCTCCACCTCGGTACCACTGAAAGAGGCTCTGACCGAACCACTCTCAGCTCTGGCCATCAAGGTCCGTCGAGATCTAGGACAGATTAACGACCACGCTATGCGCTCTTTCTTCCGGCTTTTGCAAACCGAGAAGGACAAAACCACGATCAACTACGGGGCAAGGATGAATTTGGAGGCAGACATCATGCTGACAAGTTGGGTCGCCCAGAAGCTGTACGACGCCAGCTTTGGAGATATACT
The DNA here is from genome assembly GCA_000827325.1 of Oidiodendron maius Zn. NCBI lineage: Eukaryota > Fungi > Ascomycota > Leotiomycetes > Myxotrichaceae > Oidiodendron > Oidiodendron maius. The sequence continues at coordinate 2,460,569 of KN832870.1, read as the reverse complement.
AGGGAAACCCGATTTTGTCATGCGGCCAAAGCTTCCAGATGCGCTCTCACTTTGTTACCTGATGCCCCAGAGCAGACAAGGCGATATTGACGCTGTCATGGCATTATCCAATCAGGATTTTGAGGCTTTACAAGCCGATGCCAAATGGAGGGAGTTTGTTGAATTTCTTGGTTAGGAGGGGGCGCTATATGACTTGTCGTCAGCATGTTTTAGCTGGCTCATTGTAAGGATAGATTGGAGTTAAAGTGCGTAGAGTGAAATGCGGTTCAAACTCCCCGCTCAGACATTGTTCTCGTGTCGTCTAAGTAGCCAGAGAGTATACTTGGAGCTAGAATAGCGCGATAATTTAGACCTAAACTTCACCTTTGCAGCCATGCCAGAGTTAAAGATTCGGCTACCTGGTATCTCTCTAATCGATGAACTCCTATGTCAATGCAACGCTCACTCCCGTGCCACTCCCGATTGTAGCTTCAATGCCAGGCAAACACATGCAATATGGCATTTATCCCCCAAACTTTAATGCCGCCAAGAAGCCATCATTTCTTCAAGTTTTTCTAGAGCGCTTTTCTCGACCTCCAGATCCACAACTTCCTCTTCGATCTCTTCCTCAATATCTCGTCCCAGATGCTTATCCACAGCCTCCACTAATGCCTCTGGTGGAACTGTATGAGCAAGTCTAGCGGTCGCGTGTGGGTCGGTCAGACCATCCAACTTGAGTTGTGGCACAACATCTTCTACTCCTGTACCGCTAAGAGGATGATCAAGAACTGGTTCGGGCTTGTAAGGGGTACCGAGTGCAACTTCGCCCGATTGCTCTTGGGCCAAAGAGTATAGCAGACGGGCTTCCTCGAAATCACTCTCTCCAGAAAGGTCTTCCGATTCGACATCCGGGTGGAACAGGTCTAGAACTTCGCCGCGGTGGACTATGACTCCATCATCTTGCTGGATAAAATCGTCGAAATCGCCCTCCCCACCAGCACGCTGCCGCTGCCTGTTCGGATCACCTCTGAGAACAAGAGGCTTAAGGCCATGAATATCAAGGGCTTCTGCGACTTCGATTCCGGTGGCAATACGGGCTAGTTCTTTTTCAAATAGCCATGGGAAAGATATTAGCGGCATGTATTTTGGCTCCATCTTGCGCTTAGGAACCTCACGACCACCTACTAGCTTTGTAGAGCGGCACTCTGCTAGTGCTATGTCCAGCTCTTCCTTAGTAACACGATACATGCCAGCAATAAATGGCCCTAGCACAGCAAAATCTTTACTGCCAGCTTTTTCAACGCATACCATCCGGAATCTGTTTTTCAAGTCACCTGAATATCTAGCCATTTCTTCTTGGGTTTTATAATCAGTACCGACACGTGGGCGAGACAGGACAAAGGTTGACCACACTTCGAATTCCGTCTTGACCTCTTGCTGCGCCATTATTCTTCGCATAGCCGTATCATACTTTGACTTAATTTGGCGACAAGTCTTCAAAAGCGTATCATCAAGCTTGTAGGCTCTTAAGATACGCCTATCAAAAGGCTCTTGGTACTGCGGTATAAAATCCACGCTTTCAACTTTGTCGTACAGTTGACCTAGAATTTTTTCGGAGTGATAGGTAGCATCCTTAGGCTTATACCGCTTCTCCATAAAGTGAGGCCATTTTGGGGGTCTAAGGCGTTTCGGCATCTCTGCTGGTTGTCCCGTTTTCACGTAGTCCACCGCTTTTGAGTGCAAAGTTGCCAATTCAAGACCTATGAAATATTGATTAGCCAATCAGAGCATACACTGTATTTAAAACCTACATTTGGGTTCCTTCACGCTGTCATTTAGATAATCTGCCTGGGCTAGATGAGCATGTGCAATAGTAGGTAAAGAGTCGTTCTTCATAAATCTAACGAAGAATTTCATCAAGTCGGTGACTTTGACTGGTTGGCTTTGAGTTTTTGGAGTAGGGGCTGCATAGTTCATGGGATCGCAATTCCACTCTGGAGGCTGTAACTCTTTATCCCATATAACGAAAAAGTCATCTCCATCCAAGTCTCCACCAGAGCACATACTTGGAACATCTCTTTCTCCAGTTTGTGGAAATACAACGACATCTCTAAGGTGGTGTAAAGCTGGTACATTAATAGCTTGTACCACTCTTAGATCGCCAGGGTGAAGTGATGGGTTGCGGCCGACGAGGCAGATACCTTCGATAACATTGTACTTGTTCGAATCCGATTTTGATGGGACTTGGACAAATATCTGGGGTAATTCTTCTTCCGTGAATGTCTGGCCCGGTACGATTTTTGGCTTCGAATAGCCCCGCAGAGTGGCAGTTTCATCAATACATCCAAGTAAGAACGCTCCGTTCTCCACGATAATCTTGGCCTTTTCTTTAAGGAGTTTTATTGACCACGCTCTCCAAAGATGCAGGAGCGATATAACGAACGGTTCTCTCTGGACCATGAATCCATTATGAATCATTGTCGCAATATTGATCGTCATATGATTATCATCAATATATTTTGAGAGGAGGCTTTGCGCGACCGCGTGATCACTCATTGCAGCTTGGTAGTTTGAAAGCTGTTCACTCAGCATTTTCAAGAATACTTCGTCAGGAACTCCAAGAGCAGATAGTATAGTTATTGTTTGGCGATTTAGCGTTGCACAAGAAAACTTTGACCATCTGATGATCTCCAATCCATTATAGGTAGCGATGAATTTCTGCTGTGACTTGCGAATATGGACCTCCTTATCTTTGGCTTCTGGTGACACCACAAGAACACCTTTGCATCCACCAAGGCGGAATTGGAAAGCAGATGGAGCAGTCTTGAAACGCAGGCCCAGTTCAGCAGTGATCATCTGAGCAAGAAATGGAGAAATCTTGCCCACCCCGTCAGTAAAGCAATACCCATTTCTTTCAATGTCCGAAATCTTCACAATATCCGGCTTTGAGAGTCCATAGATAGCTCTAGTCGTAGAAAAACACTGCCCTAGGCGAGCGGCATACTTGGCAACAACTTTTATGTGTGAAAAGTTACCCATCCACTGGCGTATATCATCGCAAGATAAATGCTCGGTGGGGCAAAAGAAGTACGCCCCATTCTCGCGGAACTGTGAGTTTCCAAATGCTAAAAACTCATAATGGCGGTCTCCGATGCGGATGCCATTGAACAGTGTCCGATAAACTCTGGTGAATAGCTCATCGTTTCTCTGCTTGTCGGCGCAAGAATTAATGCGACCCTACAATCCGTCAGTTACAACACGCAAAGTATGGCGACCAACAAACCTCGGTCATCTCGTCCGTGAATTGAACGCGGAGGAAGCGGCCCTCCTCATTCTCTCGAGAATAATGTCTAAGCACGCGATTTGTGGTTTCAACAGTAGGAGAATTGAAGTATATGGTCGACGGTGTGATGGTAACTTTGCGCGAATAGGCACAGTAATGTGGGATCTCGGATTTTGGAGAATATCCAAGAGCTTCCTTGTCTTTGAAAATAGACATTGGATCATAAACCCTCCTGTCCTGTTCCGCAATGTATTCGAGAATGCTTTGAGCCTTACCGGGATCCCTGGATGCCATCTCGGACAATGTCTTTACAAATTCTTTTGTGAGGATATGCTCGTTCAAGAGATTTCTTGAGATGCATACTTCTAACTGATATCGTACTTCGAAGGGTAGTACAAAAGAACCTCCGCCTCCTTCCAAGTCTTGGAGATCCGTAGCCGCATGTGCAGATTGTGTATGGTCGATCAAGGACCAGAGTTCAGCCGGCTGGGCTGGAACATTCATCAGACTTTCAAGGGTAACTATCTCAATATTGAAGTCTTGTAAAGCTTGCTTAATCTTCAAGTATGTATTGGAGTTGTTTTGTTTCGTATTGAGAATGAACTTGTATGTTGTCCATCGGCCTATGTCTGTCAGCAGAAAATCAACAGCAGTACATCATTATACATACCAATATCGATGACAGGCTGCTCTTTATGAAGTGCAACAGTAGCATTCGCAAGCTGATACGGATCATACACAATATCCGTCTGCCTGTACCAGCTGTCAAAGTCTGTCCATAACAGAGTCTCGTTGGAGTGGCAGGATTTTTCATCTCCCCTCCTACGGTAAAATGCTGGTGGGCTGTCCAACGATATAATCAATGCGACCATGGCGTTGCTCAGATCCACGCGATAGATTTTTTTCAGCTGAGTGAATGGAATTTGGAACATGTACTTATTCTTTCGATCGTATTCCGAGATTCGAGACCTGCTGACATAGCTCGTGTCCCACTGGCTTCTAGGATCCTTAAAATCAACCATAAAGGTTGCAACAAGTCTGTTCCGAAGAAGGTCGACCACAAGGGATAACTCATCTCCAGGCATAGCGCTTATCCTCTGCATGGTCATGAAAGATTCTGGACCAAGCATGACACCGAAATGCAGTGACGAAGGGATAAGCTTCATCTTCTCATCGTACTCGACAGTTTTATTTATTGGACTTCTCACCGTAAAAGGGCGATTTCTGTTCCTCTCATCGAGCTCCACGATGCATATGTATCCGTCATGGCCATTTTCCATTCTCATCTCGTGACGGTTTATAGAACCCGGCTTTACCCAAAACGCTTCACGAGGAGGAGGTGAAAACCTAATCTTGCCTCCGCCATCACGCGTACCACTTCTCCCCTGATAGATCTCGATCATGACGATGGAGCCATGCTTTTTGAAATTTCGATATATGTCCCAAGTGGTTGTATTGGGAGACAGATTTCGCAATCGAATAGTAAGCTCAGGGAATTTGCTCCATTCGTACACCTGCTTGAGGTCTGGCACTTGCTGTTGACGGGTAGCGTTCCCACTGGCAGCTCGTAGCTGTGTCCCGGGTCTGCGGGAGGTTGGTCGCTTAATGGCATGATCCGAATTTGGATGGGCAGCTCGAGGAGGCCACGGAGTACGCCGAACGGAGCCTGGAGTGGCGTTCATCCTGGCTTATGGTGTTGAGACAGAGTGAGTGCACGCCTAATGCAGTACTCCGGGATTAGGTAACAGGCATAAGGGCAACATTCGAAAGGCTGGCCCTGTGATTGGGATGATAGATTCGGATTCGTTGGGCAGGTAGCTGACTTGCTGATTGCGAAGCAATTTGTCAGTATATTGTCACAAGAAAGACACGCAGCTGGTGAAAGATTAGATGAAGGTGAGCGTGATACAGTGAGCCCTCTCTAACAAAGCAGATAGATGCTAGACAGAACTGCATTGGTAGAGTGGCGTACAGAACCAGGGAACGTACAACGTAGATGAGTAGGAAAGAGAGCTGGAAATGAACCAAAGACCAAATAAGCTGCACTGCAGCTATCCGCGTGTGGACTGGAAATCTCGGGAAGGGAAGTTGAGGAATGGTGAGACAGTGCGGTTCAATGTGAGATTTTATAGTCGGAATAATCCGAGAAGGATGTGGTTTCGCTTGACCTCATCAATCGCTATGGGGCGAGAGTAGGGCAGAGATAGAAGTGAAGTGCAAGAGAAAGAAGATAATGAGTTGTTCTTGCAGTTTTACGCACCCGCGTCGAAGCACCAGGGGTTGCAGCAGCTCATGGGACACCCACGAAAGTCAATAGTAGTTCGCGACACAAACCACACTTTTTGAATAAACATAAAATACACTGAGATATAGAGCTAATTACGGAGAACAAAATGGGCTCTTGGGAATTTTCTTTTGTTTTGCGTTGGAGATTTATAAGCAGTTTTGAACTTCGAGTGTCCCATGAGCTGCTGCAACCCCTGGTGGAAGCGCGTGATCACATGACTAATGGCTGATTCTAAGTGGGTGGCTTGTCAAAAGGTGGCTGTGCAGTCGCGTAGAGGGCTTCTCTCTTTGAACTTTTCGCTTAGCTCTGCACTAGCGCCGGTGAGAATCACACAGCGGAAATCTGAAAACTTTCGATCCGCACTTTAATCCACAACGTCGCAACCACCACCGGCACCCATCTATTTGTATCTCAGTTCTATTGAGAGACAATCGCAATGGCGCGTGGAATGTAAGTGTCTCTCGCATCCCATTCTCTACTCTTCAACACGGAAACTCCAGCATAATCTGCGGTGCTCCGATGGACTCAAATCTCACATTGGGAAATCGAAATATTTCCCATTGTGATGGTATATCAGGAGTCTCCTGATTCCCATTCAACCTCTCGTGATTGAGAGCGCTTTGTATCAAGATACCAGGCATGTACTAATATTATCCGTCTTGCAGAAAGAAGCATCAGAAGCGCCTCAGTGCGCCATCGCATTGGCTGCTCGACAAGCTCTCCGGTTCCTACGCTCCTCGTCCCTCCGCTGGTCCCCACAAGCTCCGTGACTGCATGCCACTGATCGTCTTCATTCGAAATCGTCTTAAGTATGCTCTCAACGCTCGCGAGACCAAGGCGATCGTCATGCAGCGGTTGATCAAGGTCGATGGCAAGGTTCGCACCGATGCCACCTACCCGGCCGGCTTCATGGACGTCATCACTATCGATAAGACTGGCGAGAACTTCCGCCTGGTCTACGACACCAAAGGCCGCTTCACCGTCCACCGGATTCAGGCCGAGGAGGCCGAATACAAGCTCGGAAAGGTCAAGAGAGTGCAATTGGGCAAGGGCGGAATCCCATTCTTGGTCACGCACGATGCTAGAACGTGAGTTCTGTCAGACATCATTCAGCCGTTGGTCCAAGCTGTGGTCGATCCTCCTGGGAAGATTAGAGCTAGATCGACGGTTGGTGTATCAATTTCGAGCAAAATACTGACGAAATTCTGCCTTTAGTATTCGCTACCCTGACCCCCTCATCAAGGTCAACGACACCGTGAAGATTGATCTCGCCACTGGTAAGATCACGGACTTTATCAAGTTCGATACCGGTGTCATTGCCATGGCGACTGGTGGTCGTAACATGGGCCGCGTTGGAGTCATCACCCACCGTGAGCGTCACGACGGAGGCTTCAACATCGTCCATATCAAGGACGCCATCGACAATTCGTTCGCCACACGCGAGAACAATGTCTTTGTCATTGGCTCGGAGAAGCCGTGGATCTCCCTGCCCAAGGGCAAGGGCGTCAAGCTTACCATTGCAGAGGAGAGAGATCGTAGACGTGCACAGGCCATTGCTGGCCACTAAGCGTATCATTTCTTCGCGTTTACGGGTTGGCGACGGGTTGTGGGATGGAGTAAGGTACTTCGGGCCTTCTAGGGCTGCACACGTTTTGCGCACGTCGCAGGAGATAAGATATGCAGATAGCAAGAAAAAAAAAATTTATGAACCATGTACCATTCCCAGTCTCACAGAAGCTAGAGACCCGAGTCCAAGGCCCTGAACCCTCCTGAGTTTAGTGATGGTGACCTTTCGCCGCAGAGTCGGTCAGCTAGATCCACCACGGCAGGTCCAAGATGGAAAAAGAAAGCAGAGGAAAATCTTGTTCCTGCAGCGCCCAAACTCAATGCCACAGGTACCATCCAGGCCAAACTTTACTCGCCCCTCCTCTGGCACCCCCATGCATTCCCTGGCCTCTGGCGCCGCCGTGGTGCGCCAGCTCGCTGCCACGCCGTGTACATCTTTTCATATTTGCGGCTTTTTGCCGTCACAAGGGCGCCTCCGCCCAGCCTGCCCGGGGGTCGAGTTGGGAAGGCGGCAAAGAGGAGGTGAGGCGTTGGGTTGGGGGTCACCGTCGCCGGCTGCTCACGCATTCCTATATGGTAATAATACTCTACCTCTTACGTGGTTCCTTGCCAGGCAATGCTCGCGCGGTACCACGTCGACGATGCTGCTCCTGCCCCCTCCAACTCGGGCTGCACGACGAGGCTCAGTGGTGATTTTCATTAGGTCACGCTGGAGAGGGGAAGAGGCCGCGTGCCTCCTCTCTCTTGGGAATCGATGACATCGCCGTCTCCGTCTCCCTCTCCCAAGGCGCCTGTGCAGACGCAGGGCAGGGTGGCATCACCCGATTGCGGGGAAACCTTCGATGCCCCGCTCGTGCCATTACGGAGCAATTAGATATTTCGCGCGTGGGGTGACGGCGTCCTCTGGTGGTGTCATCTATGGCAGACCGGTCAGAACTACTGGCAGCCCGGGTGGTGAGCCCCGGGGAGAGAGTGGGATAGATCTGGCAGGGAGAAGGCGCCCCGAGTGAAGACGTGCTATGCTGCTTCGATCGTAGCCATGCTCGTCGGTGGCGGACAGAGATCTGCCTTTGGCTGCAAGACTGTACGACCTGTGAACCACGCCTGTCCAGATGGCATAGTGCCAGACGGTAGTGGGAGTGGACGACAGGTTGCAATGAACATTAATGGTCATCCTTAGCTCAGGGACCAGTCCAGAACTCCACTCTGGCACCCGTCACGGGCTCTAAAATATAAAACGGCGCGACCTGCACTTCCGCTCTTCTCGTATGGCTCCTTGCCATCGCTCCTCTTCTGGTTCTTGGTTCTTGCTCTTACTCTGAGGACCGCTTGCTGCTGCTGCGTCTCTGCCCCTCCTCTAGAGCCAGCCCCTCCTTGTCGGCAATGCGCTGCCATAGTTGCCCCATCTCAGTCGCGAGTGCCGGACAAAGACAGTAGACGGATCCCAAGAGCCGGGTAAGATCGACGGCTTCTCGAACACCCAGCGAAGGACAAGCAGAGGGCGCAGCAACGGCTTGGCAAATTTGCCCTTGAAACAAATGTCGGCCCAGATCCTCCCGAAAGGGGGCAGATGCGGGGTGGTCGCGTGCAGGAAAATAAAAGCCAACATCCTTACATCAACCCCGCAAGGGGTGAACGGATCGGGCGCGAGATGCAGATGGAACAGCTCAAATGCCTCGCCGGTAAAGAGGTTGCCAAGTGGTAGACCACCAAACAGTGGCTGGACGACCTTGCGAGTCCTAGGCCTTGCTACCATGACCGCCTTCGCGGGCCATTATGTTGCGACAAAGGCTGCAGAGCTGAGGAGACGGAAAGAAAAGGCGTATTCCAACCCCGCAAAGCTGGGCGGTCAGCCGGTATATGCTAATATCACTGAGATGGAAGCCGTAAGCAACCACCGACTAGCCCTCATGCTGCCTCCCTGTGTACCTTACTGAGCTACTTAGGCAATCAAGGAAATCCGTCAAGCCATAGGTGATGATGATGCCATCTCAACCGACCCGGAAGACCTGAAAGCCCATGGGTACTCGGAGTGGTCCTCGACCAATATCGATGGCCTCCCAGTCGCTGTAGCGTACCCCAAATCCACAATGGAAGTATCCAAGATTGCCAAGATCTGCTGCAAGTACCGCGTCCCTATTATCCCCTTTTCCGGAGGTTCCAGCCTCGAAGGCAACTTCTCCGCCCCATATGGCGGTATCTCAGTCGACTTTGCCTACATGGATAAAATCTTGCAATTCAACCCAGGTGACATGGATATCGTTGTTCAACCCTCCGTGTCCTGGATGGAGTTGAACGAGGAGCTGGCGAGACGCGAGTCTGGGCTCTTCTTCCCACCCGACCCTGGCCCGACTGCCAAAATTGGAGGCATGGTAGGCACGAACTGCTCTGGAACGAATGCTGTCCGTTATGGTACCATGAAGGACTGGGTCATCAACCTTACGGTCGTCCTTGCAGATGGTACGATTGTCAAGACGAAGCGCCGCCCAAGGAAGTCCTCGGCGGGATATAACCTCAACAGTCTCTTCGTGGGTTCCGAAGGTACCCTCGGTCTAGTTACGGAGATTACCTTGAAGCTCGCTGTTGTGCCGCAGGAATTTTCTGTTGCCGTCGTCACGTTCCCTTCCATCCGAGACGCGGCCTCGGCCGCTGCTGGAGTCATGAGAGCCGGTATCCAGGTTGCTGCCATGGAGATCATGGATGAGGTGCAGATGAAGGTCGTCAATCTTTCCGGCTTGACATCTCCAAGGAAATGGAAAGAGAAGCCGACGCTCTTCTTCAAATTCAGCGGGACCAAAGCCTCAGTCAAGGAAAACATCTCAATGGTGTCTGCTATTGCTAAGATGCACAAGGGTGGGGACTTCGAATTTGCCAAGGATGCAAAAGAGCAGAAACTCTTGTGGTCCGCGCGGAAAGAAAGTCTCTGGTCGATGCTAGCATTGAGAAAGGAGGGAGGCGAAGTTTGGAGTACGGATGTTGCAGTGCCATTTTCAAGACTAGCAGACATCATCGAGGTCAGCAAGAAGGAGATGGACGAGCTCGGTTTGTTCGCCAGTATTCTTGGCCATATTGGAGACGGGAATTTCCACGAGAGTATCATGTACGACCGGACAGTTGAGGGAGAGAGGGAGAAGGTGGAAAGGTGCGTGAAGAATATGGTTAAGAGAGCCTTAGACATGGAAGGCACATGCACTGTGAGTTGACCTCCATCCTAGTTAACTTTACTTCGACTGACTCATTTAGGGTGAACATGGCATCGGTATCGGAAAGAAAGAAGCCCTATTTATGGAGGTCGGACCTGACACTCTAGGTGTTATGGAATCTATCAAGAGCGCCCTGGATCCGCACTGGATTATGAATCCAGGGAAAATAATAGATGTTCCCTCGTAGAGGCATGACCTGCTCGAGATATGTCTATTTTAAAGTCGGCTCTAAGGCTGCAGCATATTCCCGTTTGCATTTGCATTACGATCAAACCTTTGGCGCAGTATTGTTAGCATTTTTGTGCGTTGCATGTGAAGATGGCGGACGGGCTTGGGAGATAATGCATTCTTCTTGGTGAAGTTATTAGCTTAGATTCACGATTCTCACGGACCTCAGTATTCAGAATTAACTACAGAAATACATCCCGGTTTCAGTCCCACTTTATGCGTCTCTCTCGCCTCGAGTATCTGAACACGTCTAATTTGTTCAAACACTACAAATCATGAGATCACGATTAATCAAGTTCGTACACCAGATCAGTTGCGAGGAGCGTACATATTTCACTGCTATGCAGTACACGGCAAGTCTAATGTTCATAGCCATGTAAGGCGGTCCGCTCGGTGGTTGCTACTTAGCCCAACAAGCAGTAAAGCATGTCCTCACAAGCCAGTCGTAAGACTTATAAAGGCTAAGCGATAAGCCATGGCTGCATAAAAGTCTCCGAGTCAAACATGTGCTGTACCTACGAAGCTAAGCCATTCATAATCTTCAGGGTCTGTCGTTCCTATTTCAGGACGTGAAGAGTTTTGTTCTACATTTTTGCGGAAGAGTGGCGCTGCACTATTGATAACCCGTCTAATTTACATGCTCTTCGCCCATGTGATGCTCTGTTCATGCTGTTCATCTGTATGCCATACACCATCCTGGCCCGTACACAATGCTCGGCTCTTAGTACTGCTTGGCAGCTTGTTGGCACGCTTTCTATGAACACAATTTCATTAGCTTACTTTTCGGTTAGAACACGGTATACAAAGCCACATACCAGCTGCTCCAAGTACCAACCGCAGATTTGCATGTTGCCTTGGTGTTCATCCATGCACTGAGTGAACTGCTTGGCATCTACATCGCAATTCCGTGCTCCCCAGCTGCTCTGCGAGTTCTGTGCCTGTGATGCAATAGCACCGTTGTCCTGAGGCTGCTCGACCGCTTGGCTGGAACCGCCACCGAAGAAGCCACCGATTGCGTGGCCGATCGAGGATCCCACTGCCACGCCTCTGTTGTTCGATGGTTAGTCCACAATATCGGAATCATAAGGACGAGACTTACGCAGCAGTGCTGGCCATCTGTCCAAATAGACCAGGGCCGGAGGAGCCTTGCTGCTGTTGGACAGGCGCAGCGGGAGGACCGGCTTGGTGAGGTCTTGCAGGAGGGTATGCTGCTGTAGAAGCGGAACGAGATTGCTGAGGTGCAGGTGCAGGTCTTGAGGGTGCCATAGGGCGTGATGGTCGGCTTCCGCCACCGGATCTTGATTGACGAGGCATATTGTTCCGGTTAATGAGAGAAACGGGAAGGCTCAGCGTATCAATAGTTGTTGGTCAGAAATGGTTAGAAATTTGCTGTTCAAGAAAGTCGCGAAGTTCCAGGTAAAAAGTTCGTGCCTGGATATTTTGGCGCTGAGTATTTTACCGAGGCTTATGGCTGTCCTCTGAGCCGCCTAATCAAACAGCTCGCAAAGTTGCATAACGATCAGGCTCGAAGCTTTTACAAGTGGCAGGGAGCTTCTTCACAATCAGCTAGTTGATGCCTCGCTGATATTACTGCCATATAGTTACATATCTTCTTATCTAGGAATACTTGAATGGTGCTTCATAAGGTTTCATTTACGGCGACGCAACCTCTACTCTAATGCATATTCTTACACTAAAACGTACATCGTACAGCGTCTGCTGCCACGGTTGTGATGACATATCAACGGTAATGATTCATCAGGACCCGCCGTTATATTTTGAAAGGTATGTAGGAGGCTATCCCTGATCTCCTCATACCCTGTTTTCCCTTAACCATCGAAGTGATCATTTCAAGCCGTGGGCAATCGATTCCTAGCTCCTTCGCCCGTCTCAAGAGATAACCACTGTAGAAATCGATGTTGGTTTCCTTTCCTTGAGTTACCTCCATCAGCATAGTGGAGCGGTTTTTACCTGATTTTTCAGTAGCTGACAAGACTAGCCTCTCCAATCTCTTAGAGCTAAATATATCATCAACAGAAGAAACTTCCGAGAGCTCCGGCAACGAACGTAAAACCAAGGAAATCTCAATTGCCAGGGCTTTTATCGACTTCACAGCTTCGCGGTTGTAGAGAAGCTGATCGCTGAAGCAGTCATAAACAACAGAGACAGGCCCGTGGATAGAAGTAATTGCTAGTTTCTCAAGCTCATTCGCATAGAATGCTCCGGTGTGTAAGGCTTTCGCATAAAGTTCTGGAGCCGAGTGGAAGGTACGCATGAGATATTTGGAGCTGAGTGACCTGCTGATGTCCATCCTTCGGATTGAAACTTCTCCCTCACTGAGCTGTGGTTTTGGCATCTCTCTAGGGATCGCCGTAAGAGCAACCCTACCTGCTTTCTGTTGTATGATGCTATACTTGTCTTGCATTGAATAAATTGTGTGCGTTAAGCTCCCCAAGATATAATTCGGTCTCTGTGTTGCATCAGGGAAGACAGAGGAGTTGACATAGTTAATAATAGGCACACTTTTGTGCATAAAGCAGATTGTGGATGAGGGACGAAGACGGTGTCGGATAGCAGTAAGAGCAGAGATTGTGGTGTAACCTTGAGTAGTGACAACCAAATTATCGATGACCGTATCTTCCAGAGACAGACTTTGTCTCTTGAATTGAGGCACGCCCCATGAATACTTGGGGTAAAAGTGATCCATTAGTTCGACCTTGATTCCGCGCTTCTCTTCAAGTTGTCTGTCTTTTAATAGCTTAATGGAGCTACCCTCCTGATACCACCGCTTTAATAATGAATGATGATGTATCAAAAGCGTGACAGGCGGTGCTTCAGGTGCTCCGGCCAATGCATGGGCAATGAATTTTCCGACAGCATTACTCCCAAGTATGTAGACTCTTGGTGATACAGCCCTCTCTAACGGATCTAAATGCAATGCAGTCCTTGAAAGTTGAAGAGCAGAGGGTAGGTCGCATTTTCGAGATTGCTCCACATCTCTGTCCATTGTCTGGGTGGGCGATAGGCTTGGATCGTGTTGTTCAAAATTCTCAGGGGGGGCACTAGACTCTTCGCCATTGGGAGGTGCCAGTTGAACCACATACTTATTAGTCTCTTCACTGGCCATGCACGCCGTGACAGTGTCGCGCTCATCATGTTCCGTAGCTTGATCCCCACCTGCTTCATGTTCGACGACTGTCTTATTCTTGCGAAGTTGTGCATTATATTTAAACCTAGATTTTGAGGGTCCTACTTTGCTGGCATCTGCGTCTCTTGCTCTTGATTCTAGGTCGACCATTTCACCTGACTCTATGCAGTTGCGTCCAATTAATTGAAGTCGACGGTATCGTATATAGGACGGTGTTGGCCCGGGCATACCAGAGCTGATGACACGCGGAGAAGTTGAAAAGGGGGCATCTGCGAAGGGGGTATAATATGCAGCTCCGCGTTCCGTAGTCTGGTTATTGTACTGCTGAAGCGCGAAGCTGTTGGTCGTAAATAATCTAGTTCTAGAGGCTGCACCCGCCTTCCGTTCTCGCCGTGGCCACCAGTACAGTCCATATTGATTGGAAAGGCAGCGTATGAGGGCTTGAGAGTCCCCACCCGTGTTATCGCAGTACCATATTGACTGACGAAATATTCTCGTAGACACCCGCAAGAGCGGGTGGCTATAACTTGGAAGAGACAGGTTGAATGGTTCTGCGCGTTACCGAGGTTGGCTCATGGCAGATTTGAACTCCAGTGGGTGGAAGCAACAGGATCAGCGCTCCTTGGGAGCAAGAAAGAGAGATAGCATGAAGGAGGACAGATGGCATACAAAGACGATGGTCCGACAAGCCAATTAAAAGGTCCGTAAATGGCGGCGTGACGAGCTGGTGTCCTACGCTACCATATGGTGGACGTCGTCAAAGGCGGTGGTGATGAGCCAAACAGGAGTCTGTGTCCAGTATTTACTAAAGAGAGCTGAATGGGTCGCAGAGAGTGAGGTAGGTTATCGTTGCTGAGAGTGTGGATTGTCTGATGTAAACGGGTCGCAGTCTCCCAAAAGTCAACTTTGCCCCTGCCCGTGCAACTAAATTTTTGCCGACAGTGATGGCGGAACGGAAGAGAAGCGGCCGCATCGCCTCCACCAAATTATAGAAAAATTACTGGTTCCGCACTGCAACAGACCCGAGCGAGTGCTATACAACAAGGGAGATGGATACTTCCAAGGTGCTATCTCTTCTTGAGCAGCTCGATGGGGAGATTGATGATCTAGAAGAATCTCTAGCCCCTCTCGTGACAACGACCCTCTCCGCGACTGCCTCGAAGTTGCCGTTGCTGGACAAGGCTAAGCTCTATATGCTCGTTACCTATGCTATTGAATCTATTCTCTTTTGTAAGTACGACCTCTTCCAACTCAATATCGGTTCTAACAGCTCTCTAGCGTATCTGAGATTACACGGCATCAAGGCACGCGAACATCCCGTCTTCACAGAGCTGACTCGGGTGAAGCAATATCTTGACAAGATCAAGCTTGCAGAGAATCCTGTGGGGAAGAGGGAGAACCTTAGCCTAGATAAGGATGCTACTGCACGAATAATTAAAGCAGGATTGGTGAGTAGTATCAACTATGCAAAATTGCATCTTCAATTTTCTCTTGTGTTGACACTAATCTTGCTGCATAGTCTGGCAATGATAAATACGATCTCGAGCGAGCAGAGAAACAAGCTAAGGAGCGAGCAAAGGCTCATATCAAATTCGAACAGCTATCAGAGAAAGCAGGGCAGGACCAAGTGTCAAAGAAACGGAAGGCTGACAGCCATCCTGCAACCTCGGAATCCACATCGGCCTCGGATTCAGATTCAGATTCAGATTCAGATTCAGATTCAGACTCGAATTCAAACTCGAATTCTGGATCGCCTGCGGAAATAAAAAACGATTCGCCAATTGCTGCGGTAAGCGGTAAATCAGTTAAGGTAGCAATACAGACGAGCCACGATAACATTGTATTAAAACGAGGCAAGCCTACTTCGTCAGATCAATCCACTGGTGGCAAAAAGACAGGTAAGAGAAAAAAGAACGACAAGAAGAACAAAAAACAAAAGCGCCGGAATCAGCACGTCAACGTATAACGAAGGCGGCAACCATCATTTTTGGTATTCTTTGCAAGCATAGTAGGGATACTTAGATCAGGACTAGATTAGGCATTGGTTTCGGGTGGTTGGCTATTCGCGGCCATTGGCATTTGTAAAATACCCCAGCATTATTAAGGAGAGAATGGATGAACAGCATTTCACAGAGTGAGACTCTACGACGTGTAGCTAATTATAGTGGCCACAAGCTTGATGTGCCTGGTACTGCATTATACCACCATTGTGTTTGGAAGTGTCTGAAACGACGGAATCAGTGAGAATCGATTAAGCTCAGATAAAGTTCAGCAACATCTTGCTCGATATAGATATACAGGATAAGCACTTCAGTGTATCTCATCGTTTCTTAATTGACCAATTCGATATGATCCGATTCATAGTACCAGCGCCTTGACAAATTTTTTCTAATAATGGCTACCCTGACGTCCCGCGTTTCAACAACCTTTACCTGTGGAAGATCGTCGTACTTGAGATATATCTCAAACACGTTGTATTATCTCCTTTGGTTAAGTTATTCAAGGAGGAATCGCAAACATGTAAATTATTATCCTCTCACTTTTGTCGCACTTCAGTTCTATTACTGCGTTGTCTTATTCAACACTGAGAGCTTCCACTTTCTTCTAAGATCAAAGAAGCTGAAGACAATATTAAATTTCTTGACTTGGCTACCCTGACATCTTGACTACAAATAGAAGAGATTGCTAAAAGCTAGGCCTTGTTCATCATGCTCTTGGAAGAATTTGAAGACAAGGCCCATTCCCGCAGAGCTCTCCATCACCGCCAACTCCAGATGTCTTTTCTTGGTATAGCAGTGTGAGTTGCCAGCAGATTACATACAATTCTATATTTTACAAATAATTAATTGCTCTAGGTTTATCTTAATGTTACTACTGTATCGGCACCTTCCGACAAGGTTTTTCTTCAGCCAGGGACAAAGTGACAAGTGGGCGTTACATCGTTATGGGTCATCACCAGCAGATGGCATACCTGATGTTCCCTTTTAATGACAATGCAATTCGTCTTTAGCCTTGGTGCCGACTATATTGAGGCCAACTGGGACTGTGCAAGTAATCAAGAAGTTGATTAGATATTGGTACTGGCCCTTCACCAGACCCATCAACGGAGTACGACAGAAAAATATCCTAGAAATTCCGAACTCTAGAATGTGAAGTACGGAAATAAAGTTGAGGTACTCCTCTTAGCATATTCGCGAGTTGATTCTGAAAATAAAGACTTACGGTTACTTGCCGGCAATATACATTAAATGCCACTTGACGTGCGGTATGTCTCTTGCCATGCAATTTGTTATTATGGAAACCTCGATCATGGTGACACTTACCCGGCAAGGTATCGTAACAAGCAAAAAAGAAAAGAAAAAAATGGGGCCCATATATCATATTTTGCATGAACGAATTGATTTCAGTTTAAGCCTTTTCAAATTGTGACCTAACGAAGTCTATTTCATGATGCCAGCTCCAACCAAGCCCTGCATTGGACTTAAACAAGGTTTCTCGGAGATGAGTCGTAGCTCTCACTGCGCTGAGTGGAGAGGTGAAGGTAGTTAACCTTCAAGCCGATGTTAGAATCAGCAGTAATTATGTATAACACGTTTTGAGTCTTATCTTCGTTTTTGCTTTGACGTTCGCCTCACTTGGCGACTCATGGTAGGCGTTTCCAGCCCCTTGGTATCATTTCTCTTCCTTTCCCTTAGTTTCTTTCCCACGTTTCTCTTTCCTAAGTTTCCTGTCTAGTATTGAATTAAACAATTCCTCTATCTCCTCTTCTGCTTCCTGGTCCGTCCGGATGCCGTCTACTCCAAGGCTTTTCTGGACATTCCTCCTCAAATCTTCCACGGAGGATATATCGAACGCATAAAGCAGACCCCCGACAGTCATCATTCCCAGACTTAGGACATTTATAGTCGCTATATTTAAAGCCTCAAACGCCTCCATAGCGCCATTGAATTGGAAGCCGGGTCGATTGCTCGGCTGGTAAAATTTAGGGATTGTTGCTTGATATCGTCGAACGAGTGATCTGCGGGTAATGAGAGAGGAGACGGCAAAGAAACCTGCACCGGCGAAGAAGAGACCGAGTTGACGACGTGATCGCTGTGAGAAGAGGGAAGAGCGTACTTCAGTAGTTGCTGGCGCTGACGGGGCTTGCTCAAGAGGGGACATGACGCCTTGATGTAGGAGAGCCATCGATCTCAGACAGGTGATCAGGGCGGCCACGAACCTCAATCTGAGCTGGCAATAAGCAATTGCTCCACTGTGGAAGAGAATGTAGGCGTGCGTTGATAGTAGACCGTGCCCAAGAAAGATTCTATTATTTTCGGATAAGGCATCTACATTCGAACCTTAATCTTGAGGCATTCGAAAAAGATAACCCGGCCACACGATCGAACTCTCTTTTTGCGATATAACGTTAAACCATACTTATCTTCATAATGTATTAAAATAGTAATATTTATTATTTATGCGACAGATTCATACTTATTGTTATCATTTTGGTACTGGATTTATATTGTAAAGGGAACTGACATTAGAGGCGAAGTTCGTCCGTAAGATTGCCATCGCGTCCTTCACCAAAAACTGCCAAACGAAAGCTAATCAGTACAGGTTGTTTCGACTTCAAATTCTATTGACGGAGTTTATTCTTCAATTAGCATTGTGCCTTTCGAGAGCGTGTTTCCCTCCTACAGCCCATGGCGGGTGGAAAGAAATCCCGAGGCTTGAAGGTGGACGCAAAAGCCCAGGTGCAAACCCCGCCATCTCCTCCCAACTGGCCCGCCCTCAGACAGCTGGGTCCAAATTCAGAATTATCTATATCCACCGTTGTGGACTCACAGATTGTGGTGGTGAGGAATTTCTGGACGCCAACTCTATGCAAGGACTATGTAGCTTTCTTGAAGAACCTGCCGCTCGTGACAACGCCGGGGATTCCCAAAAGGGGCGATGCCTTGAGAGTCAATGATCGGTTTCAAGTAATAGATGAAACATTTTCCAATAGATTGTGGGTGGAGACTGGATTGAAAGATCTAATATGCGACACCGGAGGGGTAAATAGGGAGTGGGAGGAGGAGGCGATGAGAAGGGAGGAGAGGAAGAAGTTATGGTAAGCGTTTCCTTGACCGTAAGTGAAATAAAATGACATATCTTATCAATAACTAGGGGAGGCGAGGTCGTGGGGCTTAACCCATCGATACGAATCTATCGATACTCAAAAGGTCAATTTTTTGACCGTCATTGTAGGTTTCTATCTTTGCAAATGTATGAAATCAGATGCTAATTTAGATTGCCTAAAGACGACGAATCTAATAATTTAACACTACGCCAATCTTCATCTATGCCTGTAAGAACAACTTGGACCCTCCTGCTCTATCTTACGTCGCCTGCGACTGGTTGTAAGGGCGGTGAAACTGTCTTCTATCCAGAGAGTATGCCGGGCCAGAAAGGTCCCGTTGATAAGGAAGTAGTAATTACTCTCGAAACGGGGATGTTATTACTTCACAAGCATGGCAATGATTGCATGTTGGTCGGTTCTATCTATGTCCTTCATGGAAGCGTGTTTGAGTGCTCCACTAACCACTTGATAGCATGAGGGGAGGGAGGTTCTGGAAGGAGAAAAATGGGTCATCAGAACGGATCTCTGTGTACGACGATAAGACCTATGGTTAGAGGACAAATCAACTGATCCCTACAGGATGGGAGACCTAACCAGACTTGGGTAAACTGCCTCCAGAAATGCGACTGATGGGAAAGAATATTGAGACGTGCGAACCACCTACTGTATGGAAGCCAAGATATATCTACTTGTACCTACTGAACAGTGCCGATTTTTCAGCGCGTGGTCGCGAGAAAGGAAAGTGGGAGTATTTTAATTCTCTGTTGAAACTTTGGAAACAGGACTTTCTGTTTCTCCATCTTCGTTTCGGCATCGTATGTTCCTAAAGGCGTATAAGAATGACACGGGTGACATGAGGGATAGGAAACCCTTAAATTAGCCCGCCTCGTTCTGCTCACCCATGCAACTCTATCTGCCAAGCAGCAAACCCTTAACTCCAACAACTTTTGAGTGGTGGCTAAACAGAGACAAACGCAGAAATTAAGGCGGAAATGGGACCTCGATAGGCCAGCGGGAATATTTTTCGCCGAGGCACAAGAGCATTGGGGGTTTTTTTGGCAACAGGGAAAATACCTACAGCAATAATGGGCCCCCGAGCCGTCGGGTACAGCTCTGCATCCCTGGCGATGCCCAGCCGATCAGACCGCAGCACTAAGTGAGAAGATCATCTTACAGGCAATCCTTCGCCAGGGTAAGCGATGCAGCGTGCGTTGTCCCTCGTGCGGCGAGTGGAGATGGTCCGTACCGCTCCGCTGGTCCTTCCTAGTCACTCCCAGCCTTCCCATTTATCTTTATATTGGCATTTTCCCCGTCCCCCAGCCTGCCAGCGAGTCAGCCAGATTCCCAGGCCCAAGAGAAGAGACGAACAAAGAGACAGACAGGCGGACGGCGACAGATATCACCCTCCCAGATGTCTGGCCTCTGCCAATTGCCTCCCGCTCCCGTCTCGACCCCGTTCCTGGCACTGGCCGGCACGGGTTCTGGCGCGCAATAATTTTACGTGCTGAGCAGCAGGAATTAGGACTATTGATCGAGGGTCTGACCTGAACGACTTGCGCTTCACACGCGAAAAGCCAACCAATTGATCGCCCCCAGCACGCGAGCATGCGCTCTCCCTCTTGGATCCCAATCTCTCGTCACTTCGCTCTCTCCTGGATGTGCGAACTGCCAAGTTTGGAGCTGCAATTGAAGCGTGTTGATGGTTGCGTAGCGGCGACTCGTGGGAGCAGTTCCCAGCAGGCACTTCCTCGTCACGGCCGACGGCCAATACTGGCAAGGCGGCAATAGCATAAACCCCTTGCCAGTCGACTTGACTGGACTCTGCGACATCACGCAGACCCAGAGCTCGTGCAGCACTTTTTTTAATAATTTTTTTTTAATATCCTATCGCTTGGAACAAAGGTTGGGCGGAGTCGTGAGTTTTTGTTCGTGTTTTCCGTTGCGTCGTTGTGCTTGGTCGAGCTCGCCTCGCTCCCAGCCATCTTTTTGTGCCAGGCCGAATATCAACCCAACCTCCTACAATTCCAACCCGGCGCCATATCCCACCAGCCCCAGCACTTCTGGGCTCTCTCTTCCTCACACCACTCTGTTTCCTGCCTCCCGAAGTAGAACACACATTCCTCGATCCCAAATCGAGAGAGACAACACCACAATTGGAACCTGGTGATCCAGGTCACACGAATACTCTAATTTACCACCCTTCGTGGGTGAATCTCCTATCGTCGTCACCTTGTCCGCCACTGGACTTCCCTCTTTCCTCGCAGCAGCGCTGACGACTCCAATTCACGCCCCATATAACGACGTCTACGAAGTCAACGCCCCATTAACGCCTACCGTACAGCAGCGCCAGCAGCCACGAAGAACCCACATTGAAGCAGCTTCCGCTGGAATCTCCCCTCCGCGAAGTAGAATACCGTCAGCTGAACCGAAGCACAACCCTCAGCTTACGACCGATTTCGAAGAGGACGACAGCACCTCAACTCTCTTAGCACCTAGTCTTCCACATCACTCCCCCGAAGCTGCGCGGCGTCCTCACCGACCGCTACGGATCTCCAAAAATCGAGGCAGTGCTATTCTGTACGCACTCGAAGAAGCCTTACGCCACCCAAACCCCTTCACCCCAGACCTGGTTGAGGAGAACGCCCAGATGTCAGATATCGTGGGCGGAGGGCAACCCGCCACGGCAAGCAATGGCCGCACTGGCAGTGGTAGGCCCCAAGCGGCTCCCGGGGCCACTGGGTCTCCAGGAATCAGGGGACCAAGGGATATAATGCGTGAGCGAGAAGCTCGACAACGGCGAAAGGCTGAAGAAGCCGCAAGACAAGAGATGGAAAGAATACATGCAGAAGAGGAGGCCAGGCAGATGGAGGAGAGCCAACGGAAGGTAACTGCTGCTGCTGGCGCTGCAGAGGTAAAGAGAGGAAGTGGAGAAAGCAGCCAGCGGGGGCCGGCAGGAACCGCCGGCCCAAGAATTTCAGACAACTCACAGAGATCAGATCGGAGATCAGGAGAAAGGCTCGGGAGCGGTGACAGGCAGCAAGACCAACCTCTGCAAGCCTTAGGAAGTGGTGGCCGTGCAATCGGAGGAGGTCACGAAGCGCAGCCAGCAACCAGACCGCGCCCAGCCCAATCTCAACAGAGACAAGCCCAGCAAGAAACAACAAGACCTGGTCAAGCTCCGCAAGATCCAACTGTTCCCATCGCCGCACAACCACCCCAGGTGGCTTTTAGCGGTGTGGGGACACGATCCTCATTCCCACATGCTTTTGAACGCTGGGAGACTCTCTCAGCACATTGGGAAGGTCTTACCTCCTTCTGGATCCGGAGACTTGAAGAGAACAGCCGTGAAATCAGTAGGGAGCCAATATCTCAGCAGCTTGCGAGGCAGGTAACGGACCTTTCCGCAGCCGGGGCCAATCTTTTCCATGCGGTAGTGGAGCTGCAGCGATTAAGAGCCTCTTCAGAAAGGAAGTTTCAGCGCTGGTTCTTCGAAACTAGAGCAGAACAAGAACGAGCGCAGGAACTCCAGGCAATGACCCAGGCAAGTCTCGAGGCAGAACGCCGTGATCGAGCAGTCGCGATTGCAGAGGCTGTTGCTCTCGAGAGTACACGGTATAATGCAGATAACCAGCTTGCAGAGATGAGACGTGAGTTGCAGATCTCGAAAGAAGAGGCAAGAAGGGCCTGGGAAGAGCTGGGGCGCAGGGAGCAAGAAGAACGCGAGAGAACCGCATCACTACGAGACGGCCAGCCAACGATTGTTGGAGGGGTTCAAGTGGTCCCCATGATGCAGGGCGTTCCCAGCAGACATGAAAGTGCTCGTGACACCTCTCAATCGATGGAGGGAGCATACACTCGTGGGGACGCTGTCCAGGAGCCCGAGGGGCCAGTTGACGATAGCGACGTTGCATACCAACAGTATTCCCGAGCCCAACGAGCTGGACCTGCAGACCCATTCGTGGAACAGCAAACAACCCCAACAGGCAGGACGACCCGATCCGGTCGTGTGACAGCTTCCGAACCTTCATCGTATCAAGAATATACTCAAGCTCCGGCAGTTCAGCCGGTATCGAGCTCAGCCTTCTACCAGCAACGTCAAGGCACCTCCCTCCATCCCACAGAATCCACTAGCCGATCCGAACATGCTGTGCCTTACGGTGTCTCGGCCCCCTCTGAGGGTGCCTACAGCGAGGAAGAGTACGAGATCGACGCTGAAGGCCAGTTCGTCCGTGACGAGAGAGGCAACAAGGTCCGATACCAAAATCCTGCTTCTGATGATGATGTATACGAGTATGATGCAACTGCCGCCAGCGAGCGCGAGCTAGCATATCTCCGTAGCCATGGCGTACCAACAAACTATGCTGTGGATGCCCCTCCTTCACGTCGTGCCGTCGCACCCACCAGCCACCCAACAACAACAGGCCCAGTTGACTACTCCGGTGAGGGATATGGCTCCGGATGGGAGGCGGTCCCTCGACATCACCACCCCACGAGATTAAGTGATGTGTTGGAAGAGGATGAGCGCAGCAGAACGAGCGCGAGCCAAGTCAGTAGAAGAGAATGAAGGATATTTAAGAGCTTCTTTCCTTTGTTTGTTAGAACCAATCTTGGGTGGAGATGGAGTCGAATAGCATTCAGCTTGGCGTCTGTCGGGTAGTGAGATGAATATAGAGATTTGAGCGAAGCAAAATGAACACTTGTGGGCGCCGGGATATATTTTTGTAGGAATACTTTGAGAGATGCATGCCTTAGCTACATACCTAGGTAACATGGCTAATAGATTCTTCATCCAAGAGAAAGACTGGTAGGAATGCCAGGCGGCCTATGTATAGTGCAAAAATGCATTTAGAGAGACGCGCCACGCTAGTCCCGAAAAAGCTCGATCCTCCCAGAACCAACTCAGCTAGCTATTTCTTAAGTCGAAGGAGTCTATTGCAGCATAACGACTATGTCGAAATCACTCACTCCAAGTCGAAGTCTCCTCTTAACATTCTCACGCTCCTTGCGATGGGACAGCTCTCTATCCCGCTCTTTCCAGTGCCGTCAATTGTCCACACTTGAAAAATCTCGACTACATGGCAGGACACCACAGCTATGTGTGCATCCAGCTTCCAAGGCTGAAGCGAGAGAGTTCAGCACATCTTCGCCAATGAAATACAAGACCGTGCAAGAGCAGAGGTCGAGATACCATTCTGGCGTATGTCACTTTCCCGCCCATCAAACCTGCGTCAAATTCTCCCCGAAACTAACGAACGAGGTCAAGCCGTTCTCCTGGAAAGCGGGCGTCCTATTCCTCTGCTCTGGAATCGGTCTTATATATTATTTCCGATACGAGAAAGCGCGAATGGAGCGCAAGCGTATAGCTGAAGCCACGAAGGGTGTTGGGAAGCCCAAGGTCGGCGGACCTTTCGAGCTCATCGACCAGCACCGGAAACCATTCTCAAGCGAAGATATGAAGGGAAAATATGCGTTGGTGAGTTACTCCATGGCATACTCGTCAGCATCTATACTGAAGGCAGATGGATATGACGGGCGGGAGAGAATGTGCGGTTAATTGCTCGTGCCGACAGGTATATTTTGGCTTCTCCCATTGCCCAGACATCTGTCCTGAAGAGCTGGACAAAATGGCTCGCATGATCGACCTCGTCCGTGCCTCTGCCCCCGCATCCGCTCCTGCGCTCCTGCCCATCTTCATAACTTGTGATCCGGCCCGCGATACGCCTGCTGTGCTGGCATCTTACCTCTCTGAATTCCATCCCGATTTCATTGGCCTCACCGGGACCTGGGAGCAGATCAAGCAAGTGTGCAAGAAGTATCGCGTATACTTCTCAACACCGGATGGTGTGAAGCCGGGCCAGGACTATCTCGTCGATCATAGTATCTATTTCTATCTTATGGATCCCGACGGTGACTTTGTGGAGGCGATTGGGAGGCAACATAGCCCAGAGCAAGCCGCGGCAATCATTAAAGCACATATGGGAGACTGGAAGAAATAAGAGATTTATCAATACCTGCCTGAGCACTGACTGAAACTGGTATTCCAATCTCTGGCCCGAGCAAGATACTTCAAGATGAAGATATGTGTGTAAAATACCTTTATATTGTATTAAGAATTAGACCTATCCCCGTCGCAAAGAAATGATTCTGCAGTATTAAATGCCTCCAAAATACTTTTCATAAAACTCCAATGGCGATGCTTCGGGAATAGTTTTGCCTAAAGAAATACACCCCTGCACATGCGTCAAAACAAGCCCAATCTGTCAAAAAAGCAAAACAATTAGCTGCGATATGCAACAAAACTCTGGATCCCAGCACGAGAAACCCAATGCGGGATAGTCGTTGTACCATGAACTCGTGATCCGGCATTGCGATATCCCACGATTTATCTCGTAGGGACTGCCTCTGACGTGGACCGAGGAAGGATAATACAAGCTCCCTAATTCATATCAACTCAATAATTTCTTTTCCTGGCTGTAAGTCGAGGACAGTATTGAATATCTGTAACGGGATAAAATGTGATCAGTTGTACAACATCTCCTCCGCTATCGGCAGCATCCTAGTTGTTGAGCTTAGGTCCATGGCACATAATATCAGAGTACACCAGACGATGTAGGATCCAATAACCAGGCTGCAGGTAAACACGTGCGATCTCCACACATCGATATCTGCGATTTCTAACTCATTCTTTCTTACCTACATACGAGTACAATGGCTCCTTAATTTCCACCTGAGATGTCTGCAATCGTCCCCAGCTTCCTCCCTGACTGAGATGCCCCGCCAGTAGTCCTTGCTTGTGCACTCCTTGCCCCCAATCCCGATGGCTCAGACCGGGGCTTGTGCACGTTGAAGGGAGAGTTCTCCGCTGCCTGGTAAGCATCCAAGCTGAAGAGTGTTGTGAAATAGAGGCCAAAAAAGGCTATCAACATGTCGACGATCTTCTGCACATTGTAACGCCGGTATACACTCGAGCCTTGAGTCGGACCGCCACCACTGCCCAGCGTGCGGCCGGGTGTGGAATAGAGAGATCCAGTGGTAGGCCCGGCGAGCTTGACCGCTTTGTCGATGGCGGAGGTGAGCTGCTGGGGGTTGGCGCCTCTTATAGTCTCGATCACAGACCCCGAACGGAAGATCATGAATGTGGGCATTCTGTATGAAACATGACTATCAGAGAAAAACGGTCAAGCTAGACGGAGAGCATACGCTGTTACACCATATTGCCTGGCGACGGCTTGTTGTTGGTCAACGTTAACCTTTGTAAAAGTGACCCTATTCGGTTTGGAGTATTTCGTAGAGAGGGACTCGTAAGTAGGAGCAATGGCTTTGCATGGCCCACACCAGTCCGCATAGACTGTTTGATATTAGCAATCGTAATACGAGCAACGCGTCGAATCAGGGGCGTACAATCAGCCACTACGATGGTAGAGGAACTAAGGGTCTTGCTGAATTCGGCTGAAGAAGAGATATTGACTGTAGGAGACATGTTGGCTGATAAAGTTGAGGGTCTATGTGGAAAGCGTGGTGGTGGCTGGAGCTCGAGGTTGATCTGGCGAGTTCGGCTCCTTATCGCCGATCGCTGACCACTAACAAGCCACCAGCGCGTTGATAACCTAATGTAGCAGTAATAAAATGCTTAGCAGGGTCCTCGGCGTTGCCACTCCACCAAATTGTGCAATATGGGTCTGAACCTCTCCACTCTGCACTGTTGTACAGCCCATACAATTTTCCACGAGGGATATTACGCAGGCAGTTGATATCCCTCGATAGCGACTTCGGCAGGTCGTTATCTAGCTTCCTGATTTGGAAAGCTTTGTGTTCGTCGTGTTGGCCAATTTTAAGGGAGAGTATGGTAAAAGTTTACATATAATCCCTTCTTTCGGGTGGTTGGTCGTTCCTTCGTTTCCTCTCCTTGTGATTCCTGGTGCTATATTAAACTCAGGAACCAACTATTAGTGTGACAGAAGTCTGTCACCTTACGTTGATTACCCACCCCTCTCTTCAACTGTCTCTTGACCACCACACCTTCAACACTTCCTAGTATCTCGTAAAGATGGTGGAAATCATATCGAGCCAAGTGAACGAGAAGGTATCCGAGACTTCGGAGGCGCCAGTTTCGGTAGCTGGCCCCAATACCCCCTCCTCTCAAGTGTCAGCGAAGAAACAGTCTCTGTCCGACATCTTTACTATCGTGAGAATTCCCTTGCTTCGTCGTCTATAGAGCCATGCTCACACATCTAGTTCGCAGCGGGCGCTGCGCTCGTGTCCGATGGTTACTTCAACAATACTATGACCATGATTAATGTCCTACTCAGGAAGGAATATCCAGCCAATTACACATCTACTGTCAGCACCCGCGTATCCAATGCTCTTCTTGTGGGTGAGGTATTTGGGCAGGTCACAATTGGCCTCACATGCGATTACTTCGGCAGAAAGTTTGCTCTGATAATGACTACCCTTACGATCGTGATTGGAGGTATCCTGGCCACAGCCGCTCATGGAGTAACTACCGATGGGTAATATCTACAGTCGTTTCCTCGATGATGGACAAACTGACACACCTGCTAGTATGTTTTGGATGATGACTATAGCCCGAGGAATCGTAGGATTTGGTGTAGGAGGTCAGTGTACCCTGTTTTTCCTTGGAATTTCAATAGCTTACTGTCCGTAAAAGGAGAGTATCCCGCATCGTCAACTTCTGCGTCAGAAGCAGCTAACGAACATACCCTCCGGAATCGAGGTCCGGTGTTCATTATGGTGACAAATCTTCCACTGTCATTTGGAACGCCGCTCGCTGTTATTATATTTCTCATCGTCTTTTCCGCATGCCATCAAAGCCACTTCAGTACTGTCTGGGTATGTCCCACTCTCTCCGCTCTATTATTTATAATACAGTTATTAAACATGCGGCTAATCTTCCATGTAGCGTGTCTGTTTTGGCATTGGTTGCATTTTTCCTCTCTCTATTTTCTACTTCAGACTAAAAATGCTGAACAGCGTGCTTTACCGTCGGGGTGCTATCAAGCGAAAAGTCCCCTATCTCTTAGTTTTTCGATACTACTGGCGCTCTTTGATTGGTACTTGTGGCGCCTGGTTTCTTTATGATTTTGTGGTAAGTACACTCCAAAGAATTTTGGGTTTCTGTTAAACTTCAGGGACCACAAGACGATATGTTGAGCTCTAGGGGCTTAACATCTTGGTGTGCTCTGTCTCAACTCCGTCCAAGTTAGTCTATCCAAACACTGATTGTGTACAGACCTTCCCTAACGGCGTGTTCTCTGGCACAATCATTGCCTCCGTCGTGCCATCCAACGCAAATGACGTTATACTGAGAACTGCTGAATGGACGCTCCTTCTGGGTACCCTTGCACTCCCGGGTGTATTTCTAGGGGCATACCTCTGTGATCGCTTCGGTCGGAAGAACACCATGATGCTTGGCTTTTCCGGATATCTGGTTTTCGGCCTTATAATTGGTTGTTCGTACGACCAAATCACGAAAATCGTTCCATTGTTCGTAGTCTTCTACGGTCTCATGCAAAGTTCTGGGAACACGGGGCCAGGAGATATGCTTGGCCTTATCTCCTCGGAGACCTATGCCACATCAATCCGAGGAACCTGTTATGGATTATCTGCTGCAGTTGGAAAGGCAGGGGCGGCAATTGGAACCCAAGCGTTTACTCCAATTCAGAACAACCTAGGAAAGAGATGGACCTTTATAATTGCAGCTATCTGTGGGGTTGTTGGAATACTCGTGACATACTTCTTCGTTGAAGACTTGACCGGAGAAGACCTAGCGGAAAGGGATAAACGATTCAGGGCCTACCTCATAGAGAATGGGTGGGATGGGGAGATGGGCGAGGACGACTTGAAAGCTCTCGCCGCCGATGGCCCGATGTCAGGAGAAGTTATCGCCTTTAACGATCCAGAAAATGGCGAGAAATGATGTACAGAGCTTTTTGCTGTACAGTACAGAGCAAGAAAGAAGAGGCTGAAATGAAGTATTTGAGCGTTGTAGAAAATTGACATAATTCAATTTATTAAACGCAACCGAATAGAGATACATTCATGCTGAGCATGGAGGAAAAAATCTCATATGACCTTAATGCTGAAGAATCCACAGCCCTAACTCAAGGCTTGTGATTGAGTTTGTTTTTGGTGTTGCGACGAAATGGGTGGCCGGACCCTGAAACCCCTAAAGCCCTTGCCACACCAGCCCCAGCCATTCCTATGATCGTTCCACACAACGGAACCAAAGAAAAGCAAGATCATGAGCATAAAACATAAACTATGCTACATAGCAGATGGAGAGTATACGTACGTCTGTGTCTGGAAAAGAGCACTTTCAAAAACAGGGTAGTAATTGCCAGATCAAGAGCTCCCGTAAGGCTCCTTCGCCAGAAGACAGTATGTGGTCATGTGAGTGGCATCTTTGTGATCACCAAAGCCATCTACGCTCCATAAATGTCCTATATTAGGATTGGATTCATCATCTATTTGAGCTGGGCTATGCACACCATATTATCGCATCACAATTTGTAGCCTGGGGTGCGGTGTGCAAAGTCGTATTTTTCTGTGGCTCCGGGGTCTGCGTGTGACGAGGAGGCTGGCATCTCGCCTCTCCGCCGCCTTCTATTTTCCTCATGCCTGTCGAGTCCCCAACCTCATGATAATTGATGGCCATTCAACAGACTGTATATCAGTCTGGCCCAGACGTTAAGATGCATTCCTCCGTATACTGCACGTCTAGTGGGTGGAGCTGCATACATGATGAATTTTGGGGCTCTCGACGTGCAGCTTGTTCATCGTGAGTTTTGTCCTCCAAGCTCTGCCTGCCTCACCGATTGACCGTACGCTGCAGATAA
Organism: Oidiodendron maius Zn; assembly: GCA_000827325.1. Classification (NCBI taxonomy): domain Eukaryota; kingdom Fungi; phylum Ascomycota; class Leotiomycetes; family Myxotrichaceae; genus Oidiodendron; species Oidiodendron maius. Next base: position 2,430,912 of record KN832870.1, on the reverse strand, counting down.
CCGCCCTCAGTTACATCGCGTTATTTCTGCCGAGCATTCTCTCACTCCGATTGATGTTCGACTGGATGACTTTCGAACTCTGTCTTTTGGCTCGACCCTTTCTGAAGTCCCGACAGCCATACGCCACGAGACTCCAGCGACACCTCGGTCAGTGCACTTAGCTCACAAAAGCTCCAATCACAGCACCGAAAGCGAGCTACTGGACCTCGATGAAGTCTTTCATGCATCTCATTTATCCTCCACTGTACGATCTGACGACGAGCGGATTAGGGGCGGCGAGATTGTGGCCGCGAAGAGGGACAGAATGGCGGTCGACCTGGAGCCGAGCCCACCCACCCCAACCGTGGACGACACCCCATTCATACGCTTTGCCATCGAACAACTCACACGGGATGAGGATGTTAGAGCTGCTGCTGGGCGGCCTCTAACTTCGACAAGCTCGAATACCGCATCCGTCGAGCGGTTAGTACATGATCAAGGTCTTGGTTACTACCGTGTATCTAGCCTCACGAGAGAAGAGCTTGCACTAGCCAGGAAGCATCGCTCCTCCCCAACTATTGAGCACGAGACCCTCTTCAAATTTAATCCCACACGGCCACTTTCATACCCCTCGAACCCCCCTGAATACCAGACGAGTCGATATTCTGGTGCGGAGGTTTTCATTCCCGTCGAATCCCCTTCGTACAGCCAACGATACCCCGAACTCACCTTCGTACCAACGATTTTACGACCCTTTTCAATGATAACGTTAACATTATTATGTCTCGTGATGATGGGCGGTCTCATATTCTGCGCAGCCTATTCAAGCAAACACCATGGTCTTGTAGGATGGTCAAATGGCATACAAGGCGGCCTATACTTTGTCTTCGGATTTTTGCCGCAGATACTTGCCTCGATCATATTTTTATATGTCCAAGGTGTTATGTCTGCAATTACGAGGATACTGCCATTTACGCTTATGGCGATGAAAGATGCGGAAAGTAGGACTGATGCTATCTTCCTCGGCCTTCATCCGAAGTCCTCCTTCTGGCCTGGAGGAGAGGGTCCCACAAGCATTTACCTTTCAAATTTATTCTTCTGGCTTACGATTTTTACGATACCCCTCCAGAGTTGTTTATTCTCTGCTATCTTTGTGGCAGGAGAATGGCGCTGGACAGCTGTTCAAAGTGTTGCTTGGGCGCTTGTTACAATTTATGCGTTTATCTTGATTGCTACAATTTTATCTGGTTCGTTCTTCTTCCGGCGCACTACTGGTTTGTTATGGGACCCTCGATCGCTGGCAGACGTTGTTGCAATTCTCCCGAGAAGCAATAGCTTAGAGGATTTCCATGGGACTGAGGTCATGGAAAGCAGGAAAGAGTTGAGGGACCGATTGGTCATGAGGAGCGACCGTCTAGGTTACTGGAAGACGCAGAATGAAACACAAGGAATATTCTACTGTCTTGGAGAAGAAGGCACCCCAACACGACGATATACTTTGGAATCCGGCAAGCTTCACGAGAAACGCAGCAGCGGAGTGTTCGACTATTCATCAGATCTAGAGAAATCTGCCGACCTATACAGCCGGAAGACTCGATTTCGACATATCCCTTGGCAACTGAGCGATATACTTGTTATTGTCTGGGTGGTTGCGGGATTCATCCTCCTCCTTGCCTTGTTTGTCGTCTCGTTTCTGCCCTTGACTGCAATCCGTAATGGATTCCCACCACTAGTCTCGGCCTTGCCGAGCACCCAAGGATTCTCGCCCGCAAACTTCTTGTACAGTTTTGTGCCTTCATTGCTTGGCATGATCCTCTATCTCCTTTTCCAGCCGCTGGATATGGCCTTTCGAAGACTTCAACCCTGGGTAGAGCTCGGGAATCCCGAGGGCGCTACCGCAAGCAAGTCGCTTCTTCTCGATTATCCTGCAGCCCTTCCAATCCAATGTACCTGGAGAGCCCTGATGGCTGGTCACTATCGTGTGGCTGCTATGTCGGCTTTATCGCTATTGTTTATATTGCTTCCGGTCCTCGCCGGTGGAATATTTTTCCCTCTGACAACCTCTTTGAGTGGAGTTCGAATGATGCCCAATCTCCCATCGTTCTACGTTATCCTGGTCATCTTGCTCCTCTACCTCATCGCCCTCATCATTGCCATCCCCCATCGTTACCAGATGCGCCTTCCTCACTCTGCTGATTGCCTCGCCGAGGTTTTTAGCTTTGTCTATAACAGCGGGATTTTAACAGATGCCGCATTCCGAGCACCACGAACTAAAAAGGACCTGATTACGAGATTGACTGCTCAGAGTGCGGCAGGACACGAAGCAAGATATGCTTTCGGAGTATACAGAGGACGAAATGGAAAAGAGTCCCTCGGCATTGAAAGGATTGGTCGGAGGAGCGCTCAGGAAATAATGATTTTGAGCGTGAGGTAAGATATGAGTGTGATGATTAATGGCGGCTGTGCTTCAGCTACGATGTGTTACGGCGTTATGCGGTATGAGGGATACGCGATTTCAGTGTCGCGTGATGCATTTCACGATAGAGAATAACGTTACTTACGATTATAATGACAGTTGTCTCCCTTTGAATGGCTGGTGTAAATGTAGCCGCAACCTTTCTTCAGTCCATTTTATCTAACAGGAGACTGTCCGTTCTGATTTTCCAGATAGCCACTTGCCAAACACTCTGGCCCTTACCTCCTTTCCCTCGCGGATCGGTTCAATCTGTGGTATAGGCCTATTTTTGGAGCAAGGAGATCAAATCTCTGTCCGATTACTCACCGCGGCATCTTGACCCCATAGGTGTGGATGCAGTGGTCCATATCCCTTGGACGAAATTTGGTGTTAATGATCATTCAGCCGAGGCTGGCATGGTACAGTATTTATGATAAGTCGCGTCTGGTGGCCCGCCCGACTCTACAACTCCCAGAATGTGTTAATTTTCTGTTTCACGCTCTTCCTCTTGCTTCTATAGGTTGATTGTTATCTGCGATCAGTCTGCTTCCATCATCATGGAAGGTCGGTCGGTAGTATCAAAGGACTCAGCCATCCGAAGGTGGCTGTAGATGCACAGGAAGGGGGAAGTGCGACATCGCCGATCCCTTGCCTCGCAGCAACCCCGTCTCGATGATTGTGATGCAGGAGGTCTTCATGACGGCGCTGCGGCATTTTTGTCTTGTATATTGCCAGATACATACTTCATTCACTTTTCTCAACCCCAGTGGCCGGCCAATGGACTTCAAAAATAGCTCCAGACTTTGGAGTTGAATCCATGCCGGCTGAACAGCTTGAGATCCGATTGGTTACCCCAATTAGAGTTCTCACGATCGAAGGGGCAGAGAGATGGCGTCGGATTATTGACGGTGAAGTATCAGATATCGACCGCCATCTGTCCTTTCTTGCTTTTGGTGGTTTCTCATTTCAGACTATTGTACGGAGACTTAATGCCTTAGTGCAAATCAAATCCTGTTTTCAAACACCCCTCTTTTGAAGTCCATGAAACATCTCAAATGATATGCCCATATTTGTATCTGACTTGTCTGTAATCGCCACCGCCTCAAATAAGTTCTAAAGGGATACAGCTGGATGGGACTTCCACGTAGGCCCCCGGGGAGGCCAGATCTGATGCTTTTAACACTGCGCATCCAGGCAGCTGCCCTTTTCAGCCCCTCAGCTAGTCGTGCATGCCTATTACCTGGTTGCGGTCACAGCTCTCAGCAGTGAGATTGCTTGCATAGCATCGTCTCATCCCTTGCTTGCTGGAACGGTTGCCACGCTCCGTGTGATGGATCGAAGTAGGGGAAGAATGTATCTTCAAGATAAACAAGGAGCTACCTGTCAGCTATGCTGGGCATGATTTATCAACGGCGAGATTTATGCTTGAATAGCGCGTTCCTCTCCTTAACACCCATAAAGTCTCCATCCTTAGATATATAACCGCGGCATCTGCACGAGACATGAGTATCCCTTATCAACATCAACACTTCCCTTACATTGTTTCAGTTTGAATTCTCGGCGAGACAATCCTTCCAGCAACAAGAGATATAACAGCAATGGCCAGCGAGCAAGACTCATGCCTGGACTGGCTCCTCTCGTCGCCAGTTGCGCTATTTATTTCCGAAATGGATCTCAGGCAAGATTCAACACCCCCTTTCAAAGATGGACAACCCAAAAATTCGACCGCACCGCCTACACGGCTTCGTTGGCCATCAGAAACTCAGCGTCAACGTCGACCCTCTAATTCATCTGACATCTCCGCGCCAGACATGGTTGTGGATGCGGGTCCACCTAGCCCAGGTACTTCCTGCGAAGGGGACGACTATGATTATCACTCTTCAGGTGATATGATATGGGATTCATGGCTGGAGGATAATTCTTTGAGCGAGCCGCAGTTTTATATCGACGAGGAAGAGCACTTACCATTGCGCACGCAACGCTCACACCTCACATTTCGCAAGACCAACTTCAAAAGACCAGACCTCACCAAAATACGTTCAGTCGGGGACCTCCACCAGCCACGCGACTTTATTACTTTTGAAAATAGAGACCGTACTTGCAGTTCAGGACCAATCTCATCATCACTGCATCCTGCGAAGTATGAGCAGGGAGACAAAAAACTTCCTCATGGCGATATAATGCCTACTAGACCATATTCGGACCCAGTACAAGCACAATCTATCTCCAGGGTTCCATCCAGCATTCGAAGTTGCACACTCCTCGAACCACGCCCACAGCGTACCATTCCAAGCATCAACACGTCTCTGTCTACGACTCCGCACCCTTCAGAGTGGCTATCCAAAACCGTACAGCCGCCCAACCCACCATCTGGGGGAGAGAAGTCTGTCTTCGAGGATTGGGACGAGCCCAAGGTTTCGTTTTGGCGTCGGAGCCGCAAGAGAAAAAGAAGAAGCACCAATGGCAGCGGAAGTGATGGGAACGGAGACAATAAAAGTCCGAGAAGAAAGGGAGGGAAGCTCTGGAATTTAAGTCTCTTGGCCCTGCCAGGAATGCTCTAAGCGGAAACACAACTGTTGGATGCTGAGTAATATGTATCATTAAATATTTGAGTGGCGTTCTTTTGTGGGAGATTTGGTTTCCCTTTCGGTTATGACTGATGAGTACAACGACTTGGGCGGGCGAACTTTCTGCGGTGGCGTTCGGTTTATTTTGAAGTAATAAGTCTGCGTTTATTAGTACGGAAGTTGGAGGCTGGCCTGAGTTGCATGTCTTCGACAAGTTGACATTGCGGAGTAGTTTGAGGTTAACGAACTATCCAAACATCTGCAATTTCAAATCTTCAAGATCTTCATCCAAGTGCAGGTAACACGACCGCTGGTAGAGCCATCTTTGGACCTTGGGTCTTGTAGATTAAGAGGTGGATTGCATCTTTCAGTATGGTTTGAAGTTCTTTTGTTAAGCAATATAAGCAACGTCCTGCCTGGGGACTGTATCGTACTTGGAGTTGGAAGCCCCTGAGCGACACGTACTCCCCCGTAATCCTCAACAAGTTCAGACCCGACGAACAATTAGCCACTTACATGGCCATCATTAAGCGTCCGGATGCAATCACGGAGCGCTTGGATGAACAACGGGGCCATGACCACGTTCACCTGGTCTCGCTGGTCGGATAACTGGTCCGCGTGCATGCACATCAGGACTGGCATTGTCATCTTCCCCAGCCAGCGTTCCAGCAGCTTCATTACAATTTGCGCGCCATACGCCGCCGTCCATATCACCAGTGAGCTCTCTTTTCCATACCTCGACCTGCTTCTTACATTCTTCCAGGGCTTCTTCGCCTGCTTTCCAAGCTGCCTGGCGATGAGGTGATGATACTGCAATCAAAATACTCTCTTGGCCAATTGGTACATCACCCAGTCGGTGTATCATTGCGATAGAAATTAAAGAGTACTTTCTCTTAACGGCCTTGCATATTGACAGCATAGTTAATAAGGCACGAGGCTCATAGGCTGTGTAGTGAAGCTCAAGGACGGGTCTTCCCTGGAAGTTATCACGAGTAGTGCCTAGGATTTTACATTAGTCCTAGTACTGTTTAAAAATGGAGTTTTAATCACCAGCAAAAAGTACTATTGCCCCAGCCTTGGGGCTGCGTACTCGATCCATGGCCGCCTTCACGTCGATATCATCGTGAGCCACTGCAACATAGCATGCATCTTCCTGCAATTCCGTGAGCGATTCCGTAGTCATAGCTACAGACAGGTTCAGGCTGGTTGGTGATCTGACTTTTCCCAGTGCTTATCAGAAGATGGTCCACAGGCGGAGAAATGTTTGCTTCTTTGATATCATAGTCACGTGATATTATTCGCCTCTTTTGAACAGCGGTAGGTGATGACCTGCAAACTGACGACAAAATTAGCTTGGTTTCCATGTCCAGCCAACGATCATCAACTACTGTTTTATCTTTGTAGACCCCACAATCTATACTCACGAAAGATGGATCGTGGGAACTCAATACAACATCCATCTAGCCACGGCTCTGATATGTACAACGAGCAGCCCTACACGGATGACTACTATCGCGACTCGCCTTCGCAGGGTCATCGGTATCAGAATGCGCGGAAGGGTAAATCGATAGCTTGGAGATGGCGGCTCCTGTGACTGTGCTGATATTGGACATCTGAAGATAATCAAATAATACCCCCGAGAGGCCCTGCCGCCGAAAGGACATACGGCTCGAGGTACCAAGAAAGAGATGATCGATATGAAGACCACTACGAGCGTCGGCATAACAGATCGAGATCCCCACGTCATGAAGGAAGAGGACGATATACCGATCGTGATCGGGAAGGCTACCGCTCACCGCATGATAGAAGTCGAAGCCGTTCGCCATACTTTGGAGGGCCCCCAAATCGTATTGTCATACTCGAGGGTCTCCCAATAGATATGACCCAGGAACACGTTGGCCGCCCCATTCCTCCCTTGTTGCGCAACTTCACGCATCACCCTTACTAGCATTACCATAAGTGTTCATAGAATGATCTTGGGACTCTGGCTAAGTGTAGGGTTGGCCGTCTTGGCCGCTATCTCCATTTATAGGTTTCATATGAACTTCAACGCAACTTAAGGGTTGAGGGCATAGAAGAGGTTAGATTGATCAAGGATAAAAAGACGGGTATGCGCTCCGATCATCGTACTTGCTTGAGTAATATTAATATGTCCTAGGACTTTCACGCCAATTTGCCTTTGCTCAGTTTTTTGGTATACCTGAAGCAAGAGCTTTCCTCGAACGCTTCTTCCCCGCCATTTCAGTAGCCGACCCATATAGTCCAAATCCAAACCCTACGGCGGAATTTTCCAAAGTCCGAATTGCATACAGTCGCGATAGAGACGACCGTGATAAGCCTGGCAAAGGGGAAGACGACTGGAGATGCGAAGCGGTACGTTTTATCAGCTTGATCATTAATGCGGCGCTGATTATTTAGTGCAACCTTGCTAACTACCCTCATCGAACTTTATGTTTTCGATGCAATGCGCCAAGAACGCGTAAGTAGTGCCCGTTACGGTAGATTCACATATACTCATTATAAAAGGTGCCACTGCCCATGGCGTCGTTGTCACACAAGCAGATATTTCTGCTTATTCCGGCTTCGCAACTACTGGGGATAGTGATGTATCGCCAGATGGTACCGCATCACAGTTCCTCATTCTCCGCGGCCTAGAGCCTGGGGTGAATGAGGAGCTACTGGCAAAGGGCGTCAGCAAGCTTTACAAGATAAATAGTAGCACACCTCCTGCAGGTGGACAAGCAGCCAAAAAGTCAAAGATTGTGTCCACGTCGAATGATGCTAGCCTGGGTGCCAGAGAGGGATCACTCCGGCGAGTGCTGCTAATTCGAAACAAAAAGACGGACGATAGCTGGAGGTACGGCTTTGCAGAGTTCAACACAGTGGAGGATGCGCAGGCCGCCATGGCAAAGTATAAATCGTCCGACAAATTTACCATCTCATCTAAGCCGGTCCTTGTGTCGTACATCCATGCTGGGGTGTTTGTGCCGGTTCTCCACCCGATCGGACCCGAATCCGCCAATTTCACATTCAGTCCATTATCAAACGCGGCTGTCAGGTTAATGTATTGGGATGAAGCAGCATACGCCAGCGAATATGTCGTGAAAGCAACCAACCCGGCATCTACTGCGAAGGTCAAGGGGCCCGATCATACGAAAATCGCGGCAGAGGCGGCAGCAAATGAGGGTCTTCTCACTAGTGCGAAGGAGGGGGACCCGAGATCGAAGAAAAGGAAGGCGGATAAGGAGGCTCCTGCTAGCAATAAGAAAGTTGTGGCGCCTCACCTTCAGTTTTGGACGAATCGGCACGCGGAACTGCATGGTCTCCCACCCAAAGATGATCAGACAACTTCAGGAGAAAAATCATCCCCAACTTCGAACCAAAAGTCCGAAGCCTTACCAGATACCCCCCCAAGCCGGTCATTTGCAGACTTAGAACGAAAGTGCTGCCTCTTGTGCTCACGTCAATTCAAAACAGACGCCGAAGTGCATAAGCATGAGAGAATGAGCCAATTGCACAGAGATAATATTAAAAACGAGCTCCTCGTCAAAAAGGCGGTGGAGAAACTGAACACGGCTGTGGACCCAAACTCTGAAGGCTCGGCATACCGAGACCGAGCTAAAGAACGTCGGCAGGCCTTCAATCAGCCAAAGCAGCCAGCTGCTCAGCACAATCGGGCGAAGGATGGTGGTGGTAAGAGTGGTCCATCAATGAAGGATGAAGATGAATCGCCTCCCGTGCCATCCAAGGGAGCCACGTTGTTGGGCAAGATGGGCTGGACTTTGGGCGAAGGGCTTGGCGCACAGGGCACGGGGAGGACTGAGGCAATTAAGACAGAGCTCTATAGCCAGGGGGTAGGGCTGGGGGCGGAGGGCGGAAAGTTGGGTGACGCTACGGAAGAAGCCCATCGGCAAACAAAAGGTAGCTACGCGGAATTTGTGAGCAAGGCAAAAGACAAGGCCAAGGAGAGATTTGAGAGTCTCGGGTGACCGACTCATGCATTCATGAGCAACCAAGCAACACCAGGCAAGGAGGCAGCAGTGACTATTGGAGATATTCTTTGGATATTGCTTCGCACCAGATTCTGCGCGTGTAGCATGCACAGTACGTATTAACTCCCTGGCTTGGCAGCCTGGAGCCAACGATCTTCCAGCAGAGGGTGCAGGGCCGGCCGGGGATGAAGGGTCTAAAACAAGGCTCGTCACATGATCGGTGCTAAGCGCTGGGTGAAGATCAGGAGAGCGGATGGTGACTGTAACTTGTTAGGCTGGAGGTCAAGATAAAGAGAATACAATCTTTCCCCGTTCAAGCGCGTGGTGTGGGTTTATGCACAGGAATAAATGGGGGCGTGATGGCGAGCTAAGCTGTGAGCTTGCTTGTGCAGTAAAGTGCTATGAAGTGCTGTAAGCTACCAGCCGCCTACGAAGGAGTACAGCACCCTATGAAGGGTGAAGCATATAAGCACGAGTGCGACCCATGCGTCACATCCCCTCCAGCCCGGGATGTGTTTCCCATCATAACCTAACTGTTGCTACCTGGGATAGACTTGATCCACTCTCTGGTTCGCTGGTACCGAGTTGGACTTGGTTTGCTCTGTGGCATGAGTTTGCAGCCAACCCAACAATTGAATCCGCCTGGCTCATTTCCTGCCGTGTTGCTAAAGATAGGTGTTTGAGGTGGACTGCAATGTATCGGAAATGGCCTGCCCAACTGGGCCAGCGTCTGCATAATTGCCTCAGTCCCAAATCCTTCCAGCCCTTGCACACGCGCTTACCGCGGCAAGGGCGGAAGTTCGCTTGCCTTGTCCACTCTCAGCTTCCTGATTGGCTCGGCGTGATACCCCTTTATGCTCCCCCATTGTGCCTTATGAAAAGGCCCTGTCAGCGTCAAGAGTAGCGCCTAGAGTAGCGCCTGGGCATTTCTAGGCAGCGCGACGAAGTTTGCACGACTGAGCGAGCTTGCTTGGATACAAATAATCCTCATGGTCGCTGTTGGTTACCCTGTTTCTCTTCCCCTCATCACCCTCCGCCTCATTCCCTTCATTGTGCTACGGTTCTGACGAACGCGTGGGCCGGCCTCCTCTTGTTTCAGACTTGTCGCTGCACACCTCGGCCTCTCTCTCTCTTCCTCTCAATCTCCCAACGAGACCCGTTCACCGCGCCGCCATGAAGTCAATCGCGACCTCGGCGATCTGGTCGGTCGCCGCCCTGAGCTCCTGCGCGCTCGCCGCTGTCCCGATTAACATCGCCAAGAACCCCGCCCCGGGCCTGAAGCTGAGCAAGCGGATGCTGGCCGCGCGAAAGGACTTCTCTGCCAGTCTGGAAAACGAAGTGAACCAGATTACTGATTCGAACTACATCATTAATGTGCAGGTCGGCACACCGGCGCAGGACATCAAGCTAGCCATCGACACTGGTAGCAGTGATGTGTGGGTGTTGGATTCCACCTCAGAGGCCTGCTCTAGCAGCCTCGACACCTCTTCTGAATGCGAAACTCCCTGTAAGTACCATCTCATGATCCGCCTACAGGGCGAGATAGCTGACAGTAGGCAGTTACCTCTGCAAGCTCTTCTACCTTCAAGGTGGTTGACCCCGGTGAATTCGACATTACATATGCAGACGGCACAGGCGCACAGGGAGACTACTTCACAGACGTCTTGAGCTTCGGTGGCCAGAGTCTCAATGCTCAAACAATGGGTATTGCAACTGAGTCCACCCTCTCCCCTGGACTATTGGGCATTGGATACGACCAGAATGAGGCCAGCACGGCTCAGAATCCCCCCTTTGTCTACTCAAGTGTTATCGACAGCTTGGTCTCACAAGGTCTGATCAGCACGAAGGCCTATAGTCTGTATCTGGACGATCTTCAGGCATCGACTGGCTCTCTGCTCTTTGGTGGTCTCGATTCAGACAAGTATCAAGGAAACTTGGTACAGATGCCCATCATTCCGCAGACGTTCGGCGACCAGAGTATATATACCGCCTTCATCGTAGATATGACCTCCTTCGGAACCACGAGCTCTGGGAAGTCGACGACAGTTACCCAGAGCAGCTTCCAAATTCCTGTTGTCCTTGACTCTGGAACCACTCTCACCTACTTCCCTACTTCTCTTATGGATGAAATCTTGACCGCAGTCAACGGTGAGATTGATAAAGAATCTCAGTTTGCCTTTGTCGATTGCTCGGTCCGAGACAGCAGCGACACCTTTACTTTCGACTTCGGGTTCGGAACATCGGAGAGCATCGTCATTAAGGTTCCCGCCGCCGAGCTGATCTACGATGCCGATATCTTCGTTGGCGGCCAGCCAAACGTGAACATCAGCAACCCCTGCGCTCTGGGCTTCATGGCTCAGGATGGGGAGCCTTACGTTCTTGGTGATAACTTCCTCCGATCTGCCTATGTTGTTTATGACCTCAAGAACAATCTCATCGCTCTCGGCCAGACCAACTTCGACTCGACCACGAGCAGCATCTTGGATTTCCCTGCCGATGCTACTACCATCCCCGTGACGAGTGGCGTTGCCACCAGTGCCGTGGTAGAACCTAGTGGTAATAACGGCGTGTCTGAGAGCGCCACTCCGTCAACCGATGGATCCGGGGGGGTTCCTACAACCTTCCCTGACCCTTTCACACTTCCCTCAAGGACTGGAAATATTCTCCCCACCTCAGATTCTACCCTCTCCACCTCAAGTTCTACTTCAACCCATAGCACCGGTCCTGGCTCGTTAACCACACCCCTTGACCTGGGCGGCTTGGTCGTGATAGGGGTCTCGGTTTTCTTCGCTGTCTTGGGCAGTGGCTTATTCCTCGTGTTCTAAGAGCAATACATATCCTTTTGGAGTGGGAGTATACTGGATTGGATTTCCTATTTAATTTTAATAACCATATCAAGCATCTGTTGTGGATACGAAATAGCGTAACATACGTCCCTCCGTGGCGAGACACCTACCGTGCCGAGACGAGTCCATTGTTTTAGGGTCTTAAATTTCTCTCTTGTGAGCATATAAAGTTATAGGTGGTCTAACTTTGTTCTTTAACCGTTTCCCCACAAGGATTCGATTAGCAGGAAAAAATACTGCAGTTGTGGTCATACTGTTAATCATCCCATCCACGACGTGAAAAGCCAATTCAGTTGTTCTCCCCTGTTCCATCGTGACTATTGTCTCCGGGCTTCAGGGCCACAGTACGAAGGTACTATCAAGAAAGAATGTGATTCCAAGTTTTGAAGACTTAGAGCACAGGAACCTATGTTCCGAGTTTATCCGGCCAAAAGGGGGAGCACACAAAACTCCACGTGAATTTATCGCACGTACATAATGTCATATTTGCAGCTACGCCAGTCGTATTACGGTATATTGTACAGTACATTACACGTTATTTGCACTAAACCGTGAAACTACTGGTAGATTTGGTGTGAAACACGCGCCCGTAGGGATGGAAGGATTCGCTCAGATCCGGTTGAAAAACGAAAGCACAATTTAAAGGCACTGTCATCTCTTCATTTTCTAGACTGGCAGACTTCCATCCAGTCCTATCCGCGCCCAGTTTGTTTCTAGACACGCCTGAGGCTTAGTGCAATTCCTCGCCCCAGCGACGTGAAGAAACAGTAGCATTCTAAGCTGCCAATATTGTCGCTTTTCGGCCTTCTCTTGCCCACAACTCTAACATGTTGGTTTTGATTAGCTTAGGGCTAGAGAGTACTTTCTAATGTTTCAAAAATGCCAAGTATAGGAAGGCACTACAGACAAGCAATTGAAGCGGACAGTATCTCATGACCTGCAATGAGGAACACTAGGTCGACGGGAGCCATCGCCAAGTGAAGGACAGGAATTGGAACGACATGACATCTACCGCCCTAGCCGCCACAAGACTAAGAACGACCTCTTAGCGTCGTGATGAGACTTGGAAATCTAGGTCCAACTATTCTATGAGTTTGAAAGGCGAAAAGAACTCGATATTGGTGGTGCTGGTCGAAGGGTCCTATTACGCCATGAAAGGAGGCTTTCTGCAAATCAGGGGGAATAGCCGGATCGGGGGTGTTCGGGAGGGGCGCACAACATAACTGACATGAAAGAAGGAGAAATTTTTATGTGTTCGCGGAGTAAGAGCCGCTTGAATTCAAAGTACCTATGGTTTGTCCTGTAACGGGGGTGCGTCTCTTGACGCAGGGACAGACGTTAGAACATGCAAAATCAAGATTGGAACAAATTATCCACACTCAAAAGCCCAAACCCAATGGTGTGACTCTTGCAGTAGTGCCTCCTCGTTCCATTGACATCACGAAACAGCCTACACTGTAGGTCTGCGTTATCATACAGGCACAGTATCATAAGCGTTGTCATTGCTGTCAGCACTTTTGTTTTACCGCGATGTCGCAACAAAGTGCTTACCCCGGACGAGGCTCCCTGGCAAATGCTGACCCGACGCATAAAACCTCAATCCAGCGACTTCTCTGCGTACAGATTTTCGCGCTACGATAGCCCGTCTTCGGACTTCGCGTAGTAATGAAATATGTAAATATATTAATGTACTACTGTATATGCAAGTCGTATTTGTAATTTAGCGGACCACTACGTTGGTAAGGTGCCTTCTAGTGGGGTTATCCCGAGGAACGTTCCTGGTGGCAAGCGGGTACCTGGCTTTAGTTGCTGATAACTGGGGATGATGGCCAAAATAGTATCTAGATATACTGGTCTTAAATAGTCAGGGGAGACGTTCACACTCAGTGGGTGAAGTGAACAAAGCAGTTGGAATAAAGTAATGGAAAAAGGAAATCAATTAAAGAGGGTGTTGGGGGGGGGGG